>JAVTVJ010000430.1:0-185172 GCA_034509425.1 Eopsaltria australis
AATTGAAAGTAAAATGACAATAGCATTGTGAATTGTTAATTTTTTTTTTTCCCTGTCTCTAATTTTTTTTGGTAAATATAATCCTGGCTAACATTTGAAAGAATTCATCATTTCCTCGTTTGGTAATTTCTTGTGAGTTAAAACTCTGTGTGACAGGGTACTTTCTAATACCAAAACCACACTCATTGCATAGAAATAAAGCTGTTCTCTGTTCTTGTTTCCTGTCAACCCAGTACATCTCATGTGCACTAAATTCACTTTAAATAGAAGAGTCCACAGGAATTACAATTGAGTTCTTGAGGTGGGTTGCTATCTTGTTCTTAATTTCTCTGTAAAATACTAAATTCATTCAGGACACATGAATGTAACAGATATTTGATAAGATAGTCTTCCAAATACTTTCTCTAAGTGTGTCAGTATCCTAGGTATATTTCAGCAATTTTCTGGTCAAAATTTTATTCTAAAGCTTTTCATGGGCTTCCATAAACTATGAAAACATCCATCGACTCAGGAAGATTGAGAACCAAAAACTGAGGGAGTGAATATTCTTAAAAAATTCTCTAGCACTTGCAGTTGAAAGAAGGAGAGATATTATTCTCAAGGGCATCTTAAACCAGTGGTGCAAGACTGGGGCATAATGTGATGTCTTGTGTTTGGGAAGCTTGTGATAGGCTATGTAGGTGGTAATTATGCCCAAAGATACATCAGTGGGCTAACTACAGTATTTTGATTAACATTCATTGATATCGTGAAAAATGGGATGCAAGGTGGGAATGTTGTGTGAAGTGCTCTGCTTACAATGGGTGCAGGCGCTGGGACTTCAGATTTCAGGAAAACGGCAAAAATAGAACGACCTTTTCAATCAAAGAAAAATTACTGTACCTTTGTTTACAAAAGATTTCTCTAAGCAATATAATTATTCCTGTTGGTTTCAGACTGGGAAAGTCAAGTAGAGGAAAGGGCTCAAATAAAAGAGTTCCATTTATATCTTCTTGCCCTGGATGTTTCTGTGTACTGCTTAATAATTTCCCTCTCTTCAATGGTTTGATTGAAGTGTTTTTGAATTACATGTTTTTGTGTTCTTATAACAATTCTTTCAACCACTGTGGTCACTGTTGACAGTTAGGCTTTCAAACCAAAATCCACTAAAGCTGAGAAAACAATTGAAAATTTTCTAAAGGTCTGTAAGAAGAGAATGCATTGGATGTAATTTTCATTTTTTTTTAATGCAAGGGGTTAACTACTCTGAAGATCACTCTTCAGTCCTCAGTCTGAAAACAGACTCAAAAACTAAAAATAAAATTTTACAGAAAAGGTCTGTCACAAAATGTCTTGCTTTACATTGCAGTAGGATAATTCACATCTCCTACAGATATTATTATTTATTTGCTGAAAGTGTAACATACAAAAGGCTTTTTAAAAAGAGACAATTATAGCTCAGTAAGTAGTAAAATCACACATTTTTCTTTATATTGCAAGATCACGTATCCTTAATGGAAACAAGTCAGAAATTCCATCGAATTTTGTGTGTTCTAGTGTCTGTCTTTGGTAATGATTGATTATGGAATGATCATCAGTGTCTGCAAAATGTCATGATTCGATAATTTTCAGCATCTCTACATTAACTTAAATAAAACTGAGGAGCATAGCAAGAACATATGGGCATAGACCAGATGTATTTCCTGGCTCCATCTAAAAACCGTCTGTGCTTTTTTTGTCCTAAATTATTACTGGGATACATACCTGTGGTGTATATAAATAATAATATTATATATTTATATATATATATATATATATATACACGTATATATGTATATGTATATATGACTTGTTGACAGTGTTCAAAGGGGCTGTTAAACTCTCAGTTTCCTAGTCTTGATCTAGCTGCTGAAGCTTAAGAGCAGATGATAAAAAAGGTACCAGCAAAAGCATATGAGCTACAGCCAGTTGTGGTTGCTTTTGAGTCCAAACCCACACTTACATACAATTCCATTTTCTAAGGACCTGAAAAGTCACATTGACTGTGCGTTGGAAATGGGTCTGGAAATATATGCCCAGACATTGCGTTGACTTAGGTGATTTCTTTAAGGACTGCTTTGCTGTGGGATAGAAAGACTTCTGAGCTGACTGGGGAGTCCTGCATTGTAGGATGACAGTTCACTCATAAAGTTCTGTGCAAGTATTTATTTCTGTGATCATTCTCGGATAAGATTATATGTTAAATTCAATTATTTTTTGCTCAATTTATTTAATTATCCTTTCATTTTAAGGTAACAGTCTAAGGCTATGTCCTCATGGTCTGTTTCTCAAAGATAGAGATTTGCTCTGCACAAATTCTGAATAGACTGGAAATTTTGCGCATGGGTAAGCTCAAGACTGAACCAAGCTAATAAATTCTGCCTCTGATTAGTGCATATTAAACCGAGCTTTTTGCAATGCTGAAGTATTATCAGGGCTTTGCATTCTCACTGTTATGGTCAAGGAGAGCAGGGACAGACCTGCTTGCTAAACAATTGAAAATTTGTCCCTCTTGCCCACAGTATTTTTTACGTGTTTTATCTTTGAACACTTTACATATGCAAAACTTGTCTGAACTTAGCATATGACTAATGGTATTCCCACAACTTTTTGTAGCTTGGACAAAGTAAAAGGCTTTATGCTTCCAGAAAATACAGCAAAGCCTGAATGAACAAACCTCTTGACCTCACCATCTTTTACTGTCCATAAGTGTCCATAGACACACAGAAATTTTCTATTCAGTTAAATAAAGGGGTAAGTGACTGAAAGCAGGGACTTGTAATGAAAAATGTCAGGCAACCTCAAATTGAGGCAACTTTATGAGTACTCTCTACGAAAAAGCTCAGGATATGCTGTTCATTCTTTTTAGTTCAGAGAAGCATGTGCTTCCAGGGCAGAATTACTGGAGGATAATTTGGCACAGACCATCATGAAACAGCCTTTTCTTTTTTGCTGTCTGTACAGAGATACTGAGGCAGGGAATTGTGAAAAATTATTAAAAACTCAACAGGCATTAAAACACCTGGATTCTTCAGCTATAAACACAAAAGGATGCAGAGTACATCGGATGCTAAATTAATACAAAACCACAATATTTATTACATGCAAGTCTCAACACTAATACCCATCCAGTGAAGAAAACAACTTCACCTGAAGCTGACGGATGTCCAACATGATGAATCATAACTTAAAACAGCCATAAGTAAGTCAGTGGGACATAACCAAGCAACATATAGAATAAACTCAGTCTTCCTGATACACTGGAGTTGCCTGTTAAAGAGGGAAACTATAAGGCGGTTTTCAAGAGAAGAACTACTTTGAAGGTGCTATTGATCTCACAAGGGTGATACTGAAGCACAAAGATGCTTTCTTTAAAATGGAAGACTTGCATCCTTTAGTTCCCACAGGCAAGGCTTGACATTAAATAAGTCCAAGGAAAATCCTGCATAGTCCTTCAAGTAAGGAAAGAAATTGCCTCGTAATACATAGCAGCCTGCCACAATGGGAATCAAGAACAATAGGGGAGGAAGTTAAAGGATCAATCCTAACCACATTGCGAAGGCCTCTGACAAGAATAGGCTTTCTACATCGGATGCTAATCCTCAGGTACATTTAAATGTCCTTTTTGAGCCTGTTGCTCCACACAGTGTTTTTTGAAACTTTTTACATTGCTTAACGTATGTATAGATCATCAGGCAAACAAATTTAAATGTAATTGCCAAGGTGAGGAGAAGGAGTGGGAGGGGCAAGAGTTCATGAAAACATAATAAAGAAGTTGCAGATTGTGCTTCTAGAAGAAGAATCAAGGTTTGTGGTCTTCCTGTCCCTGACTGTAACAGATGTCTATTTCTTACTTCCTGGTGAAACAGGAGGTTTTCTGCATCCTGGTTTTAATCTCTTATTCATGTTGGTATGAATGTGGGTGTTTTCAGGACATCCCTGGACAGTTATTAAACCACTGACCGGTGGAGGCTCTGCTACAGATGGATTTAATTCAAGACTGGTGCTATTATATTAATGGGTTTAATTTAAACAGGACTAGCCTTGCTAGCCAAATTACTGCCATTTAAATCAATTGGCTTAGGGGAAAAAACAGCCTGACCACAGCCATTAGCCTTCAATTTATTACTGTATCAGTTTTAAACTGGGTAAGGCATATTGCTCAGTGTCTGTCCTCCTGTCCTTTGGTGCTGCTTCCTCCCCCACTCATACAGTAATAAAAGACCTACAGAGCAAAAAAAAAAAAAAAAGAAAATCTGAAACATCACACTAATTTAAAGTCAATGTTTCATGAGCAAAGACCAGGTATCTCGTGAAAGAGACTCTCCATAGGATCCAATACTTGCCTTTGATGTCACCTCATTAAATTGAGATTCAAATGATCTAACAGATGTATTAGTTTAAAAAGACATTTTACTGCATTTTTTTAAGATACAAAAAAGTCGCAATGTCTTTTTTTTTTTTTAACACATTTCAACCTGATTCAAATAGAAAAGCAAAAGGGAAGAAAATGCTTTAGATGTGCTCTTTTGATTTTTTCCAATCTTGCCTGAATAAAATGGAATGGGAGATCAAGAACACTCAATTAATTTCAACACTGGGTGTCAGAAGGAAAAGGAGAGGGAGGAGGGGGGAATATTATAGATGCACAACACTTAACAAATGCATAGATTGAAAGAAGGAAATATGGGGGGGGAGAGAGATAAAAAACCATGTCTATATTTTATTGCACTCAGTAAGCTTTTCACTTGTATTTATAGCTGCAATTATATCTCAATGAGGTTTGTCTACAGTGTTGGCTTCACGCTAATTTTCCCCCTCACTGCATTCTTGGAATAGCCTCGGACTGTTTATGAACCAGACATATTGACCTCATTTACAGCTAGCAGTTTAAATCCATAATTTTTCCACCCACAATCCCTCTTTGACATTCCGGCAATGCGGCCGGCTCACTGAGACTGAACTAAAAGTCTCACACTTCATTGAACACCATTATGCGGCTTTATGCTTATAAGCCTGTTTCCCTCAGCTGCCTTTCAGCTTTGCTGGAGATCCGTTTGGCCACAGGCCGGCAGTGATTAACTGGAAGAATCCAATAAATCAGCCTGTCAGCCAGCAGGCTCTCCTCACTGTGTCTACAAATCGACATTTGGATTTGCACTCTCTTTTTTTCCTCCCCCTTTGCTCTCCCTCCTTCCCTCGCCTGCATCTCTGCCTCTCTTTACTCAGCCCCCATTATCATCTCCCACTCCTCCATCACCCACCCTCCTCGAGGGCAGCAGGTTGCCCCTTTTCTCCCCACTAAAAGGTGAGCTTGAAAGAAGGCTATTGTTAGCATGGCTGGACCTTGCAAACAGTCCTTTGGTGAAACAAGTTGCTTTTGAATTGTGTGCTATGCTAGTGCCCCTCTATTTCCACATTTCATTTAAATTCCATCCTCCTTGCACTCCACACTACACACACACACCCCCCACAGACAAACACATCTCATTAACTCTTGCTGTTCCCTTTACATCAGACAGAGAGTAATGGAGGTGATTGAAAGGGAGAGAAGATTGACTTTCTTGCTCTGCCTTTCCCATCTGCTCTTAAAACAATAGGCATAGAGAGAGCACAGGAAAATAGGGGTGCCTGCCACTGAGCACAAGAGCAATGGTTCTCCAAGCTCTGTGTGACCTGACCCTTTCTGCTATTTTTATATTAGAAAACTATAGTTAGGTCCTCTGTTTGTTTGTGTGTGTGGGTTCTTTTTCCTTTGATTTCAGGTGTTTGGTAAGTGCTGCACTGGCAGCCAGCCTGCTCCCAATGGCATGCTTGTGGACATGTTCCCAGGTGTCACTGTCTGCCCACTGCTGATTCACAGGGATCTCGGTTACCCCTTCTCTCTCCCCCCACTTTGATTTTGATTCTAAGAGAAGGAAACCTGGTTCCCAAATGCCTCCTTTTTCATGGATTCTGAATGCTGAAACAGGGCACTTTCCTCTTCCAGCATGCTCCTGGGCTTCATTTTGGGCAGTGCTGGACTTTCCTTCATTGGTACACCCATGGGGACCACCCTATTCTTCCATCCAGGATTACATCTGTTCTGTGAGCACAAACATTTTCTTGGCATCCGGAGGTCAAACAAAGCACTGCCTAGCAGCTGGAAGGAGAAGGGGAAGGGGAAGGAGACCACCACAAACTCCCAGGACAGCTTCACTGGGAGCTCTTCCTTGCCACCACAGCATTGCTGCATGCAGCACGTGTGGCATAGAGGGGAAAGACCTGGGCTGGAAATGATGAGTTGCCTTCTGTTAGCCAAGGAAGTGCTAGCTATGACAGGTGGTGACACTCTGGATATGTCTGCTTGCTCTCCAAATGTTCCCAGAAAAGAGAGACAAAGCTGGAGTGATCTGTCTGTCTCTCTCATCATTGGATGAAATTAAAAACTTAAATCTCAAATGTTTGACACTCTCAAATTCACACTAAAGAAATTGCAAAATCTTGAAGGCTTATTTCTTCTCCCCCTTTCTTCTGGCTAAGGATGTTCACCCTCACCTACCAACTTTTGCCAGTCAGAAGCCCTCTGCTGAGTGTCCAAGAACCATTGACCCTAACAAACAACATTGTAGACCCTAATACAGGGAAGAAAGGGCAACTGGGAACTCTGCCTGCCCCATTATCCATGGGTGTGCTGGCCTTCTTAGACCCAGCATGACCCTTGACTAAAGCTGCCATTTGGCTCTATGAGAAGAGATTAGGCTGTATCAGTAAAATTAATTGAGACTTGGATATGAGAGATGCATACAGGTCCAAAAAAATAAGTTTGCAGGAGGCAGGAGAAACTGGTACCTCGTAATTGCACCCCCACTATGAAGCCATCATGTTGTGGGATGCAGGCAGACAGAATTACCATGTGGAGTTTAACTGGTGGGTCCTTGTCACCTCCTTTGTCCTCAGATGGCAGCCAGAGTAACTTCTTCATCAAAACCCTCTACTATCATCATTTTCTCTTCTCCACGGTTTCACTGGAATGGTGACTATCTCTCTCTTTTCATTTACATTGCTTTGCTTTATTAAAAATAGATGAAAAAAGCATGTGAAATATCTTGCTTCAGGTTAAAAAATAATTTTATTTAGATCTCAACAAACCAAATCTATAAAAGGAAAGAAAATGGCATTTTCACTGAAGGACAGTACATTGTTATTTCCCCATTTGCAAAATCCCTCTGTACTCTTCGGCAATAACTGATAAAAAATAAAAGAGATGTAACTGACATAAAATTTATGTCTTTTTAAGAATACATTTATAGTCCATACAGCTTCTTGCTATGCTTACTAACCATTTAAGTAGCCACATGTCAGACCTTGATGAGATATTGTAGTGATGTATTCCACAAATCATTATAGACCAAAGGCCTTTCTGAAATTTGGTTGCTTTCCATTTTCTCCAGCTCTCATGCTATTCGAAGGAATAAATCTGAGCTGACGATTTACTTTCTCTAAATTGTTCTATGTGCCTCTGACTTCATCCTCCATGAATTAAAAAATCTCATTTTGCCTTTATATATATATCAGGTCTCTCCCTGATTTTATTTTGTTCTTTGGCCTCTTCTATTTTAAATTTATTTCTGTCACAAGAAAATCTGTTGGGCTGAATTTGCAGACTCTGAAAACTCTTTTGAATCAGTTCCTGTTATTGCATGAAATTTTGAAATTATTATAATTTATGAGAGTTCCTTCTTTATAAAAATCATACCAAAAAATTACTTATAAAAATTTTTTGTCAGTAAAACTTCTATACTTCCAAACTTACATCAAACTCTTAACATGAAATGTAGTAAAATGCAGCAGGTTTTGAGAAATTAAAATTAAAACCATTCAATATTTCATTTTTTTCTCTATCTCAAATTAAATTTCACTTTTCGATAAGCCTTAATTTCTAAATACTTTTGTCTTTGTGTGCTTAGTTATTAGATTCCTGAATGGCAATGAATTCTTAATGATTTATTTTGGGTTCATGTCAATGTGTTTGTTTTAACTCCTATTTTCTAATTTTAGTGTATATCACCCTTCTCTCTTAAGTCCAGTTCATGCTCAGTTTGATCTGAAGTAAAAAGATATTTCAAGCTGGAGACTCTGAATTAGAAAGAAAATCAATTATTTTATACTTACTATACAGGTTTTCTCGCACTTCTTAGAGACTGAAGAATTACTACTCTTATAACCAGACCTGTGTGCACCCTACAGCTGTCTTTAAACAGCCACAGTAGAGTACCTGTAACTTCAGTATCTTTCTACCTTTATTTCACTCGTTGATGTGGTGGTTACACGTAATACCTACATAGAATATAGGGTGGGAGAAGTATATATATACATGTTACCACCTTGGTACCTGAAAACTTGAGAAGAGCAGTTCCAAGAGATTTTGTGGCTAGGCTGAAGGAAGTTAAACAGAAGGAAGAATGATTAGAATGTACTGGAGAATTGAAAGCTGCCTTCCTAGAATGAGAGCGTAGAATACCCAAACCTACTTTAAACCCTTACTAGCCGTGGTCTGGGATCGCTGCTCCTCATGCCCTTGGTACATGAGTGGATCCTTATGGAGATCCTAGTTGGTCAAGATCTGCTTACTGTGTCTGGGCAATAACCAGAGATCTGTGTACAACTGGGGCCACCCAGGTGTATGTCCAAGGAAATTAAGCAGCTGCGGCACAGGTGGACAGACGAAGCTGTAGGATATTTATTCCCCTCAATAGATGGTAAAATACTGGTTTGCCTCTCTTGGCAACCAGGGTTGCTCAGGAGTGACCATGCCTACAGTATTTTTGCTGTTTGCAGCATTACTTAGCACTGCCCGCCCCAGGGCCTGGCAGAGGTTAGGAAGAGGTCAAGCTGCTAGAAACAGAGCGAGGACTTGTGTCTAGTACCCCCTATTGTGCTCCTAATCTCTCTGCTGCTTAAACAGTGTGCAAGAAGATATTTCTGAGTGTTTGGGCAGTTTAAAATCTATCAAATACAGTAAAACTGATTAATTAATAGTGGTCACTTTGCACTACTGATCCTGGAAACATCTGCCTTCTAGTGTCTGCTGCCTTGCAGTCTATGCAGTTCCCTAGCCAAATGAACATTTCCATGCTTAAAATGATGGAATTCAGTCTGATCCATGTCCACCTTTAATCATTATTCCAAATGGCAGTATGCTATTTCTTTTTTACTACTGACTTCTATTATTGATTGCCTTTCGTGACTCAGTCAACAAACACGCTTTAATCCTGGGTGTCCTTTCAAGCCAGATCTGGTGGGTCTAAGTTGCATCTAAATATAACCTTAAGGGAGGAATTGATTGCCTTTTAACTATGCTAGCTTTATTATTTCTCTTTAGCATCAAACTGAACTGTTTCCAGCAGTTGCTGCTAAATTTGCAAGGCTTCAGAAGCTGCTAAACTTCCTACTCTAGTTAAGATGGAAAGGTAAACCATTGCTGGATTTCTATTTATTTTTGTACAGCAGAGTGCCTTCAAGTTATCTCATTAAGACTGCATTTCACAGCTATGATGTTGCCACTTCCCTGCAGGCCCCAATATCTTTGATCAGAGATCCAGCCTGAAAAATAGAGGCTGGAGGCTGAGTCCCAGGGAGGCACAATAACACGTGTTCTCAGTCCCTTTTCCTGAGGAAGTTTTGTGTAGATAACTAGTCTGTTCCTTGTCCTTTGCTGCAGAAAGAAATACCCCTTTTTTTACACGCAGACTTCAATTCGGACTTGCTGCTGTTCTTCCTCCTTCACTGGCCATGTTCTGGCTGTCTTGGCAGGAACAGTAGCACAAGGGTAGCAGAAGAGGCAGCATTTCAGGAGTCACTCTGACAGGGTGACAATGACAGAGAGTGAGGTGCTGCAGGTTCACAGCAGTGGGAGCAATAGATGGGAACGCCAAGTGTAGCCTGTAAACAGGGAAGGGCATGCCCCAAGCATCCTTGTCTCTTGCTCGACACTTGTTGCCTAGTCAGAAAAAGAAGTTTCCTGCTTTTCCTCTGCTGAGGCCTATAAAGGGTGTGTGTTCTTGCCTGTATTTATGACAAATGCCCATATTCATGACAAATTGAACACAAGCTCTTGTTAGCTGTCTAAGCATATAATTTTGGGTATTAGATAGGCTGCTGGGAAGCCACAGCTTGTCTTGCAACTCTCATATCTCTCAAAGAGCCCGACTGGAGCACAGGTAAAATCTGAATACAGAGTCATGTATGGAATTTTTTTTAATTGCTAAAGTGAAGCACTTTCAATTCCTGGCACAGAAGTTTCTGCTGCTGACATTAGAAAACCAGTAATATGTCTATACTGTAACCACTGAATTATACACAGAGGCATAATCACACAACATGTCACTACTCTGTAAAAAAAATTCTACTGTGAAACTTGTACAGAGACACCCACAGAAATATGAACAGTATTCCATTCCCATAAACATAATTTTCAGAAGTGACTGAGAAAACATAGCTTCCTTCCTGTGGATATCCCGGTATCAAAACTCATTTTGTTCTGAGATGAAAAGCAGAAGATCAAAAATCTTTCTAGAACAGAATATTACCTAGGAAATATCAAGAATTAATGTAATAGGATATTTTAATTTCCATCAGTGTGAAACCTTGTCTCCTTCATCACTCTCCAGTGGAATAGGGTATGTTTTCTAATGGGAAAAAGACTGATTTGGCACAATTTGTTTCTGTCATTTGAAATTTAACTTGATTTTGTAATGAGCTGAGATGTTAACAGCTTGCTTTTCTATCTCCATTTGCACTCAGACATTTAATAAATAAACAAAACTCCCTTTTTATTTTTGTAGAAACCAACCAAATAAATCATACATGATTAGCTGTTTGAATACCATTAAAGTATTCCATTATTTTTTAAGGTACCTATCTCACCTCCAGTGTCACCTAGGAGAAAAGCAGATTGTGGTGGGGAGTATCGTGAGGAAAAATTATCTTCATTATCTGTACACAAAATTGCACCCTCTTTGACCTTTATGAAGGGTCAGGTGAGTGGTACCATCCAGTCCAGACAAGGAGAGCGGACAACTAAACAATACTATTCATACTATTAACAGCTTTAAATAATAATACCTGTGCTACCACCTGATTTATTTATGTTTGTTTGTGCACAGCTTCAGGAGCTGATAAGGCTAGACATGTGTGGGTGTAAGGCTCACTGGAATGGGCTGAGGAAACCTGAGAGATACCCCATTATGATTACTAAGTAGTATTCCATTAGAGGGAAAGAACTGATAGGAAACAAGATGAACTCATTCTTCTGTTAGGATCACCCCTAGAATTCCTTATGTCTTCCAGCACATTCCCCATTAGTGGGCTCTCCTTGAAAGAGTGGTCAAGGGGTCACATTGATCAAAATAAGCTGAATTACCTATGACATAATATATGTGTTCACAGCAAGATATTCATAAATGGAAGGAAAATAATTAGTAATTCCAAGCATCATGGTGATGATGAGACACCTGCAGGATAATCATCCAAATCAAATATTTGTCTCAGCTTCTTCAGATGATCTATCTCTTCCTGCAGCCGCTGAATGTCAGTGGTGCAGAGCGTGTGCTGAAAGGCAAGGCTGCCAGGTTGACAAAGGCAGGAATCTTCCTCCCACATGCAGCAGCAAAAACCTCTTTCCCTCTCACTATCACTCTTTACCCTCAGTAGCAGTCTAAATGTTGAAGAGAATTGCATGAAAAAAGAGAACCTAATTTACTCAATGCTTGGCCACAAAACTTCCACACTGACCCTCTTACACTCATCATAAATTTGTAGAAAATGTTTTTTCTTCATCTATGCAGTACTTTATGTAAAGGATATTGTATTTCTGATGTTCTCAGGGCAAAATATCAATATGTGATATTTTGTCTCAGATGGAAAACTTCTCTTCTGAAGAACTGTTTAGTATTTTTAAAAGCCTATTTAAGGAAAGACTAGCTTGAAGACAGGCCAAATATAGAACAATGCGCTTATTTTCCTCAGGTATGTGGGAAATTAATTAAGTTGGGGTTTTTCCCCCTAATTCACTGAAAGAGCAAATTCATTTGACTATGAATTTCAGCTGTGTCTAGGACAGACAGCTATCTTCCAAAAATTAGGGGAAATGCTAGATGGTCTTGAAATCAGACATTTGAAGACATGATTCCAGGTATGGCCCCAGTGCTGCCCTTTGCACCTGAGTCATGGAGATTTGTACACAAAATGCAATTTATTCTTTTTCTACAAAAAAAGTCAGGTTGGCACCTTTTGTGTTGACAAACCTTGTCACACAAGAGGAAACATTTGCATTAATTGTGGATGCTTTCAAAATCTTTTTGGGGTTCACAGGAATGCCTGCCTTCAGATGCTGTCAAGTAAAGTTGCTGAATCAATATCTAAGTCTGTTTCCTTTCTGCTTCTAATGCTTTGGCCAATTTCTGTGGTTGTGATGGCCACTCTTCACTTTCTCAGCAAAGGTTTTGTGTGGCTCTCTGGGGTCACAGAAATAATGACCTGGAGTATGTGTAGCTTTAAGACATATTTACACATCCTACAGGGTGTGCCTGCTTTTTTTACCTTCCTGAAAAGAAACATATCCTGCAATCACATAATACATGTGGGCTAGAGCTTTCAAAATCTGTTAGATTCCTGAGTAATCACATAGGGCTCGGGTGACCATTAAAGTGAGTAGCAATTGCAGTTTTATCAATGAAAATGTCTCACCTAGAATTTCCAAGTCAAATCTTCAAATGAAGATTTGAAACTTCATGCCTATGTGTAACTTAACTGTAGGCAGCAATAACAAAGCATTCTGGGTTTACTCTCTTTTTCGAGGTTAAAAATTCATGTGGATAACATTTAAGTACTCTGTAATATAGGCAGGGAGTACCTTTGTCATCTTGTCAGTCTACCTCCCTGTATTTAATTGCTTCTCATGTGATTTAGCTGAGGGCCATCAGAAAAAACTTAACATACTCTCTCCCTTCCTCCCTCCAGCCTGTATTCTGAGTCCTGAATGTCACATGAATATATAAATATGCATTTAGTCGTGTGTACTTTCGTGATAATTAGGATTCAGAGAGAGATGGATAATCCAAGTAACTTCTTGGAAACTACTGCTGTTTGGACTGACCCTAGTCTCCAAAACTTCTGAGATGTCAATTGTTCAGATTGTGGCATACCTATTGCTTTAATAACTCCAGTAAACATGTTTTGAGATACAGCAAACACTATATGACCATATTATGAAATTGTTTGTGACTTCCCTTTGAGAAAATGTGTGTTTAAACAGAATCATTCAGCCAAGTTGTTCCAATTTCATGTACTTCTTTCAAAATGAAGTGAAAATGAAAGGACTTGACAGAAAGAAGTCATGTTCATGCTTATATTTAGCTTATTTAGAAGTCTATTTGCCCATTGATAACACACTGCTACTCTAGAGAATGGGACAGGGATGGTTTACCAAAGATGTTCAAATTCCTCTTAAGCTAAGCACCTCACTCATATAATCTATATATGACATAGATTCCACATGGCTTCTTTCTCCCCTTCACCCCCCCAAACTGATGAAGTAGTGGCATAAATTCCTAGGATCCTGTTTCTTCTTCTTTAGCTATAAAGCTGGCAGAAAAATAAAATCTGTGTGTTGGGTTTTTTTTCTCTATGCATATAATGAGTCTAGAGATAGATCAGAAGACATTATGAATATGAGTTAGAGTGAATGTGACAACAGCCTGTAGCCACACTTCCTTGGGCTGTAATCTTGTTAAATCTTGCTAGCTAAGCAGTCAGACATTTCCTGGTACTTAAGTGGAAGGACTCAGGTGTATTTAGTAGGAGTGACTGCTGAATTTGCTTGTTGATGTGAAGCTAATGGGTCACTGCTGATGGCATTATTGCTGTCTGTTGCTTCTAAATATGCTATTAGGAGAATGCGTCAAACTGAATTGTGAACTTTGAATGGAAAATCTCATTGCATAAGAAGCACTTTAAATATTATATCCCAACATAACTACATAACTTTAGCAGTAATTTCACTCAAATTGATTATTCAATGGAACAGTTAATACTTTGTCCCCTATTTTGTGACATGCTAATATTTTTAGAAGGAACTCGTTTTATGTTCATGGGACCCATGGTTTGAGATTTGAGAGTGCATTTTTCTTTGAGTCATAGTAAAATGCCTATCCCTCATCTTTTCTACCCAGACATTGAACAGGAGTATTCAAATATGGTAATAAAGTAGATAATGAGAAAAAAAAATCTGTGTATGTAGACAGGAACTAAGAGAATTATGAAAATTAATTTTACATGAGATCTGCAAATGAAATCTCATTGCTAATACTGATCAGTGTCTTCTTTGGAATTCTAATGTGTCACATCCCCAAGTTTCAATGTGTTTCCCTCACTTTGCTCATGTTCTTTCCATAAGAATCTGAAATGGTGCTTTCTTAAAAACAATCCAGAACAATTTCAGCTATGACTTTTGACTCAGTTCTTAAGCTTAGTTGTTGTTTAATCAGTGATTTCTCTAGAAAAGATAATATAGTTATCTGAATATATCCACCTTTATTTGCTGTTGGCTTAGGGGTTTTTTACCTCATCCTTTCTGTTCATGTCAAGAACTTTTCACTGGGCACCTGTCTGCCAGAAAGTCTGGGAATGGTATACACTGCTAAATATTGCACAACATATTTTAATAGTCCATAAAATGCTGATGTGGAAGAACTTTGCTGCAGGTGATATGATGATACACACTCAAGGTGCTAGATTTAAACTATCTTTAAAGATGTAAAGAAAACTTAATCTAAAGATCCATCAAGGTAGCATATTTATTGCTTTGTGCAAAAAAGCAGCGACAACAAATCTTTGTAGTAATTGATTTTAATCCTTGTGTTTCCTGAGGCCAGGGTGAATTATTTATTCATGTTGCATATTCAGACATTTCTTACAGACATACAGACATGACCTTTGAACACTACATGCATACATTAGGTTATTGCACTCTTCAAACTGAATTATCTTTATGATTTTTAACTTTTAGAATTCCTACCATATCTGGTATAATTTTAAAGCTTCCATCTTGCATTACGTGAGAACTAGTCCATAAATCACAGGCCTTTAGTATTTCTTTGACTATGTCATTTTAATTCATATATGAAATTATGTTTGTATGTCAGACAGGTGACAAAAAGTAGACTTTTTTGTTAATTTCCTGTTTTGTTAATTTTCTGGCTGGCAGATTTGGTCTTCTATAGATGAGAATAGATTAGAAAAGAGAGTTTGAAAGCTAGACTAGATGAGCTTTTTACAGTTGCCACCAGATCCTGGTGTTTTTAGATCTGTGAGAATCTGTGGTAATGTAATTCAGAAGGTAAGTAACTGCCTTAATTTCATGTCTCAGGTTTCACTTCAAGTCAGACACTTGGGTAGTTTTTATTTTAGCTTTTGTCTGGTTCAGGTAGTCCATATCTTGGTAATCTATAGGGAAAAAAAACCACCTCAGGAATGTTAATATTCGCACTTCAGTTACTGCCTTACCTTTACCAAGTGATTCACATTGAATGAGCCCAAATTTTATACCCACCTATTCTTCAAAAAGCTAAAATGATTGCACTTTTGCACTTCTATTATATCATAGAGAGAGAGAGAGAGAGAGAGAGAGAAATAAAGTTTCTTTCAGGAGACAAACTTTTCCTGATTTAGAATTAAATAAATGAAATAGTTTATAAGAGGGAAAGCAAGGAGCAATTTCAATGATTTAATACTATTATCTCAAAACTCCAAAGATGGAAGTAGTCTAAGTTAGTGAAGTACAAAAAACTGAACATATTTTTATGTTGAATTCAGCCACTGGTAAGAAAAATGTTTCTTCCCTGATTGTATGTACCAGAGTGCTGCAGAATAGTTGGGGCATCCCAGTGATCTCTTGATCCATTTGACTGAACTTTACAAAACTAGCTAGGAGCCTTTACTCCCATACTTGTCTCTGTGTAATCTTCAAAATTTGAAAAGCCTGTAAAAGAGGAACATCTTTTTACTGGCAGTCCTTTGCTATCAACTTTATACCTTAAAGCAGTTATGTTCACCCTTCTTCCCTCTCCAATGTCATAGTGAATGTTTTCCTGAGCATTCTTATTTGGCAGAGTTCAGCCTGGTTTTTTAAGGGTCAGATACAATGGCAGTGTTCTGATAATTGCTGGTAAAAAGCAAATATCAAAAATATTCACATTTCATTGAACAAAAGATATTTCATTCTCTGGTGCACTTCTTTAGCACAAGAACACAGAGAGGTCTTTAATCAATGGGGTTCAAAACTTTTGAACCCCAAATCTTCAGGAAAAGCACTTGAAACAAGATAGGTGGCCTGTAGCTGTAGCTCTGTAAAGGCTGTCTGGGAATACTATTAAGCTTTGTGTAGAACAAATATTCTGTGAGCTCTTCAGAGAGTACTCAGTGTGGCAGGAAGGGAGGAACAGTGTATGGAGAGCCTGCAATGACACTCTTCTAAAGTGTCTGCCATGAATCTCAGAATCGTGTCTGTGCAGAGCTATGTGAATCTGCGAAAACTGAACCGATGAACAAAGTATCTCCCTAATCACCTTCTACCTCTAATGTTTCTTGAGTGTAGTTCAAGAACTATGCGAGATGGATAAACCAAGAATCAGTGGCCTTCAAGACTGAACAAAAGAGCTAGAGACATTTTGTGAAAAAAGTAGTTGAAAATACCTGGGAATACAAAAACCCTAAAGATGAAGACATTTAGCATTTTTCCTTTGCAGTTTTGGATTCTTTCCTTAGGCTACAATATGAATGGAAATTAATACAGTGATCTTTCCCAAGGGTTTTATTCACAGCTGAGTAGGACTGTCTATATTGACCTCAGTGACAACCTGCCTTGGATTCCTAGTCTCATTTGGACTATTTCATGTTTCGAAACCTGTGATATAATTTGCTATATTTGAAAATTACTGCATTATAGCCATCCAGGAATAGAATTATAGGGAGAAAGGGAGTTCAACTTCTGAAAACATGGGCAGCATTACAGTAATGTTTATTCAGCACTAGAGAAATTAAACATTTCTTTTACAATAATTCCTGTCTAACTTGTTCCGCTGAGTATCATATAAAGACTGTTTTTCTGTCGTAAGTCTTTTAATGAACATGAATTATAAAATTACTTTAGATTTACTCTCTTGGAACTTTTTCATCATTGATTTAAAGAATCAAAGGCATCAAGGAGATGGAGACATAAAGTACAAAGACTATAAAATATATAGAAACAAATTTATAGTCACAAACAGAACTGGCTGTTCTAATGCTATATTTCCCTTCCAACCTCACACAAAGACAGTGCTGAGCTCTCTCAGTTTTGCACAAAAGTGAACTTTCTCATATTGCAGGTCAATCCCAAGGATTCCCAAATATCCAAAATGGTCTGTAGCAGACTTCACTCCTGCAGTCTTGTTTTCACTCTTATGCAAATGGTGCTGCGTTTGCTCTGTAGAATGCAGGTATCTGTGTTTTTTAATCTCAACTTGCAAGGTCTTCCTTTTCTTCTAAATTCCATATTGATCTTTCTAAGGTTCTTGTGCCATTTTGCTCTTGTGTCCTGGGTCAGTTTTTTCCTGTTTTCTGTGTTACAGGTCTTCCCACATTGGCAAAACAAAATTTACCTTTAATTTAAAAAAGCAGCACTAAGTCATAAGGTACAGTCTCACAAGACCTTAAATTTTCATTTAGGGCAAAATAAAAACTTCTGGGAGTACAGTGAAGCATTAGATAGTCTTCTGCTGCTTTTCTTTCTTTTTCTTGCATCCTTGTGTTCAAAATGCAAAGTCTTTATTTTCTCTCATTGACTGATCACAGAGAAATGTGTAGGTAGAGGTGAAAAGGAGAGGAAGAAGAGAAAATAATTTGCTTTAGAAAAGATCTTTCCTCTGAATTTGAGGTATCCTAGAATCAGAATGAGAGGCATCCAGCCTAGGCAGAGAGAGCTGTAACAAGCCAAGGTTGATATCTGTCCCTGCTTATCCTTTCCTGACCTGTTTCTACCCCCAAGAAAGGTTAAGCTGCATGTGAAGCAGAAAAAGGTCCTGAAGGGTCCATCTAATAAATCCTTTCCCTTTTGCAGCACTGAGAGTGGAGGAAGACAGGTACAATTGGCCTGAACCAGCTTTAAATCAGTAAAGTTTTTGGGGTTTTTTTCTTTTCACTATGATTAGCATTAATAAGAATGACAATAAAAATGCTTCTGCTCTAAAGTGGCTTTGGTGGTTGATTTGTACTCACTCATCTCTTAGTTTCATAGATGCTTAAGAGGCTTAAAACCCTTCAAAAGCAATGTTTAAGGACTTGATCCATTCACTTTCTTTCCACAGTTCCCGTCTTTCCGGCCCTCAAAAGATGTTTTAAAAACAAAACTCTCCAGATAGTCTTGTCTTCTGTCTATGTAGCACCCTCTCTACATTTTCCTCACTGTGTTTCTGACTCACTCATCTCTGCCAGTTGCCTTCCAGATGATTGCAGCTCTGTGATTTCAGAACTTGGATGTGGTCTGAATTTCCCAAGGGAAATCCAGAGTGCTGAACTATTTTCATCCCATTTTCAGAGCTTCTCTTCCTGACTGTTGCCAGTCTTACAGCTTCTTGCAGGCTTTTGTTTTTCTGACTGAAGGCCTTGTGACAGTGTGAAAACATCGCTTGAGTATGGCTTGCCTAATTGCAAAAATTGTGTTGAGATGTGACTGGTTGGGAACAAAGCTGGGGGGTGAGAACTCCAGATTGGTGGACAAGGTGCTGGCCTAAGAAGATGTACTGGCTCCTCTTGGTGGGCAGAATGCAACAACAGCAAATGCTGTAGATGTTGAACCTTGACTTTCAGCAACAGGCTCCCTGACTATCTCTTCCCTGGTTAGAAGCTCTTTCTAAATGCCAGTCAAACACTTAGCTCTGTGTTTGCTTACCATCTTCTCACAACTACACCAGACCAGTCAACACACCCAGGCGATTATTTTCCAATGAACAATTTTCATCTGGGTACTGGAGAGGCAGTAGAGTAAACCAAGGGAAGAGAAAGGCACATTCAAAGACAGTTTAAGAAACTGCTCTTCTGAGTGACATGTTCGTCATTGCCACCTTGGCAGCATGAATGGTATAATTCCATCTTCCTTTCACACTGCTCACCCAGCTGTAGTAGCTTATATCCTTACAGTATATGCTTATCTTTTCTTCTGTATGGAAGCAGTAATTTTCACTCAAACAATTTTTTCATTGTACTAGTGCTAACATCCTAATAGTGTTAGGCTATAGATTGATTATATCTATGAATTGCTGTCTGGGATCATGCAGCAGATACTGAGGAAATGAATTTGAGAACACTGGAAAAATTAAGACATCAAAAGATAGGAACATCGTTAAAGGAAAAAGAAGAGGTAAACAAACTTTGTCTATACTGTGTATACACCTTCTAGCTTTGTGGGTTTTGTTATTTCTTTTTCTTTAATGAAACAACATTTACACTGAGGGATGCAAATGTACCTTTTTCAACTTAGATGCTTGCTTGCATGGGTTTAGTACAGGGACTGGGCACCAGTAGCTCACAGTGGTTAATGAACATGCTGCTAACATCTTTTCCTTCCATATCTTTTATCATTTGGTTGCTCCAGTCAGTTTTTCAGCATGTAGATAAAATATCTGAGAAGTTCAGCTGTGGGTCAAATATGCTTGTCTAGCCCTGTATAAGCAAGTCTGAAATGAAGGAGAACACACTCATGTTCAGCCAATCTGTCCTGTGCGCTCATGTCTTTGCTTGGTCACTAGCTCAGGAATTTGTTCCATAACCGGCAGTCACTAATTTTCTTTAACCCTTTACATCTTCCTTGCCCTTCCCCCTGATTTATATATATGTTCTATGCCATATTTCTGTTTATTCAGACACTTTTCCTCAACATTGATGTCTGAATGTTTATACAGGATAACAGAAAATTGACAATATGGATGTGAAAAACCTCTTGTGTTTTAAAGAGCACTGTATCTCCACATTCACCTAATCAGGGCTCCTTTGTCCCTGGGTGGTAAAGAACTTGTCCACAGAATGGTTTTCTCATTTATGTGTCAGACGGACCCAGCAGTTGACTAAATATGAGTCTGTGTTTTATTTTGAACTGACCCCTTGGGATACAACCATCACAGACACTGCAGCTACCGTCCAATTATCCTCTCCCTTCTTTCACATAGATCTATTTTACAGTATTTTTAAGGGAGAAAATAGAAAAAGAATAACAATTTTAAAATAATTTAAATTAAAACTAAAATTAAGTTAAAATTTTAAAAAGAAAGGAAAAGAACAATGCCCTAGCATCTCTTTATTCTGTCCCCTGTAACTTTATGTAGTCAGCATTTCACGTTAAAAAAGTCATTAAAAGCACCTTAGTAGAGAGAGGGCAAATAGCCTTCTAGAAAAGAAAATAAGCCTAAGACAAGGAACCTGAAGAGATATCCTGAACTCTGATCTAGTGTTACTTTTGGGAAAAAAAGTCTCTATAAACCCTAGGATCTATGGCTTATTTTTTGAAACAAATAAATTTCACCATCCTTTGCTGAGAATAAAGTATATTGCAAATGGTGAAATTATTTTGTAAATTTCACAAGCATTATCCATGTTAGTGGTGCTGAATTTGGGACAGAATTAGGATGTTTGTAGTGTTTTTGTTGCATCTTACTTTATGGCAAAAGGAGCCTTGAACTTATTACACCAAACACTTGCTGGATTACTTCTACAGAAATGTACTTGCCTCCCAATCCAGCCAAATGGATAAAAAAGCAGTCAGCAAGGAAGCAGATCTGTAAAGAGAGAAGAGTGTCAGTTTTTCAGCTCAGAGCTCCTTAAACATAAACAGTATCACAGCAGAGCTGAACCTAGAAAGAAGCAGCTGTCCTGGTTGTCTCTGAGAGCACAAGCTTATCCTAACACTTTATTTCTGAACATCCTTTAAAACCTGGCAGAACAAATGAAAGCAATAACTAACAAGACCTTTTGTAGTTCTAATTTCAGGTGTCAGTTTGTACTTTTATTATTTCTAAAGCAGCTTGCAAGATGCTTCACATTCGATCTACAATGCTTTATTTATCTCTTGGTCAGGCTTTGATGAAATATCTTATTTTCGGTTGTTCTGTTCTAACAATTGTCCATGAAATTCATGTCAGACTCCTGTCTCAGTGATGTCAGAGTTAAATCTGCAATAGCTTCCATGATTTATTCTTAATCTACTCCAGCTAGAAATCACTCTCAGAACCTCAGCCCCATTGAAACTCATTATACCAATTACATGATGGCAGCATTTGTCAGAGTTATTTATTCACTATTTCAATGGAGAATTACTGGGTACATGATGATGAAGTTGTCTTATATGTCAGCAGCAAGGAATAAGTTAATGACGTATTTACTATATTCTTTAGTTCATAAGCAATGCTTTTTCTGAGCATTTACACTGAAAAGCTTCATATGGATTTAGGTGGTATATGTGTCTCATTGTACATTGTCAATGACTGAATATGGCTATATGTTTTTCACATGTTGAAACAATTCAGGCTCTTTCCTCATTGTGCTTGGGGCCTAGCGGTAACTCCTGGTGTTCACAAGCATTAATCATCCATGATGCTGGATACCAATTCCCTGCCATTTATCATGGTATAGGCTTCCTTTGTGTCCTGTGGGGTGCATTCACCCTTACTCTTGAGAACACATCCCTTCTCCAGGGTGAAAGGTAAGTGAGACTTTACACTGTTTTTAGGTTTTCCTCTAAGGATGATCTACTTGCTGTGTATATAAAGTGTCAAATATGGCAGTTTGTATGGCAGCTGCCTAACTTCCAAGCTGATTTGGAGAAGTTCAGATCAGGGGAATTACATGGCTTTAGATAACACTTTACTATAACGCTGGTCAAACTGAGCATATGTGGTAAATATGTAGAAAACGGTATAGTTCATCTACCTGACACACTATTAGTCCAACTAACACTTTCTGTCCAAGTGAATTCACCTCATTTATTATATTTATTGGGTCAGGAGGGAGATAGGTGGGGTTTGTTTTGGTCCTAATTACTGGTACAAAGAAATGAAGGAAAATGTATTTGTATAGTATAATTCATTACCCATGACCTAGATGAAAGACTACCCTGAAATTTAAGGGGTGAATGAAATTCACCCCTTTAGTTTGTAGAACGAGGCACTGTTGTACTGAATATCTTGTTTACATGTTTGGCATCTCCAAAGAGAACAACTCTCTACCAAGTGCGGCACTCTGATGCTTGCAGCCTCTGGAACATTAGCAGACAGACAGCGTTTCAGACAAAGTCAAGACAAGTTCTCCTTTAAAGGTGACACAAGAAATTATATAGATGACTACAGGTTACTTAGAGATGACTAGCATATCATGTTAATGTGATCATTGTATGGAATAATTGCACTTTATGTCAGAAGTTCTGGTGACATGGTCTTCATCAGTGAGATATTTCCCACTACCAAAAAGCTGAAACCATGTCAGCCCAAACTTCTGTGTTAAATTATAAAATCAGTGACATTGTGTTAAACAACCTCTCGTTTTTCTCTTCTTTCTCTCATAGAATTGGATAGTCGTGCAGTCTGAGTTGCAGAGTGCGAGAGACTGTAAGGATGGCTGGTTTGAAACCTTTGTTGTGTGTGTAAGGGGCAGGGGCAGGCACAGGGGCAGGGGCAGGGGCAGGAACAGGGGCAGGGACAGAGACAGGGGCAGGAACAGGGGAAGGGACACATACAGAGGCAGAGACAGGGACAGGGGCAAGGACACGGGCAAGGACAGAGACAGGGACAGGGACAAGGGCAGGGGCAGGGAGAGGGACAGGGACAGAGACAGAGCCAGGTAGAGCCGTGCCCTGGTGTTATGATCTAATTATTAAAGTTCTTTAGAGATACCTCTGCCCGAATTAAGGTACAAGCGAGACCATATGCCAATCAATAGTATGGGATTTATTTGATAGTAAATATGAGAGAGAGAGAGAGAAGAAGGGAGAAAAGAGAGAGTAGGGAGAAAAATGGGGGGGACAGAGAGGGACAGGGGCAAAGAAGTATCACCACTCCGTGGGCCCCACTGGTGTCCTGATGTCCTCTTTGGGTAGTCTCGGTGGTAGATGTCCCCCCAAAAGCACAGAATGCCATGGGTTGATATACACTCAGGCCAGGTGGAAATGTCCAGGCATGTCCCCCCGGGGGAGGGGGCAGCCTCCAGCAGCAGACTCTGCTTGCATCACGTGCAAGTCCTGTGGTGCAAGGCGTCTGGGGAGCACTTTGGGGGGCCTGTGATAGATTGTGACTCCCCCTCAGCTGCCTCTCACGTGAGAGTCCCGTGGATGTGGCTTGTGGGGTTGGGGGAGCTTCACAGCTGGGCCAGTTTTTGTATTTGGAGGATGCGTGTGTATTGCCTCTGACCAGAGGTTACGCCATCCTCCTCCCCCCTTCAGCTGGGGAGGGCTGTGTAAACTTGGCTTCTGTGAGCTGTGCTCTGCCCCCACCCCAAACTCAGCCAGGAATGATTCTCAGCACAGCTGGTGGCCCCAGGCTCTGAGGACGGATTCCTCTTCCTCAGACTGAGATGACTGAACAATAAGCTTTTCCCTTTCTCTAATCTCAGTAGTTTAGCTCAGTCCAAAGTCCCAGTCAGGTATATTCAGGGAAGCTTCTTTGATCAAAACTTTATATCAATGTTTGAGGCATGAACTATTTTCAGTCTCTGACACCTGGAGAGCCCAGGCCCTGCCCCGCACACCCACCCCGGGCCCGTGTCCCAGCCCCACAGTGGCCGCCAGTCCCTGGCACAGCGGGGGCAGTGACTGCTCCACACCCCAGCCCAGGAGCCCCAGCCTGGCCTTGCGGTGGCCAAATGACCACAGGTCCCACCTGGGGGAAGGGGCCAGGAAGGCCAAAGTGTATTTAAGACAAAGCCTGCGGCAAGCACACATCCTGACCCTACCTCCTCCTGGAGATGCTATCAGCTGAACACACTGGAACCAGGAGTGGTAGCTATAGCTGTCTTTTTCTACATCTCTTCTGTCTTTCTCTCTTTCTCTTTCTGCTTCTTCTAATCCCCTCTCCCTGGAGTTCTGATTAACTTAAAATCAGATGGGCTCGGAGTTTGCTAAGTTGAATAGGATAAGTTAATTCTTTCTGAAATGTTTTATGCTGATTGAATGCTGCTCTACACTTTTGCCAAAGTTCTGATTTTCTGAAGGTTGTCAGTAAAGTTTTTTGTTGTTTGATGTCTTCAGAATATTTTGTCAATATTTCTCCTTTGCATCTAACTCAGGGTACAACCAAAAACCATAAGTCCTTTTAAGAGTCTCATCAAGGAAATCTTTGGGGCCTTAAAAAGAGAATTTACTCATTTGCAAACTGCATGCTATGATGTTGGCATAATTGTCACAAGCACTAAACCCAATACAGTGTAGAGGCAAGCTGCAGGCAACCCAGGAGACTCCTGGAATGCATGGAGGAAAACTTCCTGAGGCAGGTAACAGATAGCTCTACCACAGGGGCTGATGTGATACTGATTATCCCCAATGTAAGCAAACTAACTGAGGACATCAAGAGGCAGCCTGAACTGCAGTGATCATGCATGGGTAGAGTTTGTAGACCTGAGGAATATGGATCAGGACCCTGAATTTTTGGAGGAGGAGTTAATCTATAGGTCCTTCTGGGAAACTGCCCTCTGGAACAAGAAAGCAGAACAGAGCTGGCAGATCTTTAAGGATACTTTTCGTAGAGTACAACAGCTCTCAATTCTCATGTAGGATGACACAAAATGATGTCAAGAGACTGATATGGATGAATCAACAGCTACTGGTCAGACTTAAACATAAGAAACAAATGCACAGTCAGTGTAAGTAGAGGCAGGTAAACTGGGAAGAATATAGGGATGCAGTCAAGTTATGTACGAATTGGGTAAGGAAGGTCAAAGCATGGCTAAGGATTAATTTGACAAGATTAGTAATAAAGGTATATCTGCCATAGCAGGAAGACCAACCACACTGATGAACACAAGTGGTAGATGGTAACTGTGGATAGAGAAAAGGCAGAGGTACTGCTCCATCCCTGGAAGTATTCAAGGCCAGGTGTATGGGGCCCTGAGAAACCTGATTTAGTGAGTGATGTCCCTGCCCACAGCAGCATATGATCTTTGAGGTCCCTTCTAACCCTAACCATTTTACAATTTTTGATTCATTTTATTCTAAAAAAAAATATATATATGGGCTTCTAAAAGGATTAGACACAGAAAATTGTACTCATTATTATTAATTAATTTGATTTGCTTAATTTAAGTCTCAAATGACAAGAGAAAGATAAGAAATAAACTTTTTAGACTGAATTTACTGGACTACATTTACAGGGCACTCTTTTTGCAGTGTTAGGAATAGTTTGTTATTTTTTACTCAACTCTTCTAAAAATAAAACCATAATGTTTGTTTTAATAAGTTAGATGAAGGCTTGTTGAAAGAGTTAGTTGGATGTTTCTTTTTGCTAATGGACATTAGAGAATTTTTCATTTAAGAATGTGTAAGGAGAGTTAGGATGGAAGAAGTACAATTACTTTGAAATATCTGTCCCCAAAAGCTGGGTATCAGACTGGTGAGAGTCCTTATTTCGAGCTGGGCCAGCAAACGTTATTCATGCCAAATGCTGTCCTCTAATTTCAAAAAAGAACCTGAGAGTTTATTAATTGCCATTGGTGTAGCTGACTTCAAAATGTAGGTCCTCAATGTTTGCACAGATGTTGTACAACCATGGAAACCATTAATTCGCCCCAGCAATTTTCTGCCAAGTTTCTTGTATGTTTCTCTTGTGGTTGCCCAGGACTCTCAAAGCTTGGTAATATTAAGCACCTGCATATTTCACTGCAGTGTCTTATCTGTCCCACATGAAAGGTCTTATCCAGTAGACATTCTTAGTATATTTTTGCCACGTCAGACCTGGAGCAACTTGAAGACAACTAGAACTCTGACTCAATGCTCAAGAAGAGTCAGTCTGGTCTGTTGGAGATCATGTTCGCTAAGATCTGGATCATAAAAGGGTATTTGAGCACTGTTCTTGGGAGACTATCCAGACCATCACACTCAAGGATACTTTTAAACTGTCTTTTCCTGACTTGGCTTCTTTGAAGCATAAATATTCAGCAGCAGAAAGAGGGTGTTTTCATATCATGTGTTGCATTTCTGTGTGAGAGGAAAAAGGGATTCCAGTTTCTTCTCCAAAAACCTAACCTGACTGGAAGCAATCAAGTTCAAAGCCCTCTTCTTCTCTTTTTTTTTTGCCTATTTCATTGTTTCTGTGAATTCATATTCAAATTTGCTTATTTTGCTTTATAGTGTTCATTAATTCCAAGTGATGAGTGAAGTTAATGGGAAGTTTCCTTCCCACTGTGGTGCAGATTTAATGCATGCTTAAGAACACAGAGAAAGCCTGTCTCATAGTGAAAGCAAAAAGAATGCATAGGCTCCTTGAAAGGTAAGGGTTATAAAAATAAATTGCCAACATCTTCACTGTTTGTTTCTCAGGGGCTGAGCTGCCACTAGTACATTATGCATGTTGTTTTTTTAAAGACACTAATTATTTTACATGATGTTTATTAAGCCCTTTAAATCATTGTTATTCACCAGCTACCCAAATTCTTCAAGTGCAAGCAAAAGAAATAAAGGTCATCCATGGCTTTGACATGCTTTTGATTAATATGGGCTGTATAACATTTACCACAACTCAGAACAGAAGCCATTATTTAAGTAAAGCCGGTTATTGTTCATTAGTACAAAGAGTGTGCAGTAAATACAATGAAAGATTGCTCGGTTTACTATATCTTTGTCATCCAAAGCAGCTCTATGAATAACTACAGGGATTTGTCTTTGAATGACTTATTTGCTTGCTGCCTAATAAATAACATGTAATTAGGTTAATATATTGTTTCCTAGTTATGCTAGCAATGTAGTGGAGAAAAATAAAAGGGTGATTTCAGATACAAAAGAATGGTAGATAATTTTAACACTGTCTCTTAAAATACTTGGACTCATTAGGTATGGCTTAAACTGCTGGGAGGTCTATGTATAAAGGTAAAACAGGAAATAGGTTTAATGAGTTCCTTATTACTCAGGTCATGAGTTATTACATAGGTAGAATAAAACTGCAGCAACTATTCTGTATTGAATAAAACACCCATGGTGACCTGACACTGGAGAATGAAAATATGCCATGCTAGTTTACAAGTCTGGATGTTTTACTCAATCTACCAACATTTTTTCTGGAACTTGTATTTCAGGATCAACAGTGAATAAGTTTCCATTTGCATCAGCTGGCTCCACTGGAAATAAATGTTTGATGAAATGCCTTGAGAAGACCTCATGGCACTCAGAGAAGTCACTTGTTTACTGTGTGAATGTTGAACAGGCTAAATGACATGATGCATAAGGGCAGTGACTAAAAACAGCAGTAGGCAAAAAAAATTCATCAGCTCTTTGCTAAGAAAACAATGAATATGAAGTCACCAGTGATATTTTAAAAATTAAAAGCTAGTTCAGTAATATGTTTGCATACTGCCATCTTGTTTTAAAAGAAATTTAGGGATGCTGTTCAGGATGTTAAGACAGTGCATGTATTCCTTAGGCCAATTTTAGAATTCTTTTAAACTGCCAATCCCAAATCACCCACCATGTGTAGAGCTCAGCATTAGAAACAATGAGAAACAATGGTCTTTAGACATCTGAGTGGAGGCATGAGTGATCCTTATCCACATGCAAGTTTTCTAGTGCAGATATCTTATGTCACAAGCTTTATGAATTTTCAAACAGGGTCAAATAGAGAAAAAATCTAATTCAATCATGATTTGCAGTCAAAAACATACTCAAATGGTTTTTCCAAATCTCTTTGGGCTGACAGGGGAATTACAAGTGAGGTTTAAGTATCAATGACACAGATCTTTTACTGCTTTTCCTTCAGTAGCATTGGTTCATTTTTGCTAAGCCTGTTTATAAAAGATGTCAAAGATTCAGTCCTTGGTCTTAACCAGACTGAGGGTACTCGCCTGCGAAAGTCACCACCTCACACAACAAGCTCTTTTCCTGACCCGTATTTCTGAGGCAGCATGGCCCCAGTTGTTGGCAGAGGCCAGAAGAGAGGATGTTGTTGCCATAATCAGTGCAAGTTGCCAAGCAGATTGATTTTCCTCAATAAAAAATAAAAGGAATCAGATATATCAGGTGACTGGTGATGAACAGGATTTGTCCACATAAATGGTGGTTTCTATTATCTGTGGAAGGTTCTGCCCCAAGGACAAGGGCTGACTTTGTTGGAAATTATGCTACTTAAAAATTTTTAATGTAATTTTACCCAGGTGTTTGTTCTTCTTTGGTCAGGGGCAGGGGAATGGAAGTTTCTCTTTAAAAGACTTTGTTAATCTGATGAGATGTGATGAGCTACAGATTTGAAGTAGCCAGAAGATACACAGGAGATAAACAAACATTAATGAATATTGCCCCAAAGCCTGGAGAGGTCAGAGACACCTGGTCTGGGAAAAGATTGCTAAAAGAACTAAAGAATGAGGACCAAAGTACCATTGAAAGTGAAGGGAACAACAACCAATAGGAGATTGAATACTAAGGATTGTGTAATGTAAGACCAATGTACAAGAAATTCTTTGGGGTTTGTCTGTACAGGTATGTGAAAATTCTGGTAAAGAACCATATGTGATGGAATGATTTTCACTGCACAACTCAGATGTGTGGAAGAAATGATTTGTCTTCGACATCCTGGCCAGAATAAAGTAATGCCTTGATTCTCTAACACTGAAAAGACATTGTTGGAGAGTTTCTGTTTTTCCTGTAGTTTGGTGACAACTTGATTTAAAGAGGCTTCATTGGTGGGTGTCAGCTTTCCTGCTGTCTGTGCTGAGTCTGGCTGAGATAGAGTTTATAATCTATACTGTAACCCATAATGTCCTAGCTCTTTATTTCCTTTTTTGGTAAAACAGTGTTGATACACCAGTGTTTTTTGTCTGTTGCTGAAAAACAACTGTGTGGTGGTGGTGCAAATGGCTCAGGAGACTTTCCCATTGAGGAAGCCCTGGGGGGAAGAAGAGGATTCCCCTGAGGCGGGGCAAGAGTTGGTTTAGCCCGAATGGGATGGGCTTGAGAAAGGTTTACACCCTCTAAGTTGATAGGCCGGCACCACCTGCCCATCTACTGTTAGCCACCCCCATGTTCTGGCAAGTTCTGTTACATTCAGTTGTTCATTGTATCCTCCCCTTGTCTGTCACCCTCTCTCCACCCCGTTGTCTCCCTTGTTGGTTCCCTGTCCCATGCTCCTCCCCAGTTCCTCCCCTGAGCCCCTCTGTGATTGGTGAATGTGGTTACAATAAAAGGCTGTGTCACGGACGGCTCGGGGTCTTCTGACCCTTGGTGCCACAGAGTGCTGTCACCCATCCGGTCTCAGTGTCTCTATTACCCGGGTCGGGAGATCCCCCTTTTGCTCTAGTGCAGTACACAGTTTGCCTACTGGCATCGCTAGCAGGGAGCTAGGGAAACTGAACTCCCAGCCACAGGGAACGAGGCTGGCCACCGAGGACCTTTGTCACATCCACCTCTGACTGGCGACCTCCTCCACACCATCGAGGCAGAAAGCGGACGGCGACACACCTGAACGCCTTCAAGGTCCTCTATTTTTTGCCCCCTGTTCCCAAATGGAGCAGGCCTGGGAAGGTCAAGAAATTGAGAGAAGACACAGCCACGACAGCTAATCAGATCTGATCAAATCGAGATATCATAATTTGTCATGTTCAGCAACAAAAGTTCAGGGGGAGGGGGAATATGAGGAAGACATCTGTTCTGGTGTTTGTCTTCCCAATTAGCTGTTATGTATGCTCAGGCACTATTTTCTAGGGAGTGACTGGACACCTGACTACCCACAGCAAGCAGTAAATAAATTTCTTTGTTTTGTTTGCATGTATAGCTTTTGCTTCACCTATTAAACTGTCTTTAACTTGATCCATGAGCTCACTTGCCTTCTTTGTATTGTGTCCTTATCCTGCAGATGTGCGGGTGTGCAGTTGTTTGCTGGAGTCAACCCACCACACCTTCCCTGTAACCTTGAGACAGGTAGTATGCATTTTTAGAAAATTAAGTGGTAACTTCAACCGCAGTTCTAGGAATTTCTCCAGCTCCTTTTGTATCTTGCATGGTATGTGTTTTGCACCAACAATCTATTCTCAACAATTTGAAAACCAGCTTGTATTCCCTAAAAGTGGCTACAGGCAACTGACTCTGCACACACTGCTTTGAACCTCTAGCCCTAAGGCTCTGGCAAATGCACTAAGGCAAGGAATTTTAGAGATGAGATTGTTCCTTTTGTCCTTACCTCACCCCACTGGATTTACCAGCAACTACTATTCGCTGTTTGGCCTGTATCACACACTGTTCTCCCAGTCCTGTGCATTGCCAGAGGCACAAAGGGACAGACAGGGGAAAGTGATCAATTCTCAGTTTGAAGTGAAATGGCAGGTCAGTTCTTCTGTGGGTTTAGAATAGGCAAGAATATAAAACATGACTTTGGTGTGCAACACCTGATACATTTTGAAATCTGCAGTGTACCCAGTTTGAGAACAAGCTGATATTTACTCCTCAATTGCATGCTTCCCAAATATTTTCAGTCACTTTTCCTGAGTTATTTAGTAAATGACTGATTTTAGTGCACATTTAGCTTGGCTTAATAGCGTTATTTAATGCTGTGTGTTATTTTGGGTAAAATAGTTATAGATTTTTAGTAGGGAACTGCATCAAGCTTAAGATACATACTGCTTGATCTTCAACAGGTATGATTTAAAATTAATTAATAAATAAATATATAATATACTGGAAGTGATCCTTTATTTATATTGTCCCACTGCAAATTGATCCTCTACATGTTTATCTCCTGTCAATAATGCTTTAAGGCTTGTTGGCTTGTTTATTTAAATGCTCTAGACAACCATCTATTATGAATTTTACATGATGTCCTTTTAGATCAGCTGTCTGCATGAGCAAATTTGAAATACATGGGTGTGCACACAAATGCATACGTGCATGTCTGTTTAAGGCCAAGTTTCTTGTAAAAGAAGAATCTGAAAATTTGACTTGAAAGGGCCTTTCTTTACTCTCCTTCTTTCCTTTATATTTTTGCACACAGTGAAAAGGACCAAGATGGCCCCTTTACAGTGTTTAAGTATGCCCAGTTAAGGGAAGTGAGTGCTAGAGAACTGCTGAACCAGAATGAACCAGAATACGGGTGAAGTATTTGCTTAAATGTTTTGTTAATGCACTTTAATGCAGTGCTTACATTAGTGCCTGTGTTAATTCAGTATCTATTAGCTGCAATTCACCAAGGTGATCAAGTCAGGGCATAATGTTGCACTGCACAGTCCCCCTACTTCATCATCAAAGGCTCCTAAACTTGAAGTTAAGCATATATTTAACTACTTTACTGAGCTGCCTCTTTAGTGAATATGTTTTGTTTAAGGTTATCTAAAGTTCATAATTTTCCAAGCTAAGTGTTCTGCCCTCCCTCCATTTCCCTTCATAGTCTGTGTTTGCCACTGCCTGTGAAATGATTAATCAAGGGGGAAAAAATGTGTCTTCTAATTAACACAGACAACACAAACAGAATAGTGGCATTCCTTGGTGCAATAAGACAGCTAATTGTTTCCTCTCCCTCCAGTGTGGGAGAGACAACTGCACAAGCAGGGAAGAAATCTTTCCCCATTGTGCTGAAGGGGTTGTGCACCATTTATCAAGCTGACTGCTCTGTCATATCAGTGGAAGGACCCTGGAGAGCCCTGACCATGAGATTGAAGGTTGGTACCAATTTACTGCAACACAAATGCATTGAACGGGAAAGAGAGAGCTTCTAATCTCTTCAATTTTCTTACATTACCCTGAAGGCTAGGGAATTAAATGAAACAGTAGCTGGTGACAACTTTAGAGGATCCTGAATGCATCACAGGAAAAGTGCTAAAATAGCTCAATAGTTTTATTTTACACATTATACACTTTATACATTTATACATTTTATACGTTAATCTTACCCTGCATAAAGGAACAGGTTATGCCTCTTGGATATATGTCTTCTCAAGAGAAGGAGAAAAGCTTACTGAATTCAGTATTTGTCTGGTTCAAATTTGGTAGCAACATTTATAAAAATATATTAAAAATATATAGAATGAAGCAAAACATATCCCAGGGTCTTGTAATTTTTTTTTAGTTCGCTGACTTTGGCAAACTTGCATTGCATCTTTGATCTTTAGCAGTGCCAGTCTCTGGAAAATCTTTAGAACTGGAGAATTTGTTGTGCCAGTCAGCTCTCATGCCCACTTCATCCAGAGTCCTTACACCAGTCTCTCCAGAAAAGTGAAAGAGATCCATCCCCACACTGTGCCAGTGGGAGGAAATCAAGATCTTGGCCAAACACTTTGGCTAGAAAATTCTTTAAACACCACACAACCAACCTTCTTTCCGATTAGTCATTACTCATCTTGCATTAACTATTACAATGCTGAGTATTCATAGCTATACAAATGTCCATCTCCACCATTAAATCTTGCTTGCTTCTGATACTGCTGAATGCTGTGTGGAATTCTTCTCTCTAAGAGTGCAGTGTTAATTCATAAAAATATTAAATGTAGGCATTTATGTGGCATCACCAGATTTACTTCTTGCTCAAAACACATAGCAACTTCTTTTACAAAGCTACCCACAGAAACAGCTGCATTCCAAGTGCTGCTAGCAAGATATAAATAATAATAATACTGCATGGTTATATATAAATGGGAATAATCTTAAGGCATCCCTATACCTTCAATTTAAAGGACTGCTAAAGGCCATCATTTCCCATTTCCTAGTAGGCTGGGGGAGTGGGGAGTCACACAATAAAAGGACATACAACAATTATTATAGCATTACCATTTGCAATCCTAGAGCTAAAGGTCAGTGTGGTTTGCTACTGTAATATTTCCAGACATTTTTAGCTTGCCTGCATAAAATTTTTCTCCAGGTTAATATTTTCTACATTGAGTGTTAATTTGGATATGATTTTCTTTTTCAGGATAAAAAAGGAAGAAAATATTTCAAATCAGTATGAATATTGTTCCAGTCCTAGGTTGTTTTAAATTTATACTTTCTGGTAAATATACACATTTTAGACTTTAGAACTCTGCTTTGAAAAGTGAGATCTCAAAATAAGTCAAAGTGATTTCAGAGTTTGAAAATAAAACAAAAAGCAGTAATATTGAAATGATCATTTTCAAGTTTCGTAAGGCCCTAAACATTTTTGTGTCCACACATGTATGTCATGTATAGATTTTATTAGTTACAAAATGTCACATATCTTAAACAGGTAATTCCTCTTTCAACACTTGAAAAATAATTTTATCTGGACTATAAGAAGTAGTGATCTATTATCACTGGGAGAACATAACAGTTCTGCGAGGTGAGTACCATTTTCCTCCCAAGAGAGCTGCTAAGCATCTGGGCCTCAGAGCAGTAAAGTATTTGAGCATGTGTTTTCCTTGAGAGCCCCTCTGCAACTGGGGCAGGTGCTGATGGTAGCTGTGAGTCATTGTCCTGCATTGCAAGGGCTTCTGCTGTTACTTGGAAAGGCCAGTAGGGAAACTGCTGCCTCCCCAGGCCTGCGGTCTCCCCTCACCTTTATTTCCACCATTTGTGACGGCTTCCAAAAAGTCTCCTGTGGCCCACCCAAGTGACCAGTCTTCCCCTTTCCACACAGACACACGCTGTTCCTAGTGTGATTGCAGTCCCCTCAGCTGTCTTAGCACCTTGTTAGCAGAGTCTCACTGCAAATCAGTTTGAATGCTGCAGGTTTAAAATAGTCTTCTTTGAAACCAGCTTCTCACGATACTGTTCCTTGCTAAGCTGTGTTCCTTCGTTAAAAATTAATCAGGTAGATTAAGTAGCTTTATCCTCCCACTTCCTGCAGTTTTAAGCTTATCTTTTTTGCCATGTGCCCCATCTAAAAGAGATTCACCCACACCAGAGTGCTGGTCCCGAGGACCAGGAACATGAGACCTTTTTTTAGCCTTTTCCCAACTTTAATTTTTGTCCCTCTGTCTTTTTCAAGAGAAATTCACTCTTAAGTGGTAAATCCAGCCTTCACCAGGTCATGTGGCTTTGAAGAAAGAACTGGTGTTCTTTCTTCATGCTTTGAATCTCCCTGGGAGGGAGATCTCTCTGTTTCCCACCCTGAATCCTTACGTTCCTTGTAGAGGGAAGGTCATTTGTAGGCTCTTGGAGACTTGGATCTCTAAAGGTCTCATTTTCTTCTCTCTCTTTTCCTCCACTATTGTAATCCTTTGGTTTTTTTACTCCATTTTGATCTTTGCTGGCTTTATTAATTTGAATATTAACTCTTATCCAGCACAGCACTATTCTCCAGCATCCATGATACAGGATCTAGCCAACCTCATGCACCTCTGTTCAGCAACTCAGAGTCATTCCTTGTACTGAAATATGTCTGAGACTTTAAGAAATAGGTTTAAATACTACTGTTTTTAGTTTTAAATCAAAAGGAAATAGATTACAGAAATCCACTAAATTGATTTGCAGTAAAATTGTGTCCCACTCTAGCAGAATTTTTCAACTCTGTTTCACTTTGTATCAGCATTTCCTATTTTAAACTTTCATTCAACATGAGCCCAAAAGAAACAGTGCTTCACTTTGTCCTACTGAAAATTGTAAAACTCTGCAGTGCAGAATTATGACAATGAATCTAAAAACTGCCTTTCTTACATTGACTAAATTATATCCTCTTTGTGAGGAGACTTCTATTAAATTTCTTGTTCTAGTCATTTCTTCTCTCCTTAAAAGGTAAATGGCCTTGTGGTGGTTTTTTTTCCTTTCCCCATTGGAAGAATTTTCATTTTGAGAATTTCTATTAATCATTACCCACATTGTAAGATCTAATCCTAAGAAGCTTCCAAAAATGACAGAATATTTTAAAATGCTATCTTTTTGAGCCCAAATGCTAAAAGAATCTATTTTAATGTGAGTGCAGTTCCTGATATCTGCCGCAGTAATGCCTTTTCAGGTAAGAAATATCATGACATTTGATCTACTGTCATGACAGCATCTGTGCAGTCTCACTCAGGACGGGTGAGAGAGATGATAAAATGCTTATTTTATTAGGAAGGATAAGAATTAAATTGCTTTCTACAGAAAATGAAATCATGATGAATGAAGTAATTAGCCAACCAGTTTTTATGTTTTTGGGGTGTTGAATGTTTGGGTACTGCTCTTTAGAAGTGATGAAAGTAAGGTCTCTGAAGGTCTAATCCTGCAGAGACTGAGTTCCACTGATTTTTGGTTTTGTTTTGGGTTTTTTTCCCCTGGGGCATCTTTAATTACAATATCAGAGAGTATGCTTCTTACTATTTCAGGAGGGTATGCTTCTTACTATTGCAGAGCACTAACTGAAGGAAGGATATTTCACAAATATTTTAGAAAACCTAGAATTGTCTTTTGGCTAAAGACCGCTGTCTTGTTACATGTATCTTCAGTAGGGAAAAGGATTTAGATGTTTCACTCTTGGTGTGTACTTTCATATGAAGAGTTTTGGTGTGGGCTACTGTGTGCTGAATGAGGCGACAGCAAGTGGAACTGCATCACACATCCATGAAAATTGCTTGACTCATTTAATAGATCCTTTCTGTGCAGCCTGACATTTTCAGACTTAACACACCATCGATCTGACTAATTAGGCTGGGCAGAGGGCTGAGCTGAGGGCCACAAGGGGTTTCCCATGCCTCAGTCTCTGCGCCTCACTGCACTGTGCCAGGGGAGCAGAGCAATGGGTCATGCACCCAGCTGGAGGTCACACGAATGCGCCTGTTCCCCTTGGCATGGTGCAGCACAGAGCTGTGACACCAAAGTGCTGCAGCCCTTTTGTGTCACCAGCCCAGTCCCACATCCACCAGGGATGTGGAGCTCTTTCAGCTGGAATAGGGGTAGTGCTCCACCATGGGAAGAGGGTAGGCTCATAGGATGGGACAGGATGTGTTATCACTGCATCTAATTGCTTACCGATACTGCTGGTGGCTGTCTCTTCTCCTTGTCCTGATCAAGCTCAAACCGCGGAGGATCCAGTGGGCACTTGTCATTCAATCAGAAGTATCAGATTTTTGGCAATTTTTTGTAGCCCCTCATAACACTGTCAAAAGCAGTCTTCAGAGACTGAGACTTGGAGGCAGAAGGCAGGTAGATGCATCAGGGAAAGCACTTGAATGAGAAATGACAACTGTGTGTAACACAGACATGGGCAGCAAGCTGCTGGAGGGAATGTGAGAAGCTGCACTGCCATCCGTATGTCTCTAGCTAATGGACCTTAATAGGTGTGATGAGTAAGGTGGCCTAAAAACATATAGGGCTTTTACCTTCAGAAATGAGTTTAAATGTTACTGCTGTGATTTATCTCTTTCATAACATATTGGCAACAAGAGGTGCACTGGAAAGCAGTGCACTAAACAGCCACTAAATTAGTATCCACATATGTTGTGGTTTGCAGAAGAAAGTCTTTTGTTTATTCAAATTAACCTATAAGTACACAATTTCACAAAATAAAAGCCAGCAGCTTTGGTAGGATCAGAAGGAGAGAAGGGGACTTTTATGCACTAAGAAACCAGCCCTATTTCTTATTCTGAGGCTTGATAATTTTAAAAAATGTGACAGCTAAAACCCACTGGCACATGCTGCAAAGAAGGATGTGATAAAATAATGCTACTCATCTTCAAGGCTGTCAGTTCAGCAATCAGTACTTCTATTCATCTCCGCGGCCTGCTAACTCAGTGCTACCATGCGATAGATAAACCCTAATCCAAGTGACAGCGTTCAAATCAGAACTGATTTGATTGTTCACATATGATACCACAAGACACCAGAAGCCTAAAGAGTTTATAAAAATGCCTGGATGTCTCTTGTAGGCACACTTCCCCTCAGAATATCTTGCAGTGTAGGATACACCAGCTCTTAAACCAGGGGTAATTTGTAGGTCACGAAAATGCTTTGGTGGCACAGTCAGTTCTTATCACAATCTAACTCTAGCAGGAGAAGGGAAAGCTCAAAAATAAAATGTGGTTCAGACCTTATGAAACCCACCTATTCTGCTTTCAAGTCTCCCTTTCAGGAAGTGAAATCCTTTTCTTTCTCTGCAGAGACCAGACTCACTCTTGAAGAGATCAAATATGAATACATTTGTTTCCATGCATAAAGCAGAGTACATGGGAGAGTGGTTTTATGGCACACACGTCAGTTTCTCGAAAGTCATCCTTGCCTCTCAGGATGCAACAGAACTCCTTTCAACAATAGCTGCAACAGAGCTGCTATTCAAACCTGAGGCAGTAATTGGGATTTTGCAGGCGTTCAGTGGGAGCATTACATTTAGGTTCTGAAACATAATTCCGAACAAAGGTCTAACGATCCTGGTACTTTGTGGAGGTTTCAAAGTTTAGTGTGCCTTTATTTTCATACTTTTCACTAGTGTATCCTGAAGTTTTAGAGTAACACCTAGGAGAATAATTGTTCATGTAGTTCAAGAAGACAATGGTGATGTAGTAATTGAAAGCAAAATGTGACCTGTAGCTGTTCAAGATCAAGAATAAAAACCGAACAACTTTTCAAGGAAATTGTCAAAGTGCCTGAATACAGAGTGAAATTATGGGACTTCAAGAGACAATGGGTTTTCCTCTTGTGTCCGGGTCATTTCTCAAAACAAAGGGTAAAATTCCCTTTGTAGTCTCATGTTGAGGAGAACAGATGTCTCCATTTAACAAGGTACTTAAGCCTGTGTCTAGTTTCAATCTTAGGAAAAATTCCTCACTCCTGTGCTTTAAATACTCAGCTGAGCTAGGATAGGGAAGCCAAGTTGCTCTGCAGCCAGACTTTGAATCAAGTGTATGCACATATAGACTTACACATCTATGTATGCATTTATGCATATATATATGTATGTATCTATCTCTTTACTGTTATTTGTTTGTTTGTTTGTTAGCAAGACTGTGTGGTTCTTATATTTTTCAAAGGACTTGAGTGTGAGACATGTTTTTCTCACACATTTTACATAAAGTGCATTGTGTGTCTCATAGTACTACCACATAGTTTCTATTTCTTTTTTTCATATTAATTAAAATATGTAAATGTCTTTTTTCCTAAACTTTATCCTCTAAGATTTAGGGGTATATTGAATGATATTTGTCTAATGTTATCCTCAAGAGAAATGCAATTTGAACTTGTCTGAATCATACTATGCTTATTTTCTTGGTGTTCTGCATATTCTATCCTTGGTTCTGCTTTTGTTAGTTGTTGTGGGATAAATGTTAATAGACAAACAGAGAGAAGTCCTGTACTGAAATATTATCAAGTTGTCTTGAGAAAGGAAAAAATTGGCATGTGCGGTATACAAAACCATACAGACAGCCTATATATGTACTTCTTTGTGATGTCAGAGGAATTTCAGCACTTGTTAAATTTCCTGAGACACTTCTGTGAGCTTTAGGAATTTAAAAGCATTTAAAATCTGACTTATTGATTTTTTTTAATAGGTGGTGGGTTTTTTAGTACTTTAGGCAGCTATCATAATTATTGCTATCTTTATACTACATGTAGGTTCAAATTGGAAATTTCCATTGCAGTCAAAAATGCACATCTCATTTGGCAAGTTTACTTGTGTTGGTGTCACCCTCCTCATCACATCTGAGCTGCATTGGATAGCTGTGGTCTCTGTCAAGACAGACTAGGTTGCCTCAAACAGATGACATTTGACTGCTCGCTCTGTATGAGAAGTTTTCTTACTATTTGCAACAAATATCACTCTGCCCCAGGTTTTGATGTGCTTGCTCCTGAGTCACTAATACACCAGTATTTAACTGTCAAGACTCTCCACACTAGGCACGTAAATAATGTACTCGGTCCTGGGGACTGAAATGCAGACAGAGTCTCCAAATCAGTGCAAAAACTGATCCTGCCTATACTTAATGGTTGCTGGTCAATACCCACTGACTGGTTGGTCCCACCATACAGGTACACTTGACAAGCCAGAAATATTTGATCTTGCCTTGGCATCCCAGCGTATAACACCTGCTATGGTGAGTGTTTGCTTTATTGCTAGTGAAAGGATCAACAATTGCTCCCAGGGGCATGATTTTATGATTTTAAAATCTGTTAGAGTGAATAAACAAAAATGAACTGCACCTCTGTTAATGGTTATTTTGATTAAAACCCCATATTTTTGCATTGCTAGTTGAGGTTAAAAATTAGCATTAGAGTTTGTATAGTTTTTATTTTTTTATTTGATTTGATGGTAAGAAAAACTATGACCTTGCTGAGAGGTTGACAAATTCGGATACAGACAACCAGTACTTGACAGGTTCTATCAGAAAACCAAACAAGGGAAGAGTATGTACGCCCGCTACCAGCTGTCACAGTATTGAACAATGAATGTTTGATGAAGTTGACCTGCAAATACACACATCCCTCTGAAAGTGAGCTTTAAGTACTGTCTGGATGACAAAATTAAAAAGAAGAGGCCTTTGTTGATAATATATATAAATATATATTAAAAATATTTATTTAGATCTCTCTTTCTAGAAATACATCAGTAAAATTTGAAGCATAATTCCATGTTTGCTAAATGAGATCTGATGCAGAATTCATTCATGGTCAAATGGCAGCTGAGACTGATGGAACTGTGTCCCTTTATCAGCAGAGATTGACTTGGACCATACTGTTTATATCTTGAAAAGCTTGATTATCCAGAAAGAAAATCACAGTGAATCTTGCAAATAAGTATCATCAAGTAATGTTCTGAAGATTTTTTTTTTGTTTACTGTAATACCTATGTATTTTCACTACAAGCAAAAAACAAAACAAGATCAAACAAAAACCAAAGCTAAAACAACAATGAAAAGAAAACCCAAACAAAAAGAATTTTAAAAAACCCACAAACCCTCCCACAAACTAACCAAACAAAAACCCCCCAAACATACAAATAAACGCATGACAAAGAGGAAGAAAGTGTAGTTAGAATTGTCCAGCTTCAGTAAATAGTTTGTGCATCCAAAGAGTAGTAACTCTCAGGCTAAGCTGACTTTTATCATTAGAATGAAAATTTCCTTGTGAAGACAGCTTCCTCTAAGCAGCAGATCCTGGGTGTATTATCCTATCTCATTGCAGTCAAGTGAGGCTCTTTGCTTTGCCTTCTGTTGCTGTTGCTTTCTGCTTCTTGGAGAAAATCCCTTTATGTCTTTATCCTTATTGTTACAATTCAGGTGCTAACGATATTCTTTAATCTGGAGGAGATTCTAACAGGGGACAGAGTGTTTGGTACAAATGACTTCTTGAACTAGTCACATTCCTGGGCAACAATGCTTACCACTCATTGTTTTGTTTTATCTAGTTACAGCCATGATATAAAATGAACCAACCCTTAAACAATGAACAGTAGCACAGAAACTAAATTAAAAAAAAAAAAAAAGGATTAAAAGGACACAGATGTTGGGCTGCTTCTGGGCTCCACTGTTTTCCTTTTTTCACTAGAAGCTCAGAGTTAGGGCCAGCTGTTCTAGGTGTTCTCTAGTGCTTTGTCCCTCGTGCTAGTATTGAGCAAAACTTTGTTTTGCATGGAAAAAAACAACCAAGGACTGGATCCTAAGTAGCCCCAAAAATAGAAGAAAAGGGAAAATGCTTATTTCCAAATTTAGGGAAACCAATATTTACCAATCTAGTTGTTTTTGCCTTTATATCCTCCTCTCTGACTCTTTCTTATCTTTGCCAAAAGAAAGAAATTTAGACTCCCAGAATTTAAATTACAAGTGACAGTAGGCAAAGTTTGGAGGAGAACTTTTGTCTTTCAATAGACTGGCTGATGTAGTGAGAATAACAGATGAGCCCTTTTGGAAGACAACTCAGCAGCTGGTCTGTTGTTTTTGGTTTTTTTCTCAAATATGTCAGTTAGTCTACATAACAGATATGATTTTTCCTTACAGAACTTGCTGTGCTAATAATATTCTCAGACTCTTACAGTTATAACAGTACTAAATCAGTGCTAGAGATGATAACAACCCATCTGATTAAAAAATAAATAATCCCATAAAATATGGGATGTCTGATCCCTCAGCTTTAATACAAAAAAACCTCTATTTAAAATAAGAACAAGCAAACCAGGCAGAGTCACATGCTTCATTGCACTTGAGTATTGTAATTTGAAAAAACCTTCAAGATACAATTTTTCAGAAGATAGTTTGACTATTAGAAATACCCACTCAATGCTGTAGGATGTGATTCAAAAAATGCCTTTCTGTCTTGGTAGAGGCAGTAGTTGAGGACTACTATCTTGAATTCTGTTTCGAAATTTGAAGGATATTAATATTAATTACTTGCTTTGGTATTATAATCTACATGTCATTGTCTTGTGAGACCTTTTCTTATCTGCTGAGGCCACTGTACAGGTGATCTGTTTGGTACAATTCCACTGAAATCAATGGTGGTACTTTCCCCTCCTAGGATGCAACTATTTAATATTTACCTGATAATATGTCTTTCACTTTTACTTTGTCTGGTGCTCACAGAAAAGGCAATTTTTTCCCCAGTGGTAACAATGAGAAATTACGTATATGCATGAGCATCTGGTTAGGGATAAAATCTGTAGCATGTGATAGAGAAAAAAATTTGTCCCACATCCTGTTCCTGTGCAAACATTAATGGATTTCACTGACAAGTGTCAGAGAGAAACTTGTTGTCAAAATTGTACATTGATGCCTTTTTTTCTGTACCATAATGAAGGGATAATATACAACAATAATAAACTTCAGGGGCTTTGATAATACAGCCTGCAGGTGGCTAGTAAGGATAAGTGAACTGGCACACTGCCTGGCCTGGCATTTGCTTCAATAGTTCAGTTTTGGCAGCTTTTCTCAATCTGAGATTACTGTCTCCCCCTTCCCACCTCTGATGTAACCTTTAAATAAATGTATGCCAGTGGCAGACCAGAGATTTGAACAAAAAACTGAGCTAATTTTTTTTCTGTCTATAATAGGACCATTCCCAGGTTACCTGTTTGTTATAACCTGCCCCAGAATGTGAGAGTAACCTAGGCTTTTGTTAGTATATCCCTTAGATAGATTGAGTGAAATGATTGATTGATAGATCCCTTTGATAGATTTGAGTGAAATGACACTCACTGATTGGTGTTTATAAATGTATATATGTAGGGTTTATTTTGAAGTTTCTTGGTTGCAATTGAAAGCAGGTGTGTAGCTGTTTTGGTTATTATTATCTATAGTAATATAGCAATAAAAAAGCATGAAAATATCCCTTAAGAAATTATATAAGGAAAAGAAAGGAAGGGAAAGAAAAGATAAGAATAGAAAGTTATCGCCACTCGCGACAGGAGCAGACTGTTGCAGTTTAGCTGTCCCTTGGTTGAGGTGGTGGTCACGGTTGTGATCTGTAAGTAGTGGGGGAAGCCCACTGAACATAGAGTTCAATGGGTTATGTACATCCAGGTGCAGGTGGGAGCGCCCAACCATCTTCCCTGGTGGGGGCGAGCATGCAACACTGTGGAACATGGCATTCCTCCTGTGGAAGGTCCTAGAAATGAGTCTGGGGGAACACTGCAGGTCTTTAATGGTAAATGACACCTTCCAAGGCATGGCAGCTGCCTCTCAAATCAGTGTAGTTGAGCCAATTATGCCCCATCAGAAGGAATGCCCCAATACCTTCCCCGACATTGTAGGACTGAGTCAGTTGTGTAAAGATGGACTTTGGTAGGATAAAAAACATTTTCCCACGTCAGGGGTGCAAATGCCGCCCCAGCAAAGCACCCTCCTGCCTTTGCAAATGGTCCATTGTTTTGAGTAGTTAACCATTAACATTCCAGTCTCTCACACCCTTGCAGTATGATTCCTAGTACGTGGTAGTACCAGACTGTCTTATTTTCTAAGCATATTTTGGGAACACTATTGAGTTGTATAGTCATTTTAGTAATTATGTCATATCAAGAATAATCTGTTTTGGCTATGTTGTTTGAAATTCCGTGTTACTGATACTTAGGAGAACAGCAGACTGGTGTAAGTAGCTGCATGCTGTCAGCTGTATATACCTGACTATCGAGATAGTATTGCAAGGAGACAAACTGGAAGCACCATGTCCCTGCACGAGGCAGTGCACAGTCTTGGTTGGGTGATGCAGTCTCACTTTGGCTTCCTTTGCAATTCTTCAGGCTGAGGCCACACATGCCATGCTTGCCTCCTCTGTGGAAAAGCAGAGATACTCTGGTTAAGCCACAGCCATTCCCACAGTAGAGACAACACTGTTAACTTCTGATAGAAGAGTCCTGATGCTGGTGTCTCATTGGCTAAATGACATCAAGTCAGGCCAACTTACCTGTGTTTCACCACTGTGCAAGTGAATCATGAATCTGACAAACAGATATCTTTAATGGTAATAACAATAATAATAATAGTGAATATATATCTATTAGATTTGTAAGTTTTTATATATTATGAAGTATAGCTAAAATATTTGCAATTTTAAGTAGCAATAATGCTCCAAAGATATCTTGCTAGGAAGTGTAACATTTAGATGGATGCAGAACTTTTGGAGAAAATAATTCTGACCTTGCTTTAGTACATTTCCTTCCTTTTTCTTACCTTTGGTGCAACAACCATATATTTTTGTTATCCTTTGAATAAGATGCTGTGATTTCACAGTGTAAACATAAAACGTTTACATTATTCTCCAAAACCCGACACCTGTCATTTAAATCTCTTTCTTTTCTGACTCTGACACTGCCTTGTTACCACCATTTGTACCTTGCTTTTACTTTTCATTATTTTCCCCATTTGCTCAACATCTTTCCTATGCTGACCAACTTTCCCCAACTTTTCTGTCCTGTCCCTATTTCTTTCAATCCTCTTAACTAAACCCTTTTTTGTCCTCCATGTGCCTGCTCTCTCTCACACTCCCAGAGCTTGATGCTGGTCCTGTGACTCTGTGAGATATTTGAAGCATACATATTTTTGTCCAGCTTGGTGATTTACATTTTGGATAAATTCAGCAGTGCTTTAGAGCTGGACCAGCAGCCGGGTAAATGTCATCAGCTGGGCATGCTGACTCAGAAAATGCTGCCAAGCCTCCAGCTTCAGAGGCTTTGCCCTGCTCCCTCAAAGAAGCCAAAATATTGTTCAGATATTCACTGCTCTCACCTCAGTGCCCCATGGTGAGCAAAATAAGGTGTTTCCCATTGAAAGCCCTGCAAGAAAATAACTGGAGCCCCCCAAGGACCCCATGATGCCTCTGTCATTACTTTCATTCAAGTTAAGTGACGTCTGAGTTTCATCATATCTCTTGCTCAACGTAGAATTTCCATCTGCTACTCTCCCAGTTAGGCAGATACTTCTAACACATCATTCCTCATTCCTGTCTTCTCTCTATGGGCTGACATGGTGCAAGATTTGCGTGCAGGCATGGTGCTGGCTGTGCCTGAATAACTGCGTTGCTCATGGTGTGGCTGAACTGGGCTTGGCTGCTTATGGGTCTGGCTCTTGCTTTATGGGTTTCAGTGTAGTTCAGCACAATGAAGAGTAGGTGTCTATGGGGAGTGCAGCTTTGGAAATCACAGCCCTCTGGAAGTGCTAAATAAGGGCTACTGACACCTGCACCAGAAAGACAACAGTGCCTACTGAGAAACGGTTTAAGATAGTAGCTCAAGAGAGACTGAGATGGCTGCAGCACTTGAAGAGTTTTCACCACAGTTGCTCTGTACGTAAGTTACAGTTTTACTTCTGGCTTTGAATGGATTCTGTTGCGCAAAGAACTTAACAAACATGGAACAAAGCTTGGACTCTTCCTGGAAAAGGTAAACATTCAAATATTGTCCTTGCACAACAGAAAAACAATATCATTTACCTCCAGGTTAAATACTCCTTTCAGGTCAGAATCTTTTATTGATAGCTGCATTGTTTACTTCTACCTTTACAGACTCCTGGATCAATGCTTTTATTTTGCAATGGATTTTCTTTTTTTTTTTCTTTTTCTGATGGACACTGGCTCTTGAAATACCGACACTACTGCTTTGAGCAGTGGAAATGGGAGGCAAGATCTTTTTCTCTGCCAAGAATTTTCCTTCTCAGTCAGGCTCAGTCAATGACAATAATGTTGGCAGCTCTCACTGTGGAAAGCCTGAGGTATAATATGATTTCAGGCTTTCATACTTTTCAGGTTGAAGGGTTTTTGGGGTTTTTTCCCTTTTTTTAAAGAAGAGAATCTGTACTCATCAAATTCTTATTTCCTCAACTGGGTTACTATCAACTGTGTTGTCATGAAAATCTCACAGTAAATAAAGAAGACACAAGCTCTCATGCCGTGGCTTGGCTTAGGTTCAGCATGTCCACACAGTTAGGACTTCAGACCATTTATAGATGGTCTATAGATGGACTTCAGATCATTTATAGATGACATTTTACTGTCTGTGTCTGTTTTCTTGTCCTGCACATGCTGCCAGCAGGACTAAAAGATTCTATACAGCTAGGAGTTAGTGTGTTCATGTCTTGTAGGTTGTGGTTTTCATATAATTTTCTGTCTTACCCTGAGTTCTCTGTGGTCTTTTCCCTTACAAAATAGTTCTCTGTCACACTTCCTCATTGGGGTGGGTGGTGCTAATCTTTTCTGCTAAAGGAAGAGTGGGGCAGCAAACAATGTAAAAAACATCGCAATGGTAAACTGCACATTTATGGGGTACAGTAACCCTATGTGTCACTCTACCTCAGGAATGGTCTGTCAAAGAGAAGGACTTCAGAGAGCTAAAGAGAACTGAAAGATCAGCCTGAAGAAAGCTGCCCATATGAAAAGGGACTGGAAACAGTTAGACCCATTTATGATAAAATGGAAGGTATAGGAATGGTAGGTAGGAAGGTATATAGAAGAGTGGAAATTATGCTAGAACTCTAGATTTTAAAAATTATTACTCTGAAGCATCTTTGGAGCACTGTTCACTTAGTACTGGACTTAAACAGGCCATAGCAATTATTATACTGGCTCAGACAAACGTATCAGTAGTAGAGTACATTCTTTGACTACATGTTTTAAACTAAAATTAGCACATTTTTATTCCAAACAGAGTCAGCTTTAAATAAGAGAACAAATTGAGTAGACTGTGTTGCATCTTTTCAAACTATTTCAAACACTTGTCTGGAGCATTTTAATTAGGAAAGGAGAAACATAAGCTTCTACAGGCTTGCTCTGATTTTGGATGGTATTACCTATATAACATGCTAGATGGCTCTTCTTGAGGCAACAGGGGGAGAGCTGACCTTGTGATTATCTTAAGGACCATCTGATGACAGCTCTTTGAAAAAATGGTTTTTAGAAAAGATGCTGCCCATTTGTCTGGGAATATATGGGTTGATTGAGGCTTAAGGATGGATTGCCTCTTAGTGAAACATAGACTGCAACTTTTTTGACTGCAACTTGTTAACACAATTCGAAGAATTAAACACCTAGCTCTGCTTTTGGGAAATATGAAGTGATAGATGAGATGAAAACAAGAATGCAGTAAATCTGTTTCTTGGTGGGGGAGAAATTAAGGAATTGAAGAAGGGAATTTTAGCATAATGGAGTAAGAAATGTAAATTTGAAGACAAAAAACTACCACACATAATATAGATAATAACATTGGTGGTATAAACACAAAATTCCTTTTTTTTTTTAGAATTTGTGGAGAAAAATGCCTAGCATGTTTGGCTGAATATTCTTTCCCTTTGAGGACCTGCTTTTAGAAAAAACTGATTTTTCTTAAAAACACTTGCAACATGAAATTATTTGAATTGTATCTGTTTCTTGGTGAATGGGTGTTTACCCAACAGTAACACCCAAGCAGTAATTTTTATTTCAATGGGACTATACATACAAATAGTTGTATGTAAGTGGGAGTGAGAAAATGACAAATTTCTTCCTTTGCCATTTCTGTGAATAGCTTATATTTTTTTTTAATTGACCTTAAGTGAAATCATCTCTCTCATGCTACAATTCTCGTTTAACTGTTCCAAGGATTGGATAGATAGCATTGGTGTGCTCAAGACAATACCATTAGCAGCAGTCTAGCTTGGTCTTCTGGTGGAGACTGTCAGCCCTGAGGTGGATATTATCATGAAAACACTACACACACGTACTGTACTCTTTCACCTGTACATGGAAGAAAAGTGTCTGGCAGACAGTAGGACACTAGGACAGACCTAGAACCAATGTTTTCATGTCTTTCTACTAAATCTTCCAGATTAGTACACTATGAGTCCTAGATACTTTACACATGGAGGGCAGGTTGCCAACACTCCATATGCTTGTATTCTATCTGGGTACCAGCAGTGGTTTCATTTAATGCATTACATGGGGAGATGTAGCATTTCAAATCAGTTCTCTGGAACTTGTAAGGAAATTCTCTTGATCTCAAATCCATGGATAATAGTATAGGAATTACTGCTACAGCCTGACCTCAGTGAGATTGCTCTAAAGGGAATTTCAATTTTCAGCAATAGTTAGTTATGAAATTAGCTCAGCTGATTAAAGCATGGAGCTAATGACACCAAGGTTGTGGGTTCAGTCCCTGTTATGGGCCATTCACTTAAGAGGTTGATGAACCTCTTGGGTCCCTTTCAACTCAGAATATTCTATGATTTAGTTGTAAAAGTTCCAGTGACATATATTTTTGTTGGTAGAATTAGAACAACTCTGAAGTTACTGCTTGATATTAATTTCAAGCAGCATTATTACCAAACAGCCGTCCCATCTCTTCTGTCAAGTACTTGTTGATGTGCTCTGCTTCTGTTTTGTGCCACCACAGCTAACTGCACAGCCTTGTAGGAAACCATATTGATAAACCAATCAGCTAAAGATTCCTCTTTTTCCCCTGTTTTCGGTTGAATCAGGCTCCTAACCTTGCTACTTTATCAGCACAATGTAGGGATTGGTGTAAGAGTAGCAACAAATGAGCAGTAGGACAGGGCCAGGGTGGAAGGGAAAGATGTGGACTTTTCTTGGAGAGTAAATTGAATTATATGTTTAAAATTAGGCTTCAAGTTTAAACACATTCAGAATTCTTTTTCCACAGACACTGTTCAGTTTTCTTTTAATTTGCTGTTTTCCTCCAGCACTGCTATCAATGAACATTCTACATTTGACCTGAACAGAAAGCACCAAAAAGAAACTACAAAGATACAGGTTTTTAAAATATCTTAACTTTACTAGACTTTTTTTATTGCTCTTGCCTAGATTTTTTCAGCTCTAAATAGTTCTGTGGAATGTTTACTTACTGATTTACCTGAGTATAAGGTTTTGTTGAATAGGCAAGTAGTGCTTGTGATTAGAATTTGGAAAAAAAATACAGTTCCTTTGTAAGTTTTTTCGCAGTTCCACTGGGATGAATAATAATCCTTCACCAGTGAAAAAGTATTCATTCTTGTTTCAAGGGGAAAAAAATAGACTGGCCATTAGCAATGAATTGAAATGATCACTTTCTATCAAAGTGAATGCACTGCTTTTGTAGAACTCCGGTAATCTAGCTGTGTTTAAAAGCCACATAAAAAATAGTAGTTTTGCATCTTCTTTTGGCACTTAGTCAACAATACATGATACATGATGGAGTTATTGATTCCTGAAAAGCTTACTAGACAACATGACCACTTTTAAGGACAGAATACTAATGTTTAACCCATTATATCACCTACATTTCCACAATATTTTTCACCAAGTATTTAATGCATTACAGTAGTATAAATACTTTCCCATATTGAGTGATTTACTGAAAAACTAGAGATAATAAAATGCTATATAAAGTCTACTGCAAAATTCTTGTTATTTCAGACTTGGATTTCAGCCGCCAGACCGAAAATAATTTCAGAATGTAGAATGGTTCTCACTTTGGAATATAAGCATATATAGAGGCACATACTTGGGACCAAATCAGCAGATAATGTGAAGCAATGCAATTCCATTGAAGTCAGTAATTTATAGCAGATGAGGTTGTGGCCATATGCTCACATATATGTGCATGCACTCGTAACACACACGTGCACTTATGTGTGACCTAAATTCATGTGTACATGTAACAGTGTAATCACATAAAATTGCTTTCTTCTGCCAGCAAATTTTTCATTAGACTGGAAAAATGGAAAGCCCTCATGTACTTTAGATATTAATTATTTCTGGTTATGAGAGGCACACGGTGTTTCACATCCCTCCTGATTTTTAGGGTATCCCTTGCTGAAACAGAGCCAAGGTTATTTGTACGAAAGTCTTCAATGATAAAAATAAAAGACTTGAGCAGAGGAGGAAAGATGGAAGTTTAATTTCACTGAATTTGTCCATGGAGAATAGATTCAGTTAATATTATGACTTTTAAAATGTGGTATACTATTGAAAAACTATTTATAAAGCCTTGGTATACACATGGTGCCTGGTATGTAAAATCTGCTGAACTGTGGTTGAATAAAGGAAAGAGACCTTCAATTTGCAACAACTACTAAGTGTCAGGGCAGGAGCTGGCTCCTTTTCCTCCACTGGCTGCAGTTTCAAGGGAGAGAAGATGCTGATGGGGAGAAAACTTTTGAGCAACTTCAAAAGGAAAGTAGATGGTACAAATTGCAAAACTTTTTGAAGGGAAAAAAGTTATCCATAAAATTTCAGGTGCAATGGATTAAAATGTGGAAGAGGTTGATAGACAAATGATTAGAGGAAACATCTTAGGAAGCAGAAGCTCCCTCTCTCTTCTGTGTATGTACACAAACTACTCCTTTTCCCAATAGCTGTTTCCATACTTGAAAGCCTTGTTTCTTTCATTTTTTCTTTTTTTGTGTGGTTTTTTTTGTAGCTTGTTTGTTGTTATGCTTTATAAATATACCATGAATTATTCCCAAGTGGACAACAAACCTAATTCTTTTCTGAGCTACACCTTCATAAAACCAATATAATTCTGTCAAAATGAATAGATAGAATAGTACCATTATTTTGCAGAGTGTTAAAAACAGCCTTGTTCCTGCAAAGGCAGGATATCTGTTTTTCTTTGAGCTTCCTATTATCTATATTAAGCCTCTAGGCTACTTGTTACTTCTATTGTGATTGCTAATGTATGTTCCTGCTTAGCACTGGTATTATCTGTTGCATGGTCCAGGGATAGCTTGTTCTGTCTTGGTGTTAAGTGCTGGTGAGATGCAATGAAATTTTGTACCTTCAGACCACCACAACTGACACAGAAGGGGATGATTCATCAAGAGCAACTGCTTTAATGGACCTCTTCAGCACCACAGAGTATTATGTGAATCACATATTACAATGTAATCCTGAAGCGTACCATTGAAGAGCAAACTCCAGAACCTAAAGGAAAAGAAGGTATCCAGGTCAGCCAAAGAGTGATCTCAGTACTGATTGGAACCAATGCTTGTTTTCAATTCAGAATTAACAGGTCCTTCTTTGTGCTCCTGACTGGCCTACAGTTAGTACTATACACTGTGTCTTGGTTTTTGCAGTACTATCACAGAACATATAAAGTTGGTACAGACCACAGTGGGGTCATCTGGTCCGACACCTTTGCTCACGTAAGGGCAACGCCAAGCACCTTGTACAGGATTTTGTCCAGATGGTTCTTTAATATCTTTGGTGAGGGAGACTCCATACACTCTCAGGGCAACCTGTACCAGTTCTTGATCATCTGCATGGTACTATGTTCCAGAAATGCTCAGCGCTTTCTTTAATCTGTCCTTTGTCTATGTTTGACACACTTATGTTTTTGAACATCGTTGCTTCCCATAGATCTTTATGTTCTTTTCCTCCCATTTTTTTTTCTCATTTTACTCATGAGGTACATCAGGGTTAGGTTTTCTTTCATGCATTACTGTTTCCAGCAGGTCACTACTTTCCTATTGAGATGCTCCTTGTTTAAAATCAAGCACCACTGGGACATCATGCCTGCTGACATAACTGGGGACTGAAATCTCACAGAGCAGAGGCCAAATTTGATAGATATTTTCTAACATTTTCTTCTGAAAGTATAGAGGAAAAAGAAATAAGGCCTAAAGGAAATTTAAAGGATGAAGGATGACAATGATGTGCTCCTTTATGATTGCATGGAGCCAGAAAGAATTCAGATTTTGTTGATCATGACAGTTCTCATTAGCAAATGCACATTGAAATAGAACCATGTGTGATTTAATTCTTACCATAGGATGAATACTTCTGAGGGGGGTGTCATTTATGGGAGAGTAACATGTGGAAAAATTAAAATTAACCTAAGTAAAATGCATTTTTAAAATATAACTCCTGTGAATAAAACCTCTATGTTAAAAAATATTCAGAAATCTTGAGAGAGTCTGCTGTGGTAAGGCTCAAAAAATACGTGTTCACAAAACAACTGCAATGGTCCAGGCTTTGCCTGTGGAAACTTGTAGTCATTTCACCTATCTGTAACCACAGGTGAAAATTACAAATACGATTTCCTCTAGTTATTCATATATTCAGAGACAATGCTGAAGAGTTTTCAATTACACCAAAGAGTATACAATCACATCTTGAAGAGAAGCTCATACTTTGCAAGTTCAAGACTTTAACAGAGAATATATGTCATTTTACCCTCTTTACAAATTGGTTAATGAGGTACCATTGGATTAAGTAACTTCCCAAAGGTCACAAAATTAGTTCTCCAAGGTGCAGTGTCTGACAGTCCAACACTGTCTTTATTTCTTTGCCCACAGTATTTATTTAATCTGTGCTGATATTTAAAATTTTCTTTTAATCTTAGAGAATATTTTAAAATATCCTAAAAAAGCCAAGATCCTTAAATAGCCCTCCCAATCTGTTTTCCTGGATGCTTTTTGGTCCCTTAGGTTACCACAGGAAATCAGGTTATGATCACTTTTAATTGTATAGGCTCTATTCTCAGCAAAGAAAGTAAACCTTGACATTAGGAAACCTGAGGGGAAAACGTTTAAAAGGGAAGAAGGCATTTAATATTGGAAAGATTTGCATGTGTTCAGCATTAGACAGAGAGCTTTAGAGAAAACACATAAGAGTCTGAGCACTCAGGCTTTTCTGGGTTCCCCACTGGGGACGCGATACTGCACTTGGTTAATATGTTATAAACACAAACTGGCTAGCACTTGCTGGATTTACATTGCACATTAAAAGTTTGAGGTTCCAGAGGGAATTCAGAATTCCTCCTCTTAACAGAACTGCTTTTCTCTGGGGAGATGTAACAAGCCACCACTGTGATCAGCAGCAGCATGGAGACAGGCAGTTTCTGCAGTAGCAGAAACACTTGTTGCTCCACTTGTTTAACCCAGAAGCTCTGATTCTACTCTCCAATGCTCTGTGTACATGATTGTTTGCTACAGATTGCAAGTTGTTCATACGAATCCCGTAAGAAGGGTCTCGTGATAAAAATCAAAATCTGCCCTGCACTATGCAGAATATGCTTTCTTACTAAAAATGTAAAATATTCTTAAATGGTCTTATTTCTTCAGTGTAAGATTTTAATAATAAAACTCTGGTATTTTTCTTTCTTACCTGTTTGCTAATAGAGTGATGCATTTGGCATATTTTTTAGAAAGGAGAGCATAACCCTGTTGTCCTAAATCATGTTCCACAACTGACAAGAAAATATTTTTCTTGTATATGAAACTGTAAAAAACAGATCTAAAAAGAGGACATTGGAGTGGGAGTGTGAAAATTTACATCCCTAAATCCTATATAGCAATCCTGACAACGGCTGTTTTGCTGTTGGCTAACCATCCCAATACTCCCTTTTCAGATGGTTCCCATCTCATACGTTCTGCCTGCTGCTGGGCATCCCATCTGCCATGCCCATTGGGATTTTGCTGTCCCTGGGCACTCTCAGTGCTCACCGGTGAGCTTAGTGTGAGACACTCAGTCAAATCAGCAGAAGTTATGTGATGAGGCATCTAAAACCTAAGGTTTTCTGGTGACTCTTCCCTCATGGCTACAGCAGGGTCAGCAGCACACAGCCTTCACCATGCCTCAAAGCAAAAGTCTCACCCAATTTTAGCAAAGTCAGAAAACTTGGGCTTATTTATGTCTAAGGTGAGTTTCACCCCTCATCTTCAATTCACTGGTTTGTAAAGCGCCTTAAAATAGCTCAGCTGTCAAAGCCAATGTATGAACCCCTCGTCACTATACCAATGTAAATTATTACTTATCTAAAATTTTTAAAGGTGAAAATATATGGCAGTGCAAAATGGCATTTGACAGCAAAATGTGACTGCACTGACTGATATGAACTTTCATTCTGCTGTGCTCCTAGAAACAAATGGACTGCTTTCACACATCTCCAGGTCTGTCTGTGGTTACTACAGTGACTTTTCTTTGTTCTGTACTTGAGTGCTGTAAGAGTCAAGGGCTCATCTGTCATGTGCTATAGATAATCTCAAAAACACCTTAACAGACAAGGTATGAACCCCAGGGCTGTTTATATTCATGAAAACTATTCCCCCCACAGAGGTCACTTTGAGTAAGACAAACTGTGTCATCAAATATGCAGCATACATTGCAACATGGGTCTGGCATTGCAAACTTGAGACTTTTTGTGAGTTGTGTCAAGGAGGGCTGTTTTTGTCCTTAGCTTGATGAACAGATTCAAACAGCCAGCACTCTTGTAGTTCAGATGTAAATGAGAACCCAAGTTACAACTATCCTCACTTCTCTGTACTGAAATGACAAAATGCATTTTCTCTTACCTGACTGCTTCAGTGAAGAGCTGATATACAGGTGCCATGGTTCTAATATGTATAATATGTACAATATGGTTATAATATGTATACAATAAAAGAGACCTAATAAAATTAAACAGCCGCCTGACAGCAACATTGCAGAGGACTGTCTTTCTGTGTTGAAGGCTGCAATATGTCCCTGACACATAATCAGGTCACAGGTTGTATTTGTACCCATGACAATAAAGATAATATTTAAAACTGGTATAATAACTACTTTCCCCCAAAATATTTTATGACCTTTTATTTCAGGGGAATACCCCTAGAAATTATTGTGTGTTTATTGTATAATACTGCTGTGACTGAATTCTATCAGTTTCACCTGATAATAAGGATGTCTAGATATTTGCAGTACACTCCTACTCATCCCATGTCCAGTTTTTCCCTGACCTTAGTGAGTTTTGGATTAGTTCTTCTGTTGCTAGAAACAATTTTTAAGGCTTCTTCAGTATAGCTTCTCACAAGAGTGCATATTGATATTTGTTTTTTCTTATACTATCACTGTAAATCACTTCACAGCCATCACTGACACCCTCTATTTCATTTTTACATATCCAAAATGCAAGTATGCATCAATTTTCTAACAAATATTAAGAGATAGCATCTAGCTAAATCTTGTTATGAAGAATTTAGTGTGCGTGTTTTGCCTCTACACTTGTTTTATTCTGCTAAATAGCCTATGTGGAAAACAATTTACTTATCCATTAAAAAACAAACAAAAACCACCAAAAAAACCCCAAACAAAAAACCCCCAAAAACAACAACAAAAAACCCCCAACCCTGTTCCATTCTGTTTTGGTTTCTGGGGTTCTGTTGTCATTTTATCCTAAAGTGCTGTTTCCTCACATTTGCATCTACCAGCCTTTTTAATGTGATATTCCATTTAAACTGCCTTTTAATTGTATGTGCTGCCTTGGCAGAACATGACTGATGTACTAGCGTTAATTAGGGCTCCAGTCAGCAGCCTATGCCAGCTGGAAACTGAGAAACAAGCGTAAATTATTCTGTCATCAATCAGCTCAAAAATGTTTGAATCACTAATTAGTTTGCAATTTGGGTGACAGTTTATCTGACGCAGGCGGTGTCAGAAACTTCAGATCTTAGATGAATAATTTGCCAGCAACAAGCACATATTCCCTGCTTTTAAATACATGAAGGTTTATCTGCATGTTGAAAGGTGGCTCAGCAGTCTTCATTAACTTCCAACTGGGACTATGTAAATCAGGAATCAGTGTGAGGCACTTCAGTCTGTGGTGGCTTAGCAGATGATATTTAGAAAAAGAAAGCCTCTTTTCTCTCTTTTTTTATTAATAATTCATAAACTGATAGACGAGAATGTTTGGGCTTTAACAGCTTAAAAAAATCACAATGGTTTAAAAAAAAGAAGGCAATCACCCCCTTTTACATGAAAATTAGTTGTGCTGCATCTTGCTGTTTAACTGATTTAGTCTCCTCCACTGTCATGTGTCTGGAATGTTAAGCAGTAAGTGATTAGCCCTTGTCCTTTAAAGCAGGATCATTATTGGGGTTTTATTAAATGGCAGACTTGTGTTTCCATTTAAAGGATAAGGGAGGTGGGGGAGGGGAAACAAGGAATTGCTAACAGGAAGCAGAAAAGGTTACCAGTGTCTCAAAAGGAGAAACTATTCAACATTATAAATGCAGTCGAGAGGGTCTTAACATCTGTGTTATTCTTATCTATGAGAGAGATAAGTTTAATGTCTTGCAACACATACAACTATTCTGTGGCCCATAGATAAAACAAAACTGTAAAAACAATTGAGGGAGACGGTATTACTGGATAGGGAGTCAGCAGCGTGTCTTCTACCTACTCATCCATCCTTCTGGAACTGAAAGATGGCTTTGATGTGGTAAGGTGTAACAAGAGCAGGGAGGTTAGCTGTAAGCTGACCGTGGTGCCAAATACAAAGAGCAGTTGAGGATAAGATTCTGAGGCTCTCTGTGCCTGGCAAAGGGCGTGCTCTCTGCATTCAGGGCTTTGACAAGGTGAGAGAAGCGGGGAATATGATACTGTGTAATTACAATTAGATAGTGCCACTCTAAGCACAACACAACGGTAGCATGCATGGGAGTGCAGCGACTTAGAAAGGATTTGAAGCAGGAAGTCAATGACAGTTTGGAGACAGTCCTTTTCCCTTCTAACCCAAGTCCCTCTGCTCTCAAGTTCTGTTATAGCCAGAACAAATCATTCCTTGTTATGTCATGTTTTTAACACCTTATCTACACATTGGTTTAAAACTTTACTGAAATTTGTCTGCTTAGGTACATTTTTTTCCAATATATTAAATAGACTTATGTAAAATAATTTTGCTTTCAGAAACTTCTGGGAAAAATGAGTTTTCTGCTTTTGGAGAGAAAAAGTCCAGCTAACAAAACATATTGGTTTTGTGTACGGCAAAAATTGTGATTCTTGAGGGTGCTTCACTGAGAATTTTTAGAGGTTACAGAGCAAAAATTTTTAAGTTCAGCAAAATATACAGTCTACATGACACAGCAGCATTTTGCACCATTTTAATGAAAAGAAGACATCAATGTTGGTCAAACTGCAATATCCTTAAACAACTTCATATCACCAAAGACCAGGAGAAATTAGATGGAAATACAGTAGATGTGGTCTTTAGAAGTCCACTGGCTGGGGGATCAAGTGAGATTTCACACACGGTTGCATGTGGGCTGTGTCCTGTGAAAAAATCAGTACAGTAGTGAGAAGGAGGCAGCAGAACCCTCAGGCCATCCAGGGTAACCAGTCCTCTCTCCTGTTGACCACCACTTCATCCCTCATCCAGGCTTCCATGGATGGTCCCTAATTTTGCTGCTTACTATCTTGGTGCCCAGGTGGGATTCTGAGGAACTGGGAAGTCCTGACGGCTGAGTGCCCTACCAGCAATCAGGTGGGAGGGAGCTCCAAATATAGAAACCCTATGTAACCATACGTGGCCTAGGAGATCCAGTTTTCGAGGTATCAGATCAAGCACTCAATACAAATGGCACTCTTGACTTTAATCCCTGTCTCAACTCTCTGTCAGCACAATGCTGGAAAAATAAATTCCTGTTTCTCCAGCATTCTCATGAACTATATATAAAGCACATGCAGAAATTAATGAGTCTGGTTTTAGAGGAAAGTTTAAATAGTGGAAAATAAACAAAGGTTTGGACTGCACACTGTAGAATGATGATAAAGCAAAATAGTGAATAACTGCTTATCTGTAGGCTCTCCTCTATGTATACATTTAGTAAGGCTGTGGTCTGAATAGGGACAAAAAAAGGAGCTACATGGGAATTTCTTTTGACAAAAACATTTTGCATGTTTCTTTGTTTTAGCAGAAAATACCAGTTTCTCAAAACTGCAACTTTTTATGGAAAAAAGTTCATATGAATTTTTTTTTTTGTCGATAGGACTTTGATGGCCCAGGGGAGAATTTGTTGTCAAAAGGTATCCTGGAGACTGATAAACCCACAGAGGCAGACCCACTTCAGAGCTGCCACCAGCTTGGTGGTTAAGCAACACTAAGTGCAGTGCTACCAAAGAGAAATTCAGTTGTCTTGTAGGAGTAGATGATGGCTGGAGATCATGCATCTGGCAATAGCCCTCCTTCTTCTGCATCACATGCCTTTCTTGTTATGTCCTACTTAATACAGGAAGAAATTATGCTACTTCTGTACTTTCTTGACACTTCTCATCTTGCTTTCCAAATCCCAGAGGAGATCTGAGGTATTTCAATCATGGAAGTCTGTTTCTTCTCTTTTTCTCTCATTGCTGTTATTTCAAAAGGTCTATTCTTTATTCCTAAATGGAATTTAAACCCAGCAGTATTTTACAAATAAATATTTTTGACACTAAAGCAAATGGACACATGGGCAACTGTTGAGATCAGTGTAATACTATAATTTCTCCTCTTTTGACTGATTCTTCAACATTAATACAGAAAGTTCACATGCATATCCACGTGTCTAGTCTGTAGACACCATCAGAGTGCAAAAGTGCAAACTCCATGAGATGTTTGACCAAAAAAAATCACCAAATCAGTTTAAGCTAGTACATATGGACTAAGTATTTATCTATCAGAGTATTCCCAAACACTCCAAAAATCACTGTCCTACTCTATATACAGAGTGCCTGTTCTCAACACTCTAAAACAAAAAAGATATGACAGATTACTGATGAGAAGAAAAACTAGTTTTTCTTCAAAAAGGAAAATGGTAGCTAATACTTAGAGAAAATGGCTTGTATAAAGTTGCACTGGAAGCCTTTGGCAGCGTTGGCAGCTGAGCAGATATATAGTGAATCCTAGCTTAAGCTTTAAGCTCTTGATAGTTCCTTTTATTTGCATGAAGTGTAGATAACTGCTACACAATCATGTTGTATTTCTTTTTAGATGATTACAGACATTTTATAAGTCTGAGGTCAGCTTCTCTGAGTTTAACTTATCTTAAAGGTGAATTACGGTTGTCTGTATTAAAGAGATATTTGGACCAAGGGCAGGTGCTTTGTCTTTAAATGCTCACTCAGCTTTAGAAAAATAAGAACTGTGACAGAGGTATTTTATTATTTTTTTTAATGTGTAAGTTGAAGTCAGAAAATCCATAATTCTGCTGCCATTGGAAGTTGGTCTCAGAAAAGTCTTACTGCAACTGGAGGAAGGGTCTGAGTACTAGCTCTGTGTGGCTCAGCAGGAAGAAATCAATTCCCAGAGACTACTTTGTTATCTCAGGACTTGTTGCTGAACAACACTATCATGACATCAAGGAAGAAAAATGAGTTAAAATAATAAAAACAAATTGTTTAGTATCACAGAGAACAAATTCCTGCTATGTCTTTTCTTGATGCCTCCTCAGTAGTTCCTTTAAATACTATGAAGTATTTTAGAACTTCTTTAATTTTGGTTTTGGGCATAGGTTTGTTTGATATTGTTCTATTCAATGCAATTATGGTTATCTTATGTTACTATTGTGAGAGGATGGAACCTTTACTGTTGTACATCAGCTGCACTCTTTGTCACTGTTGAGGGAGAGGCGTGCCAGGAAAAGGGTTAGGATTTGTTTACCCATTACTGGCACTGATGAGACTAGTGATGAGAACATCTTGAACAGTTTTTGAAATTATTTTTTCAGAATAGGGTACGGTTTTTTAACACCAAATATATTCCAAAGGGAGTACAATACATGGACTTTTCTCTCCTAGTTTGTTCTCTTGATTCCTTCCATTTCATACACCTTAATAGACAGAATCAGTGAGAAAGAAAGATGAAAGTGAAGTACTTAAACTCGAGTGAATACCCTTAAAGAAAACCTTGTCAGAGACTATTATGTGGACCTCATCACAGAGAATGAGCCAAGGCAGGAAATATTTAGGGTAAAAATCATACTAATCCTCAGCAGATTGTTATTAGTGAAAGACTAGTGAAGACTGAAAAGGGGCCATGGGTCTGGATGAGCTCTTGCTTAAGTTTAGGTCTTAGACTTTAGATCTTTAGATCTTCTTAAGTTCATAGTATTGGAGAATCAATTATGTTGGAAAAGACCTATAAGATCAAGTTCAACCTATGACCTAACATCACCTTGGCAGCTAGACCGTGGCAGCGAGGGCCACATCCAGTCTTTCCTTACATACCTCCAGGGAAAGTGACTCCACCACCTCCCTAAGCAGTCCATTCCAATGTCTAATTACACCTTCATGAAGAAATGTCTCCCAATGTTGAACCTGAACCTCTCCTGGCACAGTTTAAGACTGTGTCTTCTTTTCCTGTTGCTGGATGTCTAAGAGACTAATCCCCACCTGGTTAAAACCTCTTTTCATTAATTGTAGAGAGCAATAAGGTCCCCTCTTTTTCCAGGCTAAACAACAACAGCTCCCTCAGCCATTCCTCACAGGACTTCTGCTCCAAACCCTTGGCCAACCTTGTCATCCTTTTCTGGATGCATTCCAGCTCCTCAATGTCTGCCCTGTGTGAGGGGCCTGGACACAGCACTTGAGGTGTGGCCTCACCACTGCCCAGTACAGGGGGCAATCCCTGCCCTGTTCCTGCTGGCCACACCATTGCTGATGCAAGCCAGGATGCCATTGGCCTTCTTGGCCACCAGCTGGCTCATGTTCATCAGCTGCTAACCAGCACCTCCAGGTCCTTTTCCACTGGGCAGCTTTGCAGTCACTCTGCCCCCAGCCTGCAGCACTGCCTAGGGCTTTGTGACCAAAGCGCGCTGGCACCTCACCTTGTTGAACTTCATACCATTGGTCTTGACACCTCAATCAAGCTTGTCCAGGTTCCTCTGCAGGGTCTTCCAACCCATCAGAAGATCAACACTCCCACCCAGTTTGATGTCATCTGTGAATTTACTAAGGACATACTCAATCCTTTCATCCTGACCATAAATAAAGATACTGAACAGGACCAGGCCCAATGCTGATCCCTGGAGGACATCCTTAGTGACTTGGTGACAACTGAATAAAGCACCATTTATCACTGGTTTCTGGGCCTGGCTGTCCAACCAGTTCTTAACCCAGCAAAGTGTGCACCTGTCGAAGCCATGGGCTGTCAGCTTTTCCAGGAGAATGCCATGAGATAGTATTGAAGGCTTTACTGAAGTTCAGGCAGACACATCCACAGCCTTTCCCTCATCCACTTAGCTCGTCACCCAGTCAAAGAAGGAGATCAGGTTGGCCCTGCCTTTCCTAAACCACCTCTGGTTAGGCCTGATCCCCTGGGTGTCCTGTATATGCTGTGTGACAGCACTCAAGATGATCTGCTTGTCAGGCGTCAAGGTCAGGCTGATCTTGCTGTCAGGCCTGTAGCTCCCTGGATGTTCCTTCTGGCCCTTCTTGTGGATGGGCATCACACTGGACAACTTCCACTCATCTGGGACCTCTCTGGTTAACCAGGACTGATGATAATCGAAGAAGAGCAGCTGAGTGAGCTCTTCCACCAGCTTCCTCATCACCCTAGGATGAAACCCATCTGTCCCCATACACTTGTGAGCATCTAAGTGGCACAGCAGTCACTAATTACTTCCTCGGATTACAGAAGGTCTGTTCTGCTACCTGTCCCTGCCTACCCGGTCAGGGGACCATTTGCTCTAAGCATAACTAGTCTTTCTGTTGAAGAATGAGGCAAGGAATGAGGCAATAAGTACCTCAGCCTTTCCCTCAACTTTGATGACTGTATTTCCCTCTTTGTCAAATAAAGCATGGAGTTTTACCTTGACCCTCCTTTTGTTATTAATATATTTTTAAAAACTGGTGTAACTGTTAGTGACCAGATTACGTTTCAGTGAAATTTTTGCCTTTCTAGTTTTATTTTTGTGTGACCTAACAACATCTTCATACACTTCCTGAGTTATATGCCCCTTTTTCCAAAGGGGATATACCCTCTCTTTTGCCCTGAGTTCCTGTAAAAGTTCACTGCTCTGCCATGCCAGTCTTGTTTCCTGCTCTCTGTTGGCACATAGGAATAGCTTGACCCTGAAACTTCAAGATTTCCATTTCTAAAATATGTCCCACCTTCTTGGCCTGGTTTGTTTTTAGGGGCTGCTTCCCAAAGCTCTCTCTCAGACAATGTCCTGAATAGGCTAAAGTCTGTACTGGGGAAGTTCAGGGTAGAGGTTGAGCTGCTCTCCAGGAACTCCTAGACTGCTTCCTCTGCTGTGGTGAGTTTCCAGCAGGCATTTGGCTGGTTAAACAAGAGCTGACAATCAGGAAACATCACCCAGCTGGTTGTAGAATAGTTCATCCACCTCCTCATCCTGCTTGGGTTGTCTGTAACAGACTCCCACCAGGATATCTGCCTTTTCAGCCTTCCCCCTGATTGTCACCCCTAGGCACTCAACCTTCTCATCACTATCCTTGAGCTCTGTAGAGTCAAAACACTTCCTAGGGTACAGAGCCACCCCACCACCTCTCCTTCTTTGCTTGTGCCTTCTGAAGAGCTTGTAGCCATCCAGTGCAGCCCTCCAGTCATCCCACCACGTTTCTGTCACTGATTTCCTGCTGCACCCTGGCCTCCAGCTGCTCGTGTTTGTTACCCATACTTGTGCATTAGTGTAGTTGCACTTCATCTGGGCTACTGACGTTACTCCTAACCCTGGAATCCCACCCCTAGGCTCATCTTAAGTGAGCCTGGTCTTATTCCTGTCCCCCTTCAAACTGAATGCTTCAGGTAGAAACCTGCATGCGGTTGGTGGGCAATGATAAGTATCTACAGAGTTGTTAAGTGGCTGGGTTGCCCATAGCCCCTACTGATTACAAAGGGCTGGGTTCAGCATGCTCCTAATGTGAAAGGAAAGCCTGCTTGGAAGTCTGGTCTTCTCTGCTTCCTGATCATTTACTGTTTATGGAGAGAAAGGGTTCTTAAGGACATTTTCCCCTCCATCCCTCTCATCCTAGAGGACAAGTCGCAGGGCATACTAACCACAAAACTAGTTTGCAAAATTTGATAAGTGCTCTGCCTCTTCAGACAATCTTGTATCACTGCTGCTATGTTTCTATGCCTGCCTGGTGGTAGTGGAGTGATGACTTTCAATTTTTCATCAGCTTTTATAGGATAAAAAGAGCTGTTCTGTACCCCTGCCTGATGATGGCTTCTTCCAGGTGAAGAAAGTTGCATGGCTAGTACCTGGTCTGTCTCTAGCTCCCTGAAGTTAGTGTGGAGCATTTTCATTTCAAGGAAGTCTTGAGATATCCTAAAGCACTTGTAAACTACATATCAATGCTGAAGGGGCAGTTGTTCTTCTTTCAGGGATAAAATGTATTTTAGAAAATATTTCCTCTGTCTCACACATTCTGGCTTTCTTAAATTGGACATGCATTAGCTATAATTGTTCATGATTCACTAATACTTAAAAATATACTCCTGGAAGCTTTTTATCAACTGCTAACGCTTTGGGCATGAAGGGTCAATATTTGTGCCTGGTGTTCTTGCTGTCTTTATGACCTCTCTATCATCACCCATTCAGAACACTTTCTAGCAGATTTTCCTCACTTACCCTTATGCTCTTTGGTTGGAGTGTTTAATGCCATAGGGATGATCTTTCTCAGTATGCTCCTTCTCTGCCCTCTTTAAATTCTAATGCACATCCACTGGATCCTGATCAAGTAGATAAGAATTATTGATTGTATGATCTTATAATTTACTCTGTGTAAAAACAAAAAATAGAAATATCTGTCTTTAGTTCTCCCTCTACCCCTGCAGATTTTAAATATTTGTAGGTTTTTAAATGAGAAATGGCATTTTTCTGAACTACAGATATGTTTCCAGTACTTCAGTGTTAATCTAACTTACTGATATGGGTTCTTTATAATGAACTACTGTTTTATCAGCATGGTTATCAAAATCAGCTTCTCACAATACTTCTGATGCAGCAGAAATTGGGGTGGAATTTGGGAATTTATTTATTGGACATGCTGGGAGGAGTTATTTTGCTTTTAAACATAACAAGATTAAATCTAGGGCACTTAATATTGAGAAATTACATTCAGTGCATGATTTCCATGTTGTTTTTGTCAGGAAAAAAATATTATTTCAACTCTGTACAGTCCACTGTACTTCCCTTAGAATGAGACAAACCTGAAAAATGTAGATAGATTTTGTTACAGGCACAATGTGAAAGAAAGTTCTTTTAGAACTTACCAGAGACTCCTTAATGTCTTTCAATACTGAGTCTTTCCATGAGCTATCATGAAAATTACAAATGTTCCTCTTTTTCTGTAATTCTGAGATAGTATCATTGCTGGTGACACTTTCCCTTTGCTACTACCTACTGTGTCAGGGGATGAAGTGACTCAGCTTTGTAAAAACTTAGCAGGCTGTCCATCCTCTGGACTTGTGTCTCATCAGCAGGTAATGAAATAAAGATTGCTCCTCCCACCTACTTCTACCTCATCTAATATTAAAAACTCGGTGTGGACTATTTTGGAAAATGTTAGGACAGTGCTCCTTTCCTATGAGCCACATTCATGGCGTCTTGTACATCATATAAAGGCAATGAGAAACTATTTTTCCACTAGTTTTAAAAAGGCTTTTGCGTCTTGATATATGTTATTTCTGATTTCATTCTACTATGCTAGAACTGCTTGAAAATACCTGGTGCTAGATGTAAAATCTCCATTATACATAGATAATATTTTTTCTCCTAATGTTGTTTTTATCTTTTTATTTTCAAAGGGTAAAGTAGGATTATGGAATAGAACTTTCTAAAGCTGCATAGTTTATACATTTGTATCATTCTGGATGTTGCATGGTAGCCTGCTGACTTCTCACAAGGCTCAACTGAACAACTGGCAAGTAATTTTAACATACTTAATAAGGAAGTCAAGAAAGTAGTCTAATATGCTTTTTCCTTGTGATTTTGTTAAATGTGTCTTTAGTCATAAAACAGGCGATTGATGACTTCAGAAAAATATATGCATTTTACACTAATACATACAATTTGGGCTGCACTTTTATTCTTACATCCTATTTAGAGGGCAATAAAAACAAAAGCAAAGATGAAAGTTTCATCTTGCCTTTCTAGCATCAGGTTGTCATAAAGTGCAACTTAGCCCACCTTAGCAGTAATTTAGACACTATGTGAAGGCCTGTTTCCCATTTTAATCAGGTTTGAAAACCATCATGGGGGAAAGAGGTAACTGGGTTGGCTTGATCAGTCAGGTGAACCATTCAGCAGCAAACTTCAGGTTTATGAAAATGAAATCATGAAGCTTGTAGTTGGAAGTAAGTTAAAATAGTAGAACTTCTAGAAATAGGACTGAAAATCCTTGTGTGAGCATTGTCTGTACTAGGACCTTATAAAGAACCCAGAGAACTATAGGAAAGCTGGTGAAGCCACAGAAATTCATAATCAAGACTGAAATTCTCAAAGCAGTACAATGGATTTTAAGAAAGGATTTGAGAGGATTTCTAGTAGCACTTCTGTGGATAAACTTCCTGCAGTATTAGAAAATCTTAATCTAATTTTCTGAAGTTGGATAAACAATGACCAGAATAAGAAATAAGAATAGCCTATATTTTCACATATGATGATAAATACTAGATGAAAACACCAAGATGGACTAAATCCATAATGAGGAATAAGATGATGACATTCAAAACAGAGAAAAGGGATTTTTATTATTTTTTATGCAGACAATGAGATATAGTTCAGCCATAAAATATTATTACCCTCTCCATTGGAGCTTCAGCCATTTATCACAAGATTTTTAAAACTAGTTAGGATATAATACTAGAAAATGTACTGCTGGGATCCTTCCTGCAGTGAGGAAGGAGTAAATAGTGATATATTTACTTTTTGTAGTAGCAAAAACTTCATTCACCTAATGTCTGAGTGTTTTTTCAAATACTGTAGCTTATTTCTCTGATAATAATAATAAATGAAAAAAGTAATTGTAATGCACTAACCCTGGCTGGATGCCAGGCATCCACCAAAGCTGCTCTATCCCTCCCCTCTGCAGCTGGATGGGGAGAGAAAATATAATGAAGGGTTCATGAGTTGAGATAAAAGCAGAGGGAGATCACTCTTCAAATACTGTCAAGGGCAAAACAGGCTAGAATTAGAGATATGAGTTTAATTTATTACTAACAAAATCAGAGCAGGATAATGAGAAGTAAAAACAGACCTCAAAAACACCTTCCCCCACCCCTCCATCCTGCCCAGCTGTACCTCCTTCCCCCAGTGGTGCAGGGAGACCAATTATGGTCGGTTCATCAAAAGTTTCTCCCACTGCTCAGAGAGAGGACTCCTTCCCCTTTTCCAGTGTGGGGTCCCTCCTACAAGAGACAGTTCTCCATGAACTTCTCCAGTGTGAGTCCATCCCACGGGTAACAATCCTCCACAAATTGCTGCAATGTGGGTCACTCTTCCACAGGGTACAGACCTCCAAGGACAGGCTGTTCCAGCGTGGGTCCCCCATGGGGTCACAAATCCTACCAGGAAACCTCTGGTGTGGGCTCCTCTCTGCCCAGGTCTGCTCCAGCACAGGCCTCCCACAGGGTCACAGCCTCCTCTCAGGCATCCCCTGCTCTGGTGTGGGTCTCCCCCACAGGCTGCAGGTGCATCTCTGCATCCCTGTGATCCTCCATGGGCTGCAGGGGCACAGCTGCCTCACCATGTGCTGCACCATGGGCTGCAGGGGAACCTCAGCTGTGGTGCCTGGAGCACCTCCTGTCCTTCCTTCTGCACTTGGTGTCTGCAGGATTGTTTCTCTCACATATTCTCACCTGCTATTCTCTGGCCACAATTACAACAGTCCAATAACTTTTTCTTCTTCATCTTAAATTTGTTATCACAGAGGCATCACCACCATTTCTAATTGGCCCAGCCCTGGCCAGTACCACATTCATCATGGAGCCAGCTGGCATTAGTTCTGCTGGACACAGAAAACTTCTGGCAGCTTCTCACAAAAGCTATCCCTGCAGTCACCCTGCTACAAAAACCTGGCCATGCAAATCTAGTAGAAGAATATGTTAGTTTTTCAATACTATCTTATTTGCAGTAATAATAAGCCTATACCAAACTTCCTTTCAATTTTGGCTCAGATGGCCAACATATTTGTGCCCATTCCCTCCCCAGTAGGCCATTAAAATCCATTAAAAAGGATCTGATTGAAATGGAAGAAACTTTAAATATATCTTGGAGAGTTCATGTATTTGCAGTCAGAAGCACCAAGAGAAGAAAGTGGATCTTGGTTCAAAATAAATATATGAGGAAAGCCATAGCAATGTATTCTGGTCCCTAGGGTATAATTTCCTCTCCTCTTGTAAGTGGGGTTGTAAATATACCAGAATATAACCATACTTCCTTCTACATTGTGTTTATGTTTCTATCATCTCTGGAAACAACTGTATTAAGGCTTCATAGGTTTTTTTTCTCCACTGTAGGAGACTTTCTTTTTCTTACAGCTATGCCTGGATATTTAACTACAGGCAATGGCATAATGAGTCCAAGAAAATGACTATTGAATTTCAGAAACACACTTAAGTACTTCGCAGAGAAAATGTCTCTGCTGGGCTATGGTCTACTATTCCCTAAGTTCAAGGGGAAGAAAAATAACGAAGAATTGTACCTTTGATTATTGAAGAGCTGCAGCAAGTTTAATCCTTAAAGCTTGAAAGAGCTTTCTGTAAATCAGCCAATTTGTTGAAAAGCCCTACCATGAGTATTTACAGACAAATCACTATATGAAAATTACTGTGCCCCACTGAAATCCATAATGAAGTTATCACTGAAAAACCGTGGTTGTTCAGCCATGCTGATGATTATTTCTAGTGAGATCAGGTAGGGCTGGCCTGTGTAGAGCTTTATGCAGGCATTTGATTCAGGTATTGAACACCCAACCTAGTGAAACTATTGAAGACAGATGGCTACTACCTTTCTTTTTTTCTTTTTTTTTTTTTTTTTTTTTTTTTGGTGGGCATCTTATAAGGGCAACATTGTTCTAGGTGTAGTTTAATTTCTTATAGTTATATTGATGTATTGATCAGATGGGCAGTTTCAGCACTGCAAGCACTGCACATGAGAATGACTGCCAGTGTTTTCTCTAGTGTTATCTTTATAGCATGTATGCAGCTCAGCCATTAATCAAAAGTACAAAGGAACTCATTCTGACAGTAATATGTTTTGACTTTATAAAACTAAAGCATCTAAGTTTTGGGAATCTTGACTTCTCATATGGAAAAAAAACCTCTCTGTGTATATTGATCAGTTTTTCAAAGGCTTCTATGTTGACTAGATATTTTATATTGATGTATGGTATAAATACTTTGTTGTCTTTTCTAACAAAGAAACAGAAAAACTAATTGAAGAAAAGAAGGCATTTGTACGTAGCTTACAAAGAAATCCTGCTTGCAGGCAGAATTAATTGGCAGAATACTTCATGATGTGCCAATATATTCAGATGCAGAAAAGTGCTCCATTCTGGTAGAGCTCTGCCACATTTCCAGTGCTTTGCCTGTCTGCAAAAAACAGTTAGTGGCATGGTGGTTTTCATTTAGTCTATATGTTTCAAAAATAAATTATCATGCAATTTCTAGAAATGAGAGAAAATTCTTCCAGGGCATGTGTTTTATTTTAAGGACACAAACTGAATTGTAGGCTGGAATTACATGCTATTCTATAGCAGAGGCTGTTCAGCATTTCTTAGGCTTCAGCCCAGAGAATCAAAAATTTTCAAAGCATTTTGTAAAAAAAAGAAAGGAACCTTGGTTTTCTAGAGAGATACAGGTGACACTTCTCTCCCCATAGCTGCACATTCACACTCATCGTGGCAAATGCAGCAACTGCTTATTTAAAACTGACAATCAGCAAGGTAATAACAGTGGGTTTACCCATCTTTAGTGTAACTTAAGGCAGTTGAGAAACCTGTTCCATATAATAGGCAAGTTTTGGCTTTAGAGACAAAAGCCCTTCATACTTCATTTTGGGGATCACTGCCCATGATTCTCTTTTATTTTTTTCTTTTTGTTATTGCAAAAATAATTTTTATTATTTTAAATAATTATTATATAAAATTATATATAATAATTCTTATATAAAAATTGTTATTTTGAAATAATCAGAGCAAAAATTTCTATGCCATGAGATAAACAACCTATATGCCGATTATTTCAAAATAGCCTAAAGGATGTAAGTGTCCAGGCTTCATTTCTGACTTCCTCATTCAAAAATATTATCAATCCTACTCTAAGATGTCCAACTGAGGAACGGGAATCTTGTTATTAAATGTACAGTCATTTTAGGTATCTAATTTAAAACTATATAGCTAGCTTTTTCAGCCTGATTAGCATTTTCTATCATTTAATAGATTCAGAGGATTGGATCACTGACCTCACTTAGAGCTGTGAATGCTCAGCACTTTGCAGATCATTCAATATGGTTTTAAAATGCCACCCATAAAATAGAAATGCACAATTAGTGTCTGCCTATGGAAACTTTGGTTTATAACTTATCTGAAACATGCTGCAGCAGAGACAGGACATCTTGGAAATATAAATACTGACACAGCACTGCTTTCAGAGCCAGGCTGTCTTTAGCCTTCCACTAGCCCAACCCACTAGCCCTATTCCGCTAGTCCTTCCACTAGCTCTAGTCAGTGGCACCCCCAAACTCCTGCAACAGATGAGAGAGATGAGAGAGAGATGCCACTAGCATTCTTTCTATTACTTGACAACTGGAGTAATATGCCCAAATCAAGCTTTTTCTTTATATTGAAGGAGAATGAGGTGAATATAAATGTAGGGTTATATAATAACTATGCTTGAATGACCTAAATTGAAAATACTCTTAATATTGATATTTCTTTACTTCTGCATGCTTATAATCCTACCAATCATTTTTCCAGTGAGCAATTTATATGAAATTTTCTGAAGTTTTAAAAAGCATTCTAAAGCATTGACTCCTCTGTCCTTTCCATCCCTAAAAATCACATGGTATCAAAGTGAGACATGAAAAGCATTGCCTTCCTGGACCTGGATCACTGGAGCCAAGGGGCAGCAATAGCCATCACACCTGCTGTACTTTCAGGCAGCAAGGGTATCTTGGATGTGATGTGAACTTCAGGGAATGTGAGCAGGCACAGTTCCTTCTGGCTTTCTGAGTCCTGTCACAACAACTCCAGATTGTTTTTTCTATTCTGCCACTTAACTGTAATTGTTACATTCTTCTTTGTGGCCTAGTTACTCTTAAATCCTGAGGATGTTCCTCCTTGTTGCAGGCCATCATACTCACTGTTTTACTCACGGTCTTTTCTTTAAAACAATCTCTATGCAATGTTTTGCATTTTTATTTTTCCCAAAAAACTCTTACCTGTATAGCTGAGGTCCCTTCTGTTCTGTGCTGGCCAGCTGGCAGCACTGACTCTGCTTCCAAAGTCCATGAAGTCTCCATCTCTATTTTCCTTGACTCCTTTCCTTAGTCCTAGGACACTGAGCTATAAAAGCCTTGAGCATCTTGAATAAAGGGTAAATGTCTCAAGGATCCATGGGTTTTTGGGAAATCTCAGCTTCTGATACGGTAAAAAAATCTCAGTGCACATTTATCAATTTTTAGAAGGCTTCAAAGGCTTAAATGTTGACTAGATATGTTGTGTAAATTTCTCTGCAGAAGCTAGAAAGTGTATTTTCAGTGCAGACAATTCCACCTGCTATGTTTCAAAGAGCTCACTCAAAGTATTGGTGTTTTAGAGTTCCCTGAAATAATAATTTTTAATGCAAGCAAAACATTTTTCAGATCCCCCCCAAAACATTTTGTCTAAACTTGCCAAAAAATTCATATTGAGGTGGTTAATAGCAAAGTATAACTTCAGTCCCAAATTGGATCAATGTGGATTATCAACATGATTTTATGGTACGAAGTATTAAATACCTCTAACAATAGGAAAGTGTATTATGTGTAAAAGTGTATTTTTTTTCTCATCACTGTGATGTGATTCTGCCCATGGACTTACTGAAAGAAACAGGAAGGAAGAGGCAGTTGGATAAATGGCATCCTATTATTCACCAAGCTGGGATTTCCTCCATATCATCTGATATGATTTAAATCAAGCCGTCTCCACTGGCCACCAAGTGGATACACTAGCCCATATGTTAAGCTAGGATTGCCTGCTGTGGGAGGTAAAGAGAAATCGTCCCATATGCTCAATAAATTGAGGGCTTTAAAATGTTCATCACTTTCACTGGGCATTCAGTTTATGCTTTGTTTAAGGATGACTGAGTTGAACTCAGCCTCAAAGTGAAAATTGTAAGTGGTGTACTGTTTCTCTGCAACTCTGCACTTGAATCTGAATTTATGACAAAAGGGCTAGTTCATAATAGTGAGAAGAGTTTGTGCTTTAGAGAAAACTAAAGTTTCCACAGTCAATATGCCAGACCATATATGTCATGGAGTAAACATTTTTAGTAGACACTGCCTCTGATTACGTGTCAGTGTCCTCTGACACTTTCTCTACATACTGGAAATCAAATTAATTCATGCTGCTTTTCTGTACCAGAATGCATTTTCTCAATAGATAAAAAATATTTCCTTATTCATCTTAGACTATGTTGGATTTCTCAGCAGTCACACATCAATGACTTAAGCAACATTATTATCTGATTTTTATTATTTCATGGTAAGTGAAAGTGAGGAACAGGTAATAAGAAAAGAAACTCAAAAACTACACCAGTGGTGTATTTGAAATGAGTGGCAATTTATAGTTGCCTAGTACAGAAGAGGTTAAAGATACTTTTTGTTTCAAAGCCAAGAAAAATTAAATAACAATTATCTGATTTAGTAGCTGAGATTATCAGCCAAGACATAGTATTTCATTTTAAGGAAGTACCCTAGTGGCACTAACAATATCAACAATATCAATTATAGAAATGTTACTAACAACAAAAACATTCAATTTCTTAACAAAGGTCAACAGTAAATCTATCTAAAATACGTAAGGCTCATAAAAGTAATGGCTTTGCAACAGTGACTGAAACAGATGTTCACAAAGTCAGCATTTAAACATGAAGACACCATAAAATAAATTAAGACAGGATTAATTTAACAAGTTATCTCAAGAGTAGAATAAGGAAAATGAATTAACAATTATTCATGCAATTCAGAAGGATACTTTTTTTCTGTAAAGTAGCTGAAAACAGAACTGAAAACATTGTGTTGAATTCATTCACTAAGTAAGTTTGCTGACAACTGCATATATCTGTGTGTAACAGGGCAGCAGAATCTGGTGTGTTGTATCAGGAAAAAGATTTGCCATCATAAAATTGCCTATCTTGTTCTTGTATAAGGATGGAATGCAAGCCTTATTCTCTCTGTTAAAGTTTTGTGTTGACTTAGCTGCTCCAACAGCATAGGTCCCCACCAACATAGCTTTTAGGAAGACAGAAGTCAGGAGAATCAGATCACATTTTTGCAGAAGAGCCTGGAACATTTCAGTGTCTTCAGATTAAATTCATCTGGCTTCTATCTTGAGGCCAGCTATTTTTTTAATCTAAATGGAAAGCAACAACTAGAGAGACAGTCTGTAATTTTTCATGCTGTCTTTGTCTTTTCATTCCGTGTTTACCTATATATTAGGCTTTTTCCTTCCTTCCTATCCATTCTGTCCCTGAAAGAAACAGAGAGAGAAGGAAGGAATTCTAGAAGGAATTCCTGAAGGAAGGAAGGAATTCTGGAAGGAAGGAAGGAATTCCGGAAGGAATTCCAGAAGGGAAGGAAGTTTCCGAAGAAGGAAGGAATTCCGGAAGGAATTCCGGAAGGAATTCCGAAGAAGAAGGAAGAATTCCGGAAGGAAGAATTCCGAAGAGAAGAAGAAGGAATTCCAGAAGGAAGGAATTCCGGAAGGAAGGAAGGAAAAATTCGGAAGAAAAGGAAGAAGAAGGAAATTCCGAAGGAATAAGAAGAAGAAGATCGGAAGAAGGAAGAAGGAAGAAGAATCCGGAAGGAAGAATCGAATAAGAAGGAAGAAGAATTCCGGAAGGAATTCCGAAGAATTCCGAAGAAGGAAGGAAGAAAGGAATGAAGGAAGGAGAAGGAAGGAAGGAAGAAGGAAGGAAGGAAGGAAGGAAGGAAGGAAGGAATGAAGGAAGGAAAGAAGGAAGGAAAGAAGAAGAAGGAAGAAGGAAGGAAGGAAGGAAGGAAGGAAGGAAGGAAGGAAGGAAGGAAGGAAGGAAGGAAGGAAGGAAGGAAGGAAGGAAGGAAGGAAGGAAGGAAGGAAGGAAGGAAGGAAGGAAGGAAGGAAGGAAGGAAGGAAAGCAATACTTCTTATTTATTTGAACTGAAAGCACATGTATTTGAAATACATCCTTCTGTCAGCTGTTTCATCCTTTGTCATTCCTCTCTTGTATTGCTGTTTGAAAGGATAATATGTTGTTTGATTCCCAAAAATCCAGGAACCAAGGGCCAAGTTTTCAGTGAAGGTTTCTCTCTATTTATATCAGTCATGAAAACTACAGTTGGTTAAGAATGTCACAGTGTCCCACTAAACATTAGTTTTAACACACTATTATTATGCCATATTTCATAGTAAGGATTAAAGTAATAAATTATGTCTAATATTCATTTAATAAACACTTTACCTACACTACTGTCCCTTGTTTATTTTCAGCACCATATTCTAAAATAAGGTTTGGTTTTTCTGCTTAAATGACCCTTTTTCTTCTAGTCTGACAGAACTATAATGGTTCCCTTCTTAACCTCAAATTCTCTGCTCTTTAATTTTGTTTCATGTGCCATTCTGAGGATTAACAAAGCAGTCTTTGTGAATTGCAAACAATGCAAGTACTACAGCTTGAAAACCACAGCACTCTAACCTGTAGTTACTAAATTACCATTTTTTCACAGCGTAAGAACAAGAGTTTTAGCTTTAATTCATACATGCTTGATTTCGTTCCATAAGAGAATGGTTATATGACCTGAGAAATTAACATGTCTAAGTGCAAATTCCCACAAAGCAATTCACAAATGACACAAAAGAAATATAAAGGTTCTCTGAGCAAGGTTCATCTAATCATGATATGTATCTAAGACCTATAACCCCCTTTTTACTGAGGCACTATGTTTTGCTGGAGTGCATAATAATGACTTGGCACGTGGAGTTTCCTTAGTACTATGTTGGGCTGTTAATAATTTTCTGTCTAGTACATTGAAAATTGCCAACACTGATCTACTTCTTCATCCACTGATCTTTCTCCAGTTTTGGATCGTGTCTTCAGTGTATTTTATCTAAGACTTTTCAAAAAGTAGTTTCTGAAATGTCTGCTCGAAGAGCTTAGTTATTTCTTCATTAAAAGATTCTACATAGAAACCAGATCTTTTGAGCTTTTCATACCATACTTTGAAAAGAGCTCAAGTTAACAGACTATACAAAACCAAGCAATAATATGCTAAGAGAAATAGACTTCTGCTGAAATCATATCATAGCTTTTAACACTGAAAATAAACAGCAGTCTTTTATGTCTTCAGCCATACCGTAACACTTCGTCCAAAATGTTTCAGTCTTGCACCCACCAGAGTTTTGACAAATTTTGTTTTTCTCACTTAGACTTTGGAAAACTGAGAGTTATGTATTTTTATGATGATCACCGAGATAATTGCTGGAATTTCTCATGCTCTGTAGGCAAGCATTAAATAATTTAGATATATAGCTTATTTTCAGGTAATCCTGTAAGGAGCAAAGGGTTGGATTTGATTGTTTTTTTGACATTATCTCCCATAATACCCTTATTGTCAAATAATCTGGATAAATGTATGGAGATGTGGATTGAGAACTGGATGAATGAGGGATCCCAGAGGGTCTTGTTCAGTGACACATGGTCTGGCTGGAAGCCTGTCACAAGCACTTTGTCCCACTTGGACAAAGAGACAGATGCCTCCTCAGCAGGTCACTGGTGACACAAAGCTGGGAGCAGTGGCCATACCCCAGAGTGCAGCCCTTCAGCAGAATCTTGAGAGGATGGAGAGATAGGCAGAGAAGAACTGTCTGAAATTTGAGAAGAGCAAATGCAGGATCCTGTGTTCCACTGGGGAGAAATAACCCCAGGCACCATCACGGGCTGGGGTCTGATCTGCTGGAAAGCAGCTCTGTGGAGAGAACCTGAGGCTCCTGGTGGACAAAAAGCTGTCCATGAGCCAGCAGTGTGTCCTGGTGGCCAAGGAAGCCAATGATGTCCTGGGGTGCACCAGAAGCAGCGTTGCTAGCAGGATGGGGGAGGTGATCCGACCCCTTTAGTCTACTCTGCCCTGCCCTGGTGAGGCTGTCTGTGGAGGACTGTGTCCAAGTCTGGGCTCCCCAAAACAAGAAAGACATGGAGCTGCTGGAGCAGGCCTAGTGGAGGGCCAGGAAGATGATTAGGAGACTGCAGCCTCAATTATGAGCAAAGGCTGAGACAGGTAGGAGGGAAAACTTGTCAATGTATTCAAGTATCCGAAGGGAAGGTGTCAAAAGGACAGAGTCTCTGCTTGGTGGTGTTGAGCCATAGGGCAAGAGTCTCTGCTTGGTGATGTTGAGCCAACAGGCCCAAACTGATGCACAGGAAAATTCCAGTTGAACATGAAGAACTTCTTTACATTGCAGATAACTGTGTGCTGGCACAGATTGCCTGGAGAGTTTGTGGAGTCTGCATCACTGAAGATCCATAAGGACTGTCTGGGAACAGTCCTGTGCCTTGTGGTCTGGGATGACCCTGCCTGAGCAGGGAGGTTGGACCAGACGACTCCACTGATGGATTCTGCCAACCTTACCCATTCTGTGATTCTTGATCCTTATGGGTCCCTTCCAACTTGAGAAATTCTACACTCCGTTGATCTTTCACCTTTTAATTCTTGGAAGGATAAAAGTGAAGGGAGATTATGAGGCTATTCAGTGCAAAATGTTCTCTATTATTCCTCTTGGCCCCCAGGAACATTGTTGGTAAGGGTCAAGGAGAGAGCTACAATTTTATCTCTGATTCATTTCCCTCCTTCCCACAGCAATGAAGCTACCACTCAAATTTTCAGGGTTTTTTTCCAAAAATTTTTTTTTTTCAAAAAATATTTTTTTCCAAAAATATTTTTTTTTCATTTCTTTCCAACTTCTGAGCTAGTCCAAAATCCAGTCCTCCACTTGCTCCCCTACATATTTCCACTTGCACTAAATCTGCCTACACCAAGGGTGACCTCAGAGTCCTGCACAGTTCTTGCTTTTCAAATCCTGTTCCTGTCTTCCAGCATGGACACCTGAAATCCTCACTGTCCTCTCACCTCTCAGACCTTTCAGTCAGAACTCTTTGCATGGCCCTCTACTCCAGGTCCTGGTGTTCCTAGAGCCCTCCTAAGCTCCAGTCTCAGTCTTTCCCACTGACACACTGGTGCAGCCATTACTCCCCATGAGCAGGGGCTCTGGAAATCCATCATGTTTTTTTCTGTATTTCCCACCCTAGCTCAACCCTTGGATGCTATGGTGCAGAAAAGGGGAAGCAAACTTGGCTCACATAGTCAAGGCTCTTTGACACGCAGAGCACACCTCAAGCCACAGGTGGGCCTGTGACTGCTTACCCCCCATTTCCCATAACTAAAGATACATAACACACACTTAAAAAATGTGTGCCCCTTTGAGAAAAAGGTTACAGAAAAAGCACAGAATGGTGAAAGGAAGAAGTCAGAAGACAAGACGTTATTTTTCTGGTGCTTTTTGCAGCATCGTTACCCATTCTTTACACACAGTCTGCACTTCCTGGAGCTGTTGGTGACCAGTCTTCACCTGAGGCAAATGAAGGGTGCCAGTATGGGAATGGTCAATCCTTCTTCCCTTGCAGTTAGCACAAGGATGAGTTTGAGGAAGGAAAGTCTGAGTGAGGAAAGAGAAGTAAAGGGGAGGGAAAAAATACAGGGAATTGACAGGGAAAGGCTCTGCAATGACCTTTGAACCAGACAAAAAAAAAAAAAAAATCACTGAGAAGTCAGAGGCGAACATTTAAAGATTAGGAGATAGTGAAGAAGGTAGCTTGTTTCACAGAAAGCCTTGCAGCACTGTAATTCTCTACGTGTTTCTCACTGGCCATTTCTTCTGGCATTTGCTCCTCTTTGAACAGCTGGAGACTCCCTGGGAGAAGGCTACTGGAAGTGCTGCATCAGTGAGGCATTGGGGCTAGCAGCAATTCTCATTTCTCAAAACAATCCCTGTACCCAGCCAGACAGTCATATGCTACGTTTTCTTCTTGTCTTTGTATACTAGCTGTTGTTTCAGATCTTCTGATATCAAAGCTCAAATAGGTAGGCTTTTTGTGAAGGACTTTCCAACTTGGCAAAAGATAACAATCCTGCTGTTCAACAAAGTGCATTTTGTTGCTTGCATAGAAACACAGATTATTTGAAATGAAACCTCGTTGTCTGGAACACATTAGTTTACCATGCCTCCCAGTATTGTAAGAACTCAAAGTAAATTTTCATGATTTGTCATTTTGCACCTTTTCGTCAGAATCAAAGGGAAAAATAAACCCACATCAGTTTAATTTGATTCAGTGATGTAAAAGGTTAGGTTTTCTAATAACTTTGTGAAGTGGTGTGGCTTATGGCTTGTCTAGTAGAAGTTTCTTGACTATTTTTTGCTATGAGTTTTAAAGTGTTTATCATCTTTCTGTTTAGTGATTTTCACCCCTGACATCTTCAGAAATCCCCTCCACATGTTGTAGCTAAGGGATAATTCTCAGTGTCTAAGAAAATGGGAGGCCTGCAGTCTATGGAAAACATTGCTAATAAACAAGACTGGAAACAAATTTCCCTCCTGTGCATCTTACTGAGACTGTAGCAGTATTTTCTGCTCTTTATCTGTGTAAAACCAGCATTTTTGACGGTGATCTGTTTACTTCAAGAAGAAGTAGCCCAAAGTTAGGAAGGATTTTTTAAACACACAAAACTTGTGTTTATACCCATCTCCCAGTTTTCCTTAGTATTGGGTCACAAAATATATCCCGTGTTACCATATGAATACAAGACAAAGATGATATCCAGAAGTCTGAGGTTAACTCCTGGTTTTAGCTCTAAACTGGTTCTGTGTTTGACTTGGAGGTGTTTATTCATGGCTTGCTCCTTGTTTTTTTATCAGAAATTCTATATCAAACCTGAGCAACGCTGTCAGTGGAAGGTACATCTGAAAACACTGGACTTCTTGATAAATCTTCTTGTGAGTGTTGGACACTTTTGCAATGAAAAGCTGTTTTACTAATAAAGTACTTCATAATATTTGAGGCTGGGTTGGTGCCCTCAAACACAGTTTAGTGAAAGGATTTGAGGGTAACAGTGAGGAAGAGTAGGAGGTAAGGAGGACAGTAAGCTTTTATCAGTATGCTTTAAGCCTGGAATTAACTGCTTGGAGCTAGTTCAAGGGAATCTTCTTACAGAACCTTACACAGTTTGGAATTGCAGTTTTCATCCTCACCATTAGTACCACAAAGCAAAGCCCTGCTAATCAATTTGTATGAAGCAAGAATTTTATATTTGCTCCATACTAAAGTAGTTTGAATATTAAATTTGGCATTCAATCCTAGAGCTCTCTGGTTTCTAATACCAATTTGTTGTTCTGTTCAGCATGGGCTGTCACAACAATGTCAATATTTTCAGCTGTAAAATGCAATTGAGCCTGTGAAGTTTTTCCAAAATAATGTCATTCAAGCCAGATCATATGCTATAACAAACAGTATTTTCAGTCTGTTGGCCACCAGTGTTTTCATTCATTCTGGGATGCCTCCATTTATCTTTGTATTCTGTATGTAGAATATAATTCTGTGATATTTCTCTATTGAACTTCAAATGCGTGCTGGTTGGAATTGGTTCAGCAAGGTTTTTTGGGTCAGTACAATATATGCATACCAGGGTAGCAGAAAAGTGGTGGCTGATATTTGTGTTATTGGTTTTCCATCAACTGCCTAGGTTTACCATGCAAGTTAACACCCACTGTTAAACCATGACCAAGGAAACATCTTCCATAGTCCCCCAAATACTACAATTTCAGAAGCTGCTCCCTTTCCCCAGAGCTAATGCTGCAGAGTGAGCGGTTGCAATCTCACCAGAAAAAACACAGCAAAAGGTGTTTGAGAATAGAAGTTTTACTCCATAAAAGCAGAGCAAGAGTACTGCAAGCATATGTGTTCTGGTCTACAAGACATGAACAAGTGTGGTCTTTAACACTGTTCTTAAGGTCTGTCTGTAAGAGACTGTTGAAGAATGGTTTTGCTTGTCCTTTATTTCACAGAATCATTGAATCACAGAATGCTTTGGGTTGGAAGGGACCATGAAGATCTTCTATTTTCAACCCTCCTGACATGAACAGGGACGTCTTCCACTACACCAGGTTGCTCAGAGGACCATCCAGCTTGGCCTTGAACAATTCCAGGGATAAGGAGTCCACAGCTGCTCCAGACAACCCACTCCAGTTTCTTACCACCCTAATAGTAAAGAAAATTTTATTCAAACTGGTTCACTTGAGCTATGCTAATGTGACAACCATGCTCAGCAATGTAGAAAAGGTTGCTGAGAACTTCTGGTTGAATACAAGGAATGTATTCTTTTGCTGTTCCCATGTCTGTCTTAGCTTTTTATTTAGCTTTTCATCAATAGAGATGGATTTTTAAATATTTTTTTTTTCATCTGAACGGCCTCCAGAACACCGTGTTCTGCAAATTACAAAGGCTCCCATCCTCCCATCAGAAAAAAACGTTGCCAAAGGTTTCTTTTTTTTGCCTGATTACAGCAATTCATTCTTCTTTCTGTTGTTCCCTCTGCCTTTCCAAGTGAACCACCTTCAGTTTCCTTGGTGGAATGATTATGCAGAAGCAGCATTCACAGTGCTACAGGGCCCAAAGGGGAAATCCATGGCTTTGCCATCAGCCCTGAAAAGGGGCAGTGCAAATAGGAATCACTCTGTGTTTTATTGTTTGTCCTCAATCTGGAGTAAGCACTAGGCACTAAGCACATCTCTCATGCAGCCCTGTACCATCTAGTCCTGATGATGTAGGAACTCTCTGTCAACTCTTCCTACTCATCCCCTGGTAGAAGGTAACTCCAGGGGTGCTCTTTTTCACTCACTGCTTCCTTGTTGACAGAGGAGTAAGAGGATTTCTTAAGGTACACCACTTTCCTGTGTGAAAACCATGTGAAAACCATGTGAAAACCACGTGAAAACCATGCTTCAGCATGTAGATACATTTCTTGGCTCATAGATACACAGCATCAAGACACAGCTTTTCTGCCTGCATCTGCTGTGCTTTTCACCCATGCTACAGCTAAACTGCCTGCATGACCACTACCACCCTCAGCAAGGGCTCCACCCTGTTGTGGCACAGGTTTCTTTCCTCTCTGGAAGGAAAGAGTCTACAGCCTGTCTGGGCTGTAACTCTGTCTAGTTGTAAATCCTAGCAAAGGACAGCTACTGCAAAGTGTGCTCATATTTCATTGGTAAGAAGCAGCCAGTTTTCAGTATGATATATGATGCATGCTGATCTTTTTTTTACCTAAAATACTGTCATGCTCTCTCACAATTTTAAAATACACAGAAGAATATGCTTTGGATGTGCCTAGGTAATATTAAAAGGTGTCTAAATTATTTTGTCAAAAATGCTTACAAAAGGCAAGCAAGACGTGTTGACTTGAAACAAGGTTGATCAGGAAACTTATAAAAATGCAGCCACAAGCAGGTTGGGGCTATAAGGTGGCATGTTAATTCTCTTTCAAGTAAGTTGGTGTGCATGCTCCATAATTAGGGCTAACAGTGGCAGATCTGCAGCCTCCTTTGACTCGCTGTAAAACTGTGCCTGTTGTACAAAATGTAAAACACTTCAGAAAATATTTTTTAAGAAAAATCTTTCATTCTAGCTGTCTGTGCACTTTTATGGAAACAGAGATAATGAAAAAACTTGTGGCCAGCAACATTAGTTTATCTCTTTTTAGAGTTAGTCTTTAAGATTTTTGTTCACATGTCCAAATATCTTGTAGCAGTAACTCTTTAGCTGAAGGAAACTACCCTTTCAATTATGAATTTGGCTTCAAAGATGTTTTACTTATAGTTGAGATGTGTTCTGAGTTCAGCAGTTAACATGCAAAACACATCACTGAGATAGACCAGGAGATGGGGAAGCCTCTTCTTCCTTCATTACACAGTTCATGAACCTCCTGTCCCACAATAGTCTGACAAAATTTTTCAAAGTTACTTACAGGTTAAAAAATGAACATCAGAATATAATCCTTTATAGACAATAGGCCATATTCTGGTATATTGAAAACAATGCTGTTTCCCACAGAGATATTTTTCTTTAAAGGTGAGAGAGCAAAGTAAAGCAGGATTCTTCTGGCAGGGTTTTGGCTCCAAAGAGCATATTTTCTTCATGGCAAGGTCTGCAGATCTGTTCCCACAGCTGACAAGACAAGAGGACTGATGCTTGTGTGTCATGATTTTCTCTTTGCGAGTTCAATTTCTCTCCTAGAGAAACTGCAGCAAAGAAGAAGGGAAAAAAGTGGGAGGTGGATGATGAACACACAAGGTTTATTAGGACAGAGCTAGGACATGTACTTGGATTTGACAGCTGAAACATTTCAGGTCCCCAGCACAAAGAACTACGAATCTCATGGCACGTAACAGCACTTCAGACAGACATTGATTAATGTCAAACTGATGTGAAATGAAAAGCTTCTTTTCAGTTTGTCAGATCATGACTTTTTGATTTGGGCTGAGCTGGCCTGAAACAAAACATTCTGTTTTAATTCTTCTCATTCAAAACCAAACAATGTCTTTTCCTTCTGTGGCTATTTCTGGGTCTGTTTTTCCTACGGACGTCTATTGAGCCTGTTCACAAATACCTGTAAAGGTCCAGTTCAATAGAAAATATATGTCCACCTCCGGTTCGTTAAGGATTGAAATCTTTGTCCAATGTCATCATAAGGCATATGTTTAGACTGAAAATTATGGAAAGCCCTCCGGAGAGGATGGAAAGCCCTCTCCTCTGCCCTTTCTGACTTCCTGATGCTACAAAACATAATCTGACCTGCACAGCTTGACCAAAAGCTCAGCAAGCCTGGGGTATGACTTTAAAATGCCACTTTGAATCAAATCCATGCACTAGAAGGTTCTTCCCAAATCACACTGCTTTGTTCTTCTAATAGTGTTGTTTTTCACTAAAATTGTGGTCTTAAAAACCATAGAACTGCAGTACAAATGTTTTCAGTGGGATTTCATAAATCATTACCCTTAAGATAACTTAGGGTAAGTTTATCTTACCTTACAGTAACTTATCTTACAATAGATCCCTTGCAATACAAGAAACACTTTTGTTCCAAAGTAATTTAGACACTACCAAAAAACTGAGCTACATTTTTGTAATTTTGCAGACCATCTTACAACACAAATAGGAATATGCAGTCACATATTTAATCAGGGAAACAGCGAGAGAATGTGCCATGTGTGAACTGTGGCTAAATCAGCATTTTCCTGGGAGCTGCCATTAGCTGAACAGTATTTAAACTCAGCAAAATTTGCCTCTTTTTGTTTCATGAAGCACTTCTGAACCCAGCTGAAAATATTCAGAAAATATTATAAGCAAATCATAAGCATTCTCTAGGTATGTTTTTGCATGGAGTCTCAGGTGTTGATGTTTGGAATGCTTGTTCTGGAAATGGTCACCTCTGTCATGTTAGTCTTTTCCTCTGCTTGGAAAACAAGAACATATGTATATAAAATCCCTTTCTTTGATAATAATTTTGTGTTGCTTTTAAGACCAGGTCATTTCCAAAGATTTCCACAGACAAAGCTGCAAATATTTTGCATTTGCCGTTGAATAAAAGGCTTCCTAGAGCTAGAAGTAATTGTGAAGATCTTCCTCATTTGGCTAGTAGCAGTTTCAAGTAATTCTTGTCTATGCATAGTTCTGCCAGGCTTAAATTAAGTACATGAATGACATAGAAATGTTTTACACTGTGTAAAAATATTGCTTGGATATAACTTAATTTGTACATTTCTCTAGAACTAGGAGAAACACCAACATTGCATTAGAGTCAGGACAAATAATTCAGTTCTTTTTCTGGCTAAACAGACATAGTCTGATTAAATTTTCCTTGAAGATTAATATAGTCTATATATGTTTTTTGCAATATCCTTAAAAATAATAGTATTAAATGATAATCTCGGTCATTATCTGCCTTTTCTCGTCAATAAAAAAGCAAAGTCTCCTAGAGTGGAGACATTATATAAATTGTACTGCTTAGTAATAGCAGTGTTCATTATGAGAGGCCTAATTATGGTCATCATTTACAAAAAAAAGTCAGTCTTGCCACAAAAAGCATAGTAATGAATGCCTCTTGTTTAAAAATTAACAAAACATTTTTTCTGAAGGTATGAAGTCTACTAGTCTGCAGGATGTCATCACTTTATTTTCTTTAAAATAATTAATATTCATGAAAATTATATTACAAGTAACTGCAAAATTAGAGTCTCTTTTATGCTGCAGTTGGATATGTTTATTTACATGATAAACCATGCAAAATCCAGAAAAGAGTACAAGAGTAAAAGACAAGTCATTTTTAGTTATTCAAGGATTATTCTGTATGCAGGACCAAGCCGAGCTCTTATTTACAGTGGTGCAAATAAATGGCAAATTTAATTCTACTCCTATTTACAGAAGAATGGTCAGGAGCTTTCTTATTTCTAGGGACTAATACATAATGTGGAAAGCCTAAATAACAACTTACTGTGTGTTCCTCAAGGGACGATGTGCTCCTGTAGAGAGTCCAATGCACTGCTTATGTAAAGGGCTTAAACTGGGTTTATAGGCATGGGCCTAGGCTTTACAACCCCAAGATTCATTAGGATTAGTTTTAGCAAGTCAGGAGGATGGAAAGCAGATTTTAGCTTTCAGAACTAATATTTTTATGTTTTTTTGTAGCAGGCTTTAGTTGAAATTGTAAATAGTGTAAATTGTACCATATTATTTCAAAAATAAAACAGTTTTAGTGAGCTCACTGACATTTCAAACTTCAGTTTTAATTAATCTGTAGTAACTCTGAGTTTTACAAAACATGGATTCTTCATTTAGAAGAGGCATTTCATCCTTAGCTAACCTGGCAATGCACATTGTAGGCTCATGATTTTGAAATTTCATAAAAATTATCTGTCTGTGTTTGCTTCTTGCAACCAATAATATAAAGAATATGGAATAAAAATTTTTTTGCTCCACCATATTAAAGGAATATCTCTTTGTAACCAGTTTTATCTGTGACAGTTGGCTTTGATCTTTTTGGGATCAGAGTTTACAAAGATGATGCTCGGACTAGACTCAGAAAACTCTCACCCTTCTAGAATAAATTAGCAGACAAAAATACTGCTGGCAAAGAAAAGCGTTTAGAAGCTAAAGTGTTAGGATAATTAAATGCATATTTCAGCAGTATTTATTTGTCATTGATTGGCTGAGGCCACTTACTGTGAAGAGTTGAATAGTTAATTCAAGTGCTAGACATCTCCTAAAGGAGATGACCTTGGGGTCATATAATTGTAACAGTAATTTATTTAGCTGAAGCAAACGAATATGTTCTCAATTAGCTTAGCAGGCATTATAATAACACTACTGGGATTTATATTTGCTTATGTCACTCTGCTGTAAGAACAAAGTTATTGGATCTGTTTGCCTGCATTTAGTCCCTCGGTTCATGATTCTTCATAGAAGAGATGTGAAAGTTTTCTCCTCCTGATTAATAGGTGACCAATCCCAATGCTGCAGATATTGGCATAATCACTCAAGGGAACTGAGGGATATACAGCAGTATTACTGGCAGGAGACAGTGTTACTTAAATCTCTCATGCTGATTTTTCTCCCCCCTAATATAAATTCTAAAATTTACTCTATAAACTGGTGCCTGATATGACGTTATTCCACCACTGAGGCTCTTGAAGTTTTATCACAGATATTTTATTCTGTTGAGAAATTTTTTCCCACTGCTTTAATCTGCTGTCAGCATAAAATTGGAAAGCACTAATTCAACTGTGCTCTACCTCAATAATGCTGCAATCCTCTGATCTAAACTTTCTAATGTATTTTTTAAAATTTTCTAATATTGATGCATTTTTTCAGTCTCCACTGGTTGTGGTACATGCCAAAGAATGTATCAAGCATAATCTACCTACTCAACATGGCAGTATATGATTTATGGAAACCTGTAATCTAGAGTTGTCCATTACCACCAACTACCATCAGAAATAAAGCAACCATTGTGATTTTGTAGAAATAGCTCCATAAGAGAGCTGGGGAAAACAGGTCACCAAAGGAAAAGAATAAAAAAAGGAAACGTTTTCAAGGCTTGTCTGTCTTTCAGCAGTCAGAAGATTGAGTCTGTGGAGGCTCACGGTGGCCAAGGAGAGGAGCTCAGCGTGACTTCCTGAGCTCTGCCAGGAGAGGTCTCTGCAGGACGCACTACTGCGGGAGGGGCTGGGCAGACTCCCTTTGAATGGTCCCAGCCTTACCCTCCGGCAAAAAGCACGTGATGTATGTTCCAATTCAACTCCATGGTTAGGATGAAGGCAGCTCAGTTTCATCACATGCTACCATTTATAAAAATTAGAGGCAGGTTTGAAAATCCTTTAGAGTTTAGAAACAGACGAATCAAGTTGTTAAAACAGCCTGGCCAAGTTGGTTTGCTTTATTTCTAATAAATAACGTTCACATGCCCAAAGAAACATTTGAGTGAAACAAAAAGAGCCGTGTTTTCCATCCCTCCTCGTGGTATTTACAAATCAGGCAGAGCACTTACATCCATGCTTTATTCTTACTTACACACATGCTTAAACATTTCATTGAGCAGAGCTGACTGTCACTCAGTCTGTATAAGAATTCCTTGTTTGTCTTATTTTCCCAGTCCTGGGGAATCTGCTCCCACTGTTTTCCTTCTCGTGGGAAGGCAATACATGCACACAGCACTCCCAAAAGTCAGAGGGTATTTGGTGGTCAAGGAAACTTTATATAACCTGCTTAAAATATATATGATATAGAATATCTGTCCTTCAAAGAGTGCAACAAACAAACTTGTGTTTAATTTTTCTAATATTTTGCAATCAGTGGTGGTATGAAACTTAGCATATAGATGCAGATAATTTTGTAGCCAGTGCCATTTTACAAAATTTTCTAAGAAAAAGATACTTTCAAAGTAAGCTCATTTTTCTGCCTGTGTTGTGAAGTTGTACAACTCCATCTGCAGCAGTTTGGGAGAAGAGTTGTTTAGTTCTTTTCAGTCTCAAGCTCCCTATGAACTAGGGAAATTGATAAGAAGAAAAACTAAATGAGAAATTTAATGTCATAGTAGAAAACATTTCAGAAGCAGTAAACAGTATGTTTTCCATTTACTAGCCAGTGTTTTGAAAGACATTGATGATAACAATGAATGAGCAACTTTGATCAAGATACTTAGGCTGGTGTTGGAACATGGATTTCAGTGTCTGTCACCTCCACTTGGAGGTTGACTGTGATTTCCAAACAAGTAAAGACATATTTTTTGTCCCTTGAGTTCATTATTATATTTCGCTGTAAAAAGATAATTTAGCGTTAGGAAAACAATAATCCTAAAAAATGATCCTTCCTGTCTGGTAGAGTCTCATCACTTCTTAATCACTGAAAGGTAATTAAGCAATTTTCAGTCTGTCCTAACTCTCACTCTGGTCGCTGTGTGAGGCCTCCTGTGGCTGTCATATCAAGGCCTTTGAGCCAAGACAAAAGCTATTGAATCTTAAAAGTTAATATGCACATACACCTTCAAATTAATAATGTGTAGTCTTCACAACAGCTGTGAGAGCTATGGTTTATTCCATGAAATTCAGTATTCTATTGGAGAAAGAATATTTTTGTTCAGTCTTTCTGAATTCTTTGAACAGAATAATTTTGAAGAAATCTGTAGGTTATGAGTCCTGTTTAATAGCAAGTGCTGTAATATTGTACAAAAGCAGTCTGGAACACCAAGATTTGCCATATGGGTTTTACAGTGACTATTGTAATGTTCTGTGTGACTGCTTTATGTAAGCATTTTCAGCCTACCAAGCTCAACATCAGTTTAAATACTGGAGTTGTGAATGCTGTAGGTCCTATTTAGATCCGGTTTATGTGGGCAGAACTTCACTGACTTGCAGGAAATTGAATCCACTCTCACCAAATCTGACCACGCCCATGGCAGTAACATCTAATCTCTTTATATGAGATAATCCATAGTTTATATGTAACATGTATGTAATAGAGCACATTTATTCAATGACAAGCTCAATATTTTAACTTGGTGGTGGAAAGGCTGGAAGAGAGGGGTAGAGGAACTCTCTTCCTCTCTTAACAGGGGAAGAAGTACCAGAAAATCGCTATGATGCTTCCCCAGTGCTGTGTTTCTGTGGTATGTCCTCCAGGCACTCCCTGCCCCTGGCCACATGCAGCCTGGAGGACAGCATCCCAGCAACAGCACTGCTGCCTTCAGCCTTAGTCTCTCTCAAGTGACAGCAGAGTTCTTCACTACAATTTTTGCTCTCTGGCCTCTCCTTATTAAATTCTCTGGGCAAACAATAGTAGAAGGAAAAGATTTTCCTGCTGGTTGTGTTGTTCCATTTGCCCATGTTCTGCATTTTATGCTCACAAAAATTCTTGTGACCACTGAAGAAAACAGTCGTCTCGGACTGTAACCAACTGCACAAGCAAAAGGGAGACAACAGCAGGGAAATTATGACATATGGAAAACCTGTGAAGTTTTAGGAAAAATTCCTCAGGTCTATGTTTCCACAGTTATCTTTTATTGGCATTAATGACACTTGGCAGATAAGTTTCCTTGGAAAAATGACATACCTTATTGTTCAGATGCATGACCAGTGACCATGGGAGGAAATCACCACGCTCGTAGTGGAACAGTAGGTTGTCGGAAGACAGAACACATTCTACTTCTTGGTAGAAAAGACACCTTTCATCTCTACTGTTAAGACAAGCCTGATATATGGGATTTCAACATTATAGGCTTGCTGAAATGAAAGTGCCATGGGTAATATCAGTACATTTTTAATAAAATTCTGTTACATTGATCAATCTATGCCCTTAATTTAAAGCTGCGATTAGTTCCCCAAGACACATTACGGTACCATGTTAATACTCGAAAATGTCTTATAAATGTTTATTTTGTATCTGGCATAACTATTGTACCACAATAGAAAATGCTTCTATTGACCTTTAGAATACAAATTTGTTGGATTATCATGACTGACATATTCAGAATTACTCATTCTTGCCAAACATAGCACAACAACTTTTTAACATTCCCTTTTCTTTCCAACTGCTTCCACTTTCATTATATGAAATACGGCTGTATTATATACCCTCTCTCATTGCCTAACATGTTTTTTTCAGAGTTTGAGAAGATTTACATTTGGAGCTAAATGTTTCAGTGATTGCCCTGTTGGATTTCATTATACTAGTGTAGTTAATCAAAGCAAGTCCAGACTTGCAACCATGATTCATTGTACGTTTTTTTGAACTTAGTCATTTATACTGAATGAATATACACATTATCACCGGAGTACCAGATTTCCTTTAACAGCCTGCACGACACTGCACTGTAGTGCCTTAGTAAACTGCTTATACCATGTGCACACTGCAGCTGCTTTTTTATTTTCTTATTTTTTTCCCTTTTTTGAGGAATTAATTGAAAACCATTCTCCTTACCAGGGGAATGAGGGACTCACTGGGTGTGTAGCCAGTGCTAGGGAAATGGTATTCGGCTGTGGTCCTAATGACTGCAATTTCACTATACACAGGGATATTTTCAGATCTACACACTTTGTCTATGCAGCTGGGTGGTCTGCACAATAGTCATTAATGAGAAATCCCCAAATAATCATAACATGTTCAAGTTTGGCTGATGTTTATTCAACCACACGCTTAATAGTGGAGTTCAGTTACAGGCAAGAGAACCACTGGGTTTGGTATGGCTAAGAAAAGATTTTGTGGTTTCTGTTTCCTTCTCTTGGACAATCTAATCCTGGTTTTACCACATTGAGAGATAAAATTCTTTTGCCCTCCAAGAACCCCTGGAGGCAAAGATTTAAGGTAATAGCCTATGTTAGCTAATACTTTCTAACTATTTTGCAGAGTCTTATGCTGCCTAGCATCTGTATTTAATGTGCTGGCAGAGTTGAGTTAAAGCCTCAGCAACCTCTTTTAAATGCTATAAATCAAACACACAGAGCTATTTAGCTGCCTAGAGGTGAAGATGGGTGTTTAGTAAGATTTATCTAAATGCCTAAACAGGTCAGGTACTTAATTCCCACTGAAATCGAATGACAGTACTTCAAATACCTCTGTAAATCAAGATGCTTGTACTTCTGCCAACAATGGATTTTTGAAATGTGTTAATACTAGCACCTGCTATTGTCATACTTTTATTCTCTGTCTGCACTGAACACACGTGACAGTCACATGCTTTTAGTATAATGTGGAGGAAAGTAGTAGTAGCTAAGACAGTTTTGACAAGTGTCTAGATAAAATTCAGGCACAGCTGACTGTGGTATTCCTAATCTCTGTTTATGCACAGCTGGCTCATTACAGCATACTCTGTGGTGTTCACCATTTCCCATACAAGACACACTGGCTGTTAGGTGTGACTGAATGAGAAGCCAGTCCATGCAAAGAGAACAGTGGGGATTGTCCACTTTGCAACAGTTGCTTAGTAAAAGTAAATGTGACAGGAAGGTAAAATTATTAATCTCATAGACAATTCAGTTTGTTACTCTTCTGTGAAAACTGATGCCAGCTTCTAAGCTCAATTACTGTAATTTTGCGTCCAATAGATTAAATGGATATAAATTCATTGGATACTCTTATATAAGATTTCCTTGGTTAGAAGGATCCTCCACTTATTTAAAGCCCCCCTAACAGCTTCTCTGACACAGCTCCTTTTAGCCGTTGTCATAGAAGAAGTATATTACAAAGTGAGAAGTGATTTTCACCTCCTCAAGCAACCCTGAGGACAATGGTTAGACATCACAGCATGGAACAAAATCAATTTTGAGGACGACTATTGGATGGCTGTTGTTACTGTCATCAGCCTAGTTTGCTACTGCCTAGGAACTATTTTTTGTCTTAACAAAAAGTACCCAACAGCATCAAACAATTACAAAAAGGGGACATAGACAAATAGTATGCAAATATCTGCCCCTGGGATTGTCTTTGTGTCCTCAGTGTCACTTATCTGCCCTACCAACAGCATATTGTTAATTCATTCGCCTGTCTAAAAATGAGATTGTATATTGTGTTGGCTATGTGAGAATGACAATCCCCTTTTGTGTTTGCTTTCCACAGACATTTGAATGATTGCCTTTTACAGGCACAAATGGTCATAGAACACATGCTCCCCTATCACATGCAGGGGTATTCACTAAAAACTAAATGTCATAGTTGCATGCGTAAGTATTTCTTTCAGAAGTATATGTTTGTTGTTCTACCGCATGAATAGAAAGAATACCTTGTGACTTATCTGGCTCATCACAACTAATCAGCCCAACCAAGTTGTCTAACACTTGCACATAATTGTTTTGGATTAATCTACATGGTTAATTTTTTTAAAAAATTATCTTTCAAATAACAAATGAATCTGGAAAACTATGAGCTGTTTGCAAAAAGAAGGCAACATGTGTCTGATGAAATATTCATTGTGAATTATTCACCAGTCTCAAACTGTAGTAAGTGTTAAGATAAAAGATCTGTAAACTCATCAAACATTCAACAAAATTCACCAAGCTTGCTGCATTTTTTTTTTTTTTTTTGGTCATGGCATTTCTGCCTCTGAAAATATATTCATGAATTTGCAAGATTCTACATATTTTATGTTTATTTCCTGAATTAAAAATTATTCAACAGTTAAAGCAAATCTATATTTCAAATAGATCTGTGCTGTTCTGTTTTATTACCTTACTTGAAAGGAATATTAGTGTTGCACATAGATTAATGTTTCTTAGAACACATAGCTTAATTTCTTCCCAGTGCATATGATTCCAACAACAGAAGAAAAGGCTATCCAGCCTTCCAGATATGAAGTAAAAAGAATGCAAGTAGAAGGAAGTAGTATATAAATATTAATTTATCTTAATCATACTTGCAATTGTATAGGAATGATTTGCTCACATGTAGAAGTTTTGCTATCTTTACTGAGCCCTGATTTAAGGGCATGCATTTTCCTTGTACAGGGTGTTGGGCTATTTGTTCTGGTGAAATTTTACCCAAGGTACAAGGACTTATATATGTACAGATAGCTGGGAACTTTCAAATGGATCATAATACAATAAAGATACACCTGCACAGATAATCCCTATTGCAAGCACCTTGAGTGCAATGTGATGAATAGAATCCCTATTTTTGGCAATTTTTTTGTAATATCTAAACAGTGGAATATACAATTGTTGGCTTTTCAGACCTAAACCATCATTCAATTAGACTGTTTTCTGCAATAGAAGTTTCACCACAAAAAGTCTGACTACATAATTTCCTGATCTCTTTATAGGAAGTGATTGTATTTTATGATAGGCTAGAAAAGGGTTTATTGGGGGATAGATAGCCTTTCTAGATGGGTTTCTTGAGAGAAGGAGTCCAGCGGATCACTTTAAAAATTGCTTTTTTAATAAGAAATCCTGCACATAGTGACACTCTGATAGGAAATACAGCATGGATTTAACAGAAGAGCATCATCCTTTTTTTTGTAAAACACACAAAAATTATACTGCTTTACCTCAATATTAGTGAGTAGTAAATAAAATTTGCTACTGAATATGAAAATACATATTTTTAGAGCATTTAATTGTAAATACACAGAATTTTTCAGGCAAACTCCCCTTCCCCCCAGTTCTTCAGAATGTGACTTCTGAAATCTACAAATTAAGAAGAGGCAGGAAAAAACCCTCTACCTTTTTTTTTTTTTTTTTTTTTTTTTTTTTTTTTAATATATAGGTAGTGCTGAAGAAAGGTCTATCTAAACATTTGTGAAGATGCTTAAAGTGTGTACACAAATCCTAAAGCAGCAGTTAGTAACTTATCAGTTGGAGATACCAGAAGGCCGCTTATAAGTATTGATCTATTGTGTTGAGTGCTTTGTTTTTGGTTATCTGGGTCAGTTGAAGATGTTCTAACATTTTAGTGTCAGTGACAACAGGATCCTGGAGTTGGGATCACTACAGCATTTTTAGCATTTAAGCAGAGATGCAGGCCATTTCTAGATACGTCCAGAAGCACCAAGTGTGAAAAGGCATCTTTCCCAGCCAACATGGGTAAGTGTTAGCTTCTAGTATAGCATATCCAGGCACTTGAGCACAGAGTGTATTGGTCTCTTACTTATTCATTCAGATGTATTTATTTAATTAAAGTCCTCTATAAAAAACAAATGCTTACAAAGTGCATGAGGAGACCTCACCTTTATCTTGTTCCACCCTCAGTAGTCCTGCTATTTGACTCATGATAAGAAAAATAAGCCCCATTTCTCAACATGAGACATTTGAAAACAGGCATCTAATGGTACAGAAGTGTGTCTTACTAATTTTGGATTCAAGGTACATGTACATGTATGAACGATCATTTCAGATAAACTAATTTTCACTAAGACTGATTGTAACTTAAGAAAATGGTGTTTTAATATAAAAATAGACTAAGCACCACCTGTATTCTCTGGTTCACTATGTGAAGTGGGAAGCATGTTGGAATACATCTCAGGGTATAAAAAACAACATATCCTCCCATCAACTGGATGTCAGCACACTACAAAAGGCTTGCTGCTAAGACTACATCAGGACTGAAGTGAAGGGGAAAATCCCTTTAAAATTATTAGAGATTTTAATAATTAAGTTTTAAAAATTAACTTAACCTAAGGAGAGATAAGCCATGTCCATGTTATAAGCTTCATGATGCGACAATTCTCCTGAGCACTACTTGCACGCACAAAATTGTTGTTTCTTGCCATTTTAAAGGCTGCATTTTAAAAGTCAGGTTTAAACAGGAGATAAGACTGCAAACCAGCCTGAGCAAGAGAAGGATAAGAGGAGATGAACAGCTCTCTGTGTGTTTAGGAAAAAGGGGAATTTCTAGAGCTGCAGTGCTTTCTTTGGAGGCAGCACTGTTCCTGGATATTACCAGAAAAAGATCACTTTGAGGCTGAGTGACTCAGTGTGAATGGCTGTGAAGACTAGCCCAGACTACAGCATGATAAAGTGGGAGCAGTACAATTTAATGCAAGGCCAGCAGGTGGGTGCCTCCTTGGGAGGTCCTCACAGATGACCCCACACCTGAAAACCTTCTGTACATGTTTTATGTGAGTCAATTGATAATCAGTGCCTCCTTAAGTCCTTTCTTGAAATGGGTCAAGGGATACAGGAAATAAAGGATGCCAGACAGAGGATAAAGAAAGAAGGCAGAGAAGAAATCAGTTAATGCAATAATATGCTTTGGTTATTTTATCAAAAAACCAGCAAAACAAACATGCAAAGCCAAAATATCTCAAGAATACCTTGCATTTATTTATTTATGGCTTAACTTTACTTGTTTCTTATAGAAATAATTTGTGCTGCATTATTATTACTATTAGTTTATTATTATTTCATTTTTCCAGAAAAGCACATTTATTCTCTGTGACCCAGGGGAAAGTATGCTTAAAGGTAAGCTATTTTGGCAGTGTTTAGCCCTTTCTGTCATATTCTTCTGCTATGCTTATATTAATTTAAATGTGTAAACTGCAAAATTATTTTAGCAGTATAAAGTTTTTCTTAGTTCTAATAAAAGACAGAAGACAAAAGTGTCACCACTGTTATGAAAACTTCCCTGTCCAATCATCCAGGTGCCACTCTGGCAGTCACTCCTGTGCCACCTGAACTGGGTCTGAGGCAGCTACAGCCCCACACTCACTCATAACAGATTTCCTGACCGGCGTCAGCCCACACTTCCACAGCAGAGTCTCAGATATCTTGATCCTTAAAACAGTTTAATCATGGTGCAATAACTAAATAAAAAAATAACAGCTTGAGGAGGGTGCCTCTGAATGGACCCTGAACAAAGGATCCCCATGGCTTTTATACCCTCAGAGCCTAAGGAAAGGAAAACCAGGGACTCATCTGCTCCTGCTGTGTCTCAGTGTCCATCCACCTGGCCAGGCCCTAGGTCCCTGAACCCTTTGTTATGGAAAGGGTCAGCAGTTCCCAGCCTATTGCCCAGGGCTCTTGCCCCCAGAGCTCAACCCACAGCTCCTGCTGCAGCTGCACCCTGAGCTACCTGCACTGAGCGTATTCTTCAAAAACCACCACCCTCCTCCACCCTACACACTTCATCCTAGGCATCATTAAGCTGGGCTTAATTTCTATTTACTTATTTTTCTCCAAATCTCTTGGGCCCTGTGCATCATTATCTTCAATGAACATCTTTTGTAAACAGGACATTTAAGTGTATTTGTGTTGTTCTGGCTTGTTGCAGTTGTTTAACTGATTGGATCACATGCTGCTTTGATCATTTAAAAGAGAAAAGGTTCTTACAGCAAAATATGCTGGAATGTTTTGCAGCAGCAGACTAAGGAGAGAGTTGCATTCATTTTGTTTATTTTCCCAATGATGTATCAGTTTACAAACACCTTGGAGATTGCAGAGTCCCTCCCACACATACACATGCACACCTTCTGATCTTCTTGACTTTGAAAGTTCAAGGTTAATCACTTCCATTGCACAAAGAATTCATTTTTCCTTGTGATGAAGGATCTTTTCAGGTTAATTTGAAAGTGCACTTGAGTTAGGGCCTGCCATGGAGTACTTCAGGTTACACCATACATGACCTTGAAGCTTAAATCCCTTGGTTTGTTGCTAGTCTAGGATAAGATGATTGTATTACTGGTACCTACAGACAAGATTGGTTCTTTCTGCCCTCTTGACAGTTCTGTAACTTTGGATTGATCTTCAGGTTTGGATATGAATATATTGTTCATTTGATGAAGTTTGCAACAATTATAGTAACTTAAAAATTCTGCCTTAGTGGTAGAAAGAAATAAAGTGATTGTTTTGAGCATGAATCCACAAATGCTTGAGTAAAACAACAGATCAGAATATTGAAGACTGGTAGTTCTATATCATATAAGGATTTTGTTATGTCTCAATATGTGGAAATTGAAATTGGATTAGAACTGATTTGGGCTGCCCAGTGTAAAACAGCATGCTATTAGCAGAGTGAAGTGAGGTGGGTCACCTTTACTCCACTGCTCCCCCCTCATCCCAACTACTAGACATAGATACCAGCTAGCTCTCTGTGTTGTGTATTTTATAATATCCATATCCCATAAAGTTCCAATTATTGGTAGATGACATGATACCACAGTTCCAACTTGAGTTTTCTAATGAAAATCCTGTGGGTTTTATTTTTTGAAAACTGGCCCACAATCCAGAAGAAGTGAAGTTTAGGGGTTAGATCTTAAAAAAAGAGAGCAGTGCACACTCTCTCTCCCAGATGCACGTGGGCATTTGCTCACCACCTGCCTGTTGCTTGCACCTCCAGTAACACAAACAGGTACTTTCATTCATATGTCAATTTTTGCATATGCTACTCAGAGCTCTTGCTATGAAATTCTGAATGCACAAACATGGTTGATTGTACTCTTTGTATCTGAATATTCAATTAATAGTAGTAATGAATCACTTGAACTTTCCTTTACATTGATTCTCCAGAGTGTTTTGGGTGAGCTTCATATCTAAGCACAGTGAATCTGAACAATGCTAATAAATCCAGATGGTAGTTTTTTACACTAATTTTGCTTAGCTAGAAGTAGCTGCTCAAGAGAGAGTCAGAGAGTGAATACTTGTGAATACAGAGAATTAGGCCCTGTATATGAAGTCTTCTTTTTCAGGAATTTCACCAGCATTAATTAATTCTCATCATCCTGCTGTGTGTAGCTAAAAATTTTTACCATCCCCATTTATAGATGGATAAAATTAGTCATATAAAGGTTAAGTGATTTGTGCAAGGTCATGTAGTAAGTCTGTAGCAGGGCTGAGAACAGAATTAGAAGTCATAACCTGTGTTACCTTGGGCTAATGACAAATCCACATGCCACGTGTTATCCTTTCATAAATGACACATACTCAGACAAGGGCTGACTATAAATTAAGCATTTAAGAGATTCTTTATATAGCTCTTCATATTGTATGTATCATAGAGGGGTTCAGGTGCACCTGATGAAACGTTGGATTCTCTGAGTTGAGAAATAGCCTTGTCCTTTTTAGGTCTATACTTTTCAATTGGTGAAATGCATCACTTGCATAGGCAAAATGAACTGTATACCAAATGCTCAGTTGATCCTAGTGTTTGTTGAAATAGTCTGTGTACAAGACCATAGGGAAGAAAAAGTCAACTAGATTAGAACAGTGAAAACTATTTCCATGGGAGCATCTGAACTGAAATCCTTCCTTGCATCCTTAAGAGACCCTGAATGCCTTGTGTGGTCTGAAAAGCAGAAGTTCTTGCAGGGTCCACAGCAAGCAGATTTTCCAAATCTCTGAAATCATGCAAATAGTCAAGAAAATCTTCCATTGCTGCAAGACATCATTTCCTACAGTTGCCATCAATGCTGAAGCTAACACAACTCCCTGTGTCTGTCTCTTCTATATAATTCAGCAGTAATTGTATAGCTTTGGGATAGACATGACACCTCTTCTTGCTTCTGCTTGTCGCTGAATAAAAAATGTGTCTGTGTTAAATGACATGGCCCTGACTGGACTTGTGGTGGTGGGGTGGGGAAACCATGACATTCAAGACATTCATTTATGAAGAGGAGAAATTATGTTTGTCAGTTTCAGTCAAAGCTTATTGTTTCAAACTCGAGAGAACAGACAAGATACAGATCCCTAATAACTTGGCAATTTAAAGTAAAACAAAATGTGAGGGCAGCAAAAACAGCAAGTAAAATTTCACTGCTCTAAAATAATTTAAATTTTATTTAAATATAATTAAAATTAATTATATAAGGACCTGGCTGAGTTACTAAATAGAAATAATGTGTCAGAGAGTACTATTGCAGGAGCTAGTAGTCAGAGGTCAGTGATGTGTTTTTCTAGTTTGCATTCTGATGGTACCCAAAAAAGTCATCAAGATTAGGACTGAGTTATCATTTTTCTTTTTTTTTCCTGATGTGTATTGTACTAGGTGCAATGAAAACACACAATAAAAACAGTCCCTGCCCAAAAGACCTTAGAGTTAAAAACAGTTAGTGGGATAATAAAAGGGTAAACTAGTATCTTAGTGGTTTCATTTCCTTCACTTTAAAAAATTCATTTATTGTCATTTTTATTACAGTAAAAGGGAATGAGGAAGTTAAAAATGGCTGAGGGAGATGAAGAAACAGCAGAAAATTAATTAGAAGGAAAGAGGATACCAGACTGGAGGTGTGGCAGGAGGGCTGAAAGTCAAAAGCAGAATAGGAGAGAAAGGATGGAACTTAGCTGGCAAGCAGGGAGCCAGATAAAGCCAGCTAAGTATTTTAGGGCAGCTGTGGGAAAGGGACTTCCCTATGAAATTTTAAAAGGGCAGGGACTCTCAGAAGACTCAAAGACTTCTTTCTTCTGAGCTATATTGCCCTAATGATCAGCACCAGTAGATTTGTAATATCAATTAACAATGGCAGAAGTTTCAGATTAGTTCTGGTGCTGGTGTTTCGGTTCTCCTGATTACAAACTACTTTGACCCATCCAGCATATATACCTGCCCCCAAATTGCCTGCTTCTATTATTTTTAATGATTCCAGAGATACTCTATTGTTTGTATGATTTTATTTTATCAAGTGGATTTGGTCCAAAATGTTGGGGGGAGAATGGAGGATGCTGGTAGGAAGGGAGGTGTGCAGTTAATATATTGATGTGAGGCCTGTAAGATCAGAGATAAAGCACAACCATTACCTTCTCATACCTTTGCATTACTAGCCATTACTGAATGACATGGTGCAGAAAGGCTGTTAGAGAAGGCTAATGCCTATACAGCTGGTGTAATGAAGAAATGGGAGGTTTAGGCACAGGAAACCACAGCTCCAACAGAAGGAGCTGAAAAGATATAGATAAGATTAGTGACATATGTAAAGGCACAGATAATGTGTGACAGAGTCTGCCCAGCTGAATAGGCTGAAGCCTGCAGTAATAGGAAGTCCATGTTCTCCCTAATCCTCCCAGATAAGCTGTTCCATCCAGAATTATCAGCCAACAATCTTCAGGGTATCAGGCTGAAAATGAAGTTTCAGACTGCTTTGATTCCTCATCCATAAATGAGAAAGTGCCTGAAGGATCTTTATTTATTCTCGCTCCCTCCGAAACACTCTTCAAAAAGTGCCAATATACTAGCAACAGATGCATAAAGCCTCGCTTACTTTGATTGACAGAACATGATATAAAGCAACTCTCACTTGACATTTCAGTTTCATAAGGCTTCAAGCAAGTATATGTGTGTGTGTAACTTTAAAACTTCACAAGGAAAGGAAAGAGGATATATGCAAATTTCAAGAAAATGTTTTCTGAATAGAGTACAACACTTCCCTTGTTTCAAGACAAGGGACAAGTATGACAAGTAATTTCAGTGTATTGTTTCAGTCCTGTGTTTATTAAATGCCTGCAATATTTGCACTGTTGGTTTTTGTAAACTTTCAAAATAATTGATATATATGTCCTCAGGAAATATGTTTAAATTGAAAAGAAAAAGGAGTTTAGAAAAAACTTTCAAAATATGAATCAACATGAAAAGGAATATGGATTCATATATTTTTTCAATTATCAAAAAGGTAAAGGAAGAATTTTTGTTGGGTTTTGTGTTTCTGTTCTACACAGGGATGAAGAGAGAATACTGGAACCCACCTGTAGCATGCCTGTTTTCCTGATGTAACCACTGTAGTCTGACTCCCCTGAGGAAGTAATCTGGGCAATAGTTATGAGAAATATTTGCACTGTGTCCTCATTAGTTTTTATGCTTTAATACATTTTTCTATTTTTACACATGGTTTGCCTGGAGCTTCCAGTGGCAATCCACTCTAAATACGCGAACACACCGGAACACTGACAAAGCTTGGGGATTAAACAATTTGTACCTGGAGAGAAGGGAAACTACTTGAAAGAATCTATAACCCTCAACCCTTTATGATAGGATGCATCTGCTCTTCCTAATGAGGGATGCTTTTCACCTCTGAAAGAAAGAAAAAACCAAAAACCCTCTGTGTGTAAGTTTTGTTGGGAAAAAGAAAAGAACCATGATCAAAGGGAACTGGCAGGTTTCTTACCTTTTATTTACAATGGGCAACCAAGACAATTAAATAAAATACGACTAGCGGAAGAACATTAGAAAAGGGAAATTGTTCCTGAATATTAACAGGAAACTTCAAAGAAAGGGTGAAGAAATGTAGATGAAGCATTCCAACTTTTCTTTCCTCTGGTTCCATTTCCCGTACAACAAGCTGTAAATTACCTGCCTCCAAACCCTAAAAAGTGCTGTTTGCACCAGTTAATCAGTTGTCAAAAAAAGCTACTAATTTTCACAAAGTCACTAATGTTTCAGAATACTAATTTTAGAATAAAATAATAAGCAACTGGTCTTTTCAGAAATAACAATAATTTTCAGATATTGCAAGACTTTTTAGGCACTAGGTTTTCCAATGCTACTAGCACAATTTTTCTATTTCCTCTTACTGTTGCTTAACCCTATTTAATGTGACAAAGATAAGTGATTGAAATGTCCTGTGGTGTATATTCCTACAGGAAAAGGAGTAAAATTGAAGATTGCTTTCTAACAATAATTGCAAATGTTACATTTTCAGGAAGCATATATGAGTTTTGAGAACACTAAATATATTCTTGGTTGGTTCTCCATAGTGTTGTGCATTTTCTATTTCAGTTCTATTGGCGTGACTGGAAAGAATTTCTCTTTACCATGTCTGTTGGTTAACCTGTGCTGAAGAGTGGTAGCAGGTCATTACCAAATCACTTACAGGAGTACACTCTAAAATCACCTCCCCTGTGACTGAATACAGGGACAAGACTAACAGAAATCTCCAACCCAAGGAATCCTGTGGGAAAATCTGGGCGCTGGGGAATGAATCTCAGCCAAAACAGAATTAGAAAGGGAAAGCAGTAAGAGTTAGAGGAAATGTAGGTTTAGAGACGGATACTTCACCTTCAAATGCAGACAAAATGTGTCTTTCTTCTCTTTTCTTCTTTCTTGTCCTTCACTACTGGACCATTCATGTATTTTCTGAATTCCTAAAACTGACAACCTAGAAAATAGAATACCTATGCCCAGCTTTTCATCACAATATATTCTAGAAAATCAGAAATGTAGGGTTTTTCTGCACTCTTAACTGTAAGAGAGTAGGAAAACTGTCCTCTTACTAGACTTTTGTTTGCTGAAAGATAGTAAGAAGAAAATAAACGAGTATTTGCAGTGTTGAGTGTCCAGTTGAACACAGCAGAACAGTGGTGGGAAGTAATGTCCACATTCATGATTGGAGTCATGAGACTCAAATGTAAGTCCCACCAAGGTCAGTAGGGACTATCCTTACTCAAATGACCTTGAAACTGAATCCTTTTGATGTATCTTTATCCATCTTATCAATTCAATTAATGGACTTCAACAGATGTTGGCCTTTTTAATCCACAGGTGGCAGCCCTTGTGAGTGGGCTAAAGACAAGTCTGTAGGCATTGCTTAATAATTTTCCTTGGCTGCAGATGATTCTTTTTCAGCGAGTTTTTGGTCTGTGGATATGGAAAAATGCCTTCAAGGACTGTATTTATTTTTAAGTGAATAGTATTACTGAGCTATGCTTTAGGATGAATTTCAACTGGATGAGAGAAAAAATACAGTTGGAAGAAGGCATTTTGTGTACCAGCAAGTCCCTGCTTTGCCCATGCATCACATGTGAGAAAGGGCAAAATGAGGAAAAGGAGATTAAGAGGAAAAGGGTAGGTCCTGTTGATTTTAAACAGATGTTTGAAGACATTATTTTGAGGACAAACAGAACATTGAAAGGATTAAGTAATCTATTGGGTTTCTCAAAGCCTTTTGGCAAGGCTGTTTCCTCCACTGGTGTGGGTAGGTTAGACAATGAGGTGAAAGTGGGTAAACCTCCACTTGTTTGTACTGCCCAAGTTTAGTAACTGATATTCCCAGTATCTTCTGCACACTGCAAAATACTTTCTGGAACTGCTGACATGCTGGCACAACATGTATTCAAAAAACAACAAAAAAAAAGCAGAAAAAGAAAAAAACCCCAAACAAACAAACAAAGAGGAGCTCCAGCAAAGAACGAAGGAGTTAAATAATTTGAAATGCCACACAAAGTGCTCCCACAGTTTTAAAATGTTAATCAGTTATGAAAGTGTAAGTCATCCCCTGCTGATAAAGAAAATGAACACAGGAACAGAGGAAAAATTGGAGTTTCTGAAATAAGAATCTGTGTGGCTTTTCATCAACACTTCGTAGGTTATCCAAAGACTCAAGCCTGTCATCTAGCAGACTGGTATGCAACTCTGCATTTTGCATTATGTATGCATTCAGAAACATGAATTCAGGGCCTACCTGTGTTTCTGTGGCAGCCATTTTTACTATGCAGGTGCTGGGGATGACAAAGGAGAGCATTGAGACATTTAGAGGTCTCTCTGAAAGTGCCTGAACTCACTGATTGCTTTCATTGCCAATTACCTTGATTCTAACACAGCTAGTCCTAAGGGAACTATCACCTGCTCTACATCTTTTGCTCTGGCTGATTTAGCTCAAGTGGAATAAGAGACAAAGAAAATGGGAAGCTGATACTGCTCTGTGGGAATTTGCAGAGAGGGATCCTGGATTCCCATCCTTCCAGAGATGCTTCAGTGCAGAATGAAGGGGAGATTTCTGAATTGCATCAACTTTACATCGCAATACAGGCGCAAAGAGATTTTGTCATTATTTTGTTTTGGGTTTCCCTTTTTTCTTTTTTTGGTCTTCAGCCTGACTTTGTCTTGGTATTTTTGGTTTTTAAAGCTTAATTTGATAAGGTACAGCATGAGACCAGAGGATGATTAATTCTGAAGGAACCAAGATGATGAGAACCCCATCTGGGGGAAAGTCTTCACTACAAGAAGTGTATGGCACAGCTTTTTTCCTGTAGATTATCTATTAAAACACAGGTGGGAGAGAGATAAAAACCACCATATTTTTCTTCTTTTGCTGCAGTCTAAAAGATGCCTCAAACTTCTTGCACAGAGACAAAAATACACAAAACAGACATTTTTTCATTTTAAACTGGCATTTGCTTTCTGCTTGTTTATTTTAAATATGTTGCATTTTATAAATTCAAAACTTGTAAGCTCAGAGTGGGATGCCTCTCATGGCCCCAAGCAAACATCTCTGGTTTTAACATCCTATTATGCATGGATGAAAAGCTAAGCTAATAACTAATTTTCACCCTCACAACACAGCCATCTCTGACAAGATTAAAAGCGATTGTTTCTAAGGGATGTTTACTAACATTAGCTCAAAGTGGACAAGTGGGCAAGTCAGGAGGCAAAGTGCTATCCTGCATTAGAACCAGGCAATTTTGGCACCGCACATAAGAAAATACACCACATTCAAAAGAGAGGAAAAGACATGGACAGAGACCTCATCGTATTAATGGACCAAAAGCAACAGAGGAAAAGACTATGGAGGAAGTGCCTAAACGATTTATAAATGAGCATTTAGTTCCATGCTGTCTGTGAATATTACACTATTTTTCTTCATCTTTATGCCCGAACTGGATGTGTTGTGTATCACCACAGCATATATGAGAGTGTGTGTAACAACTTTATAACAGAGAATAAGTGGTATCTCTTCCGCATTCTTATGAGCTCACATACGGAAATTTACCTCCTTATAGTGAAACAATGTAAATATTTTTCATCTTGCTAAATAGAACCACTTAAGGAGCTCTCAGTAGAAACAGAAATGTTATATCTGGTCATGTAAACCCATCCCTTTGTTCAACTTTTTAACAACTGCCATGGGTGCACTGCCTTTTAACTTAGAGAAAATATGGATCTGTTTGTGGTCACTAAAGACACTATGGTACTTTCTATGGAGATGCTTGTGAACGTCAGTGTCAAAGTTAAACTGCAGCTTGGGTGTCAACGTCTACCTAAACTTCCCCATGTGGTTTGTCTGAGGCTGTTCTCTGTTTTCTTTTCTCTCCAGGATGGCCATGCAGTGCAACTCTCAATGGCCTAATAATTACCTCATTTTATCTTGTGCTGTATGCAGCTGCATCTCAGTGGAGAAATTAAAGATTAATTATACTCATCCATGCTTTTCTAGTTTTGTTTTGTTTTGTTTTGTTATTTTATTTGATTTGGGTTTGAGTGTTGGGTTTTTTTGTTGGCTTGTCTTTTGGGGTTTTTTTCCTGAAGTGCTATGCGCCTTTAGAAGTCCACTAAGATTTCGGGGCTGTAAAAATTATCTCACTCATTATCATTACTAGCAACAGAAAGATGCTGCTTAAATAGAAAACAAGGCTAAAAATTCTGAATAAGAGAAAAGACATCAAGAAATTCCCCTGATAATTACTGATGACTGCAGGTGAAATTTAACTGTAAGGCTGACACACAAATTGACATGGGCATTACCAGACACTGTGCAACTTGTGATGTATCTCTTAGTGGCAGAATAGATAACAAGATCAATTGTGCATTTCAGCTGAAGAGACAAGAGTGGCCTAGACACACACAAAAAAGGGTAGTGGATACTCCCTGACCAGTACTGAGCTGTTGTTTTTTTTTTTTTAATCAATGCAGTTAAGCTAGATTTAAACTAACTCTGATCTCAATGGCAGTGTAGCTGTAGATATGCAAACTTTACTGGTTAAATGCATGAACCATACCCACTTGCCCATGGTTTGCACCTTGCACTGAACTCCAGAGAGCCACTGCAACCCTATTTGTTATTCAAGTAAGTTTTTTCATAGCAGAACTGAGAATTTCTTTCAATATTGCTGTCACACCTGGAGTGTGACATTTTTTGCCTCTGAGTGGTACAACCGTCTGGAAAACTCATCTAGCTGACTTGCTGAGGATTACCTGTTTGTTAAAGCACCTTCCCAGAGCATGGCCCACAATACCTGACCTTCAGTTCTGAGTGATCCCACAGAGTCTCAGGTAGTCAGTAATGACAGAACAGTTTTAGATGGCTCTAATTTATGCCAAACTCAATCTGGCCTCTGCCAGTCCCAAAATCACAGGACTGTAAACATGGATTTAGGCCATGCTTTTCCCACCTTTCCTTGTAGTTCAGGCAGAAAAAGAGCTTATCCAGCAACTGTATACCTACTCATTAACTTGGAAAAGTCTCTTCTTAAACAAATTAGAAATTGGATCTAAAAATAAAAAATAGTTTATATTTAGGATATTGTAAGTGAGAACTGAAATCTGAAAGCCGAGGACAGCAACCTTAAAATGCACCCTTTTCCCTTTGTTTATTTTTCCTGTTACTCAAGGAAGAATAATTTCTCAGGGAACAAAACACACTTATTTATAACACAGTATGTAATCAGTTCAATCTACCCTCTACCAATAGCAACAACAAAATTTCTACTCAGAACACTGAACAGGAATACATTAAAAACATGACATGGGCCCTTCAGAGGTTTTCAATTATTAGTTTTCTTGCATTGCACAAAAGTACAAGCTGTCATTGTATAGTGGCTTTTTAAAATTCAGAGTATGAAATAGATGAGTTTTCTCCATATACAGCTGTTATGCCCTACCATTGCAAGCTGTAAACTCTCCCTCTTTTTAATCTCCTTGCTTCTTTAATGATTCCTGAATACTACAGTTTGCATAGATGGAAAATATAACAATGAAAAGCATCAGAGCCCATGGAGCAGGATATGAATCCTTGGGATGCTCTATTTCTTTTCCAGGCTATGTCATTACCTCCCCATGTTGCCACAAACAGGTCATTCCATTTGGCTACTTCTGGCTCCCTGTTATGCAAAGAGCAACAAGACCATTCATCCATTTTAAAATCTTCTGAGGAAATAAAATTGGATTATTAAAAAATTAGACTGATTCTGAAATTCAAGACTGAAATCTGTAAAAGTACTTCTATTGAAATATAATTCACTATAATAAATATTACTCCCAGTAAGAATTTAAATGCAGATAATTATGTATAATTTATTTAGATTGGCACTTCTCATTGAGTGTATAAAATACTTCTGTTTCTTTATTTAAAGTTGACAGTAATGTCAAATGAACTTGTCATGTAAATTTGGTGCTGTTGTTGGAGGCTACTATGTCTTTGAAAATCTGCTAGTGTGGTGATGGATCCTGAGAAGTGCCTGTTAATATAATATGTTTATGAACTTCACCCAGTACATAATTATTTACTAAGTTCTTTAGACTAGGGAGAACAATATGAAAATTAGAAAACCTAGAATCTTGAGTCATAGACCAAAGTCTTGTTGTACACAGAGTTCTGAGATCCTTGCTATGTCTTTCAGCTTCAGGTAAAGACATCCTTAACCACAGTGGCTGGGAACAGACTATGTCTTCACACTTCCATAGGAATAGGTACCTCCAGCCTAAGAGTGTGAAAAAGCCCAGCTTAAGATATGGTGTTTTTCACATGAACCTTTCCAAGATTGCAGGAATATCACAGTATCTGAATTTATCTTGGACTTCAGTAGTCAGCCTCTCCTGGGAATATGTTATAGGACATATACTTTGTTTAAAATTCACACAATGTATTTTTGGCTTGCAATGAGTACATTCTGCAAATAATGCAGAAGCAGTTTATTGTCAAAGAAGTAAAAAAATTGTATGACAATGGTAGACTCTTATAAGTATTCATTCTTTCCAAAGCTGCCATAACAGCAAATAGCAAAAACTTGAACATTTCAATATATTTTCTAAAATATTAGCAAATGTGCTTTAGAAAAACTCTGTAGAGATTGGTGTAAAAACAGAAGTACTATGCTGATATGCTTTCAGCCATATGTTGTGTTGTTTTATTTTTCAGCACATGTCATCAACAGTTTTCTTTTGATATGATCAAAGAACCATACACATTCACTCAAATAAGGTATAAAGAAATCTGTGTTTCTGTTTTTCTTTAGTTTTCAATCCTTCGTTTTGTCTGTTCTCTAAACAAGAAATCATGAGTGTTCTCATGGCTAAGATGTATATCAATTAAAAGTGAAGTGTTTGCTAGAGGAACACTAAAAACTTCAGGACCTTTCAGATATGCATATCAATGGTGGGAACCTGACTGCACTCCAGGGAGACATTCTCAGTTGTCACAGAAGGAAAAAGGCATATACAGATGACTGAAGTAAATAGAAACAACTACTTTGGGTTAGTGAACTGAGCTTGTAATGGCATTTCTGTATATACTCTGAGCTTTCATTATTGCCTAGAGGAAAACATTATTATATAGACTTGTGTTTTACTGGCTGGGCTCCACAATAGTACATCGAGAAGAAGGAACTTTCACTTTTTAAAGGACTTACAGTAATGGTGCAAAATCTCCTCGTACTCACTAGTGCCAAAACTAAAGTTTGATGCAATATCATAAAGCCACCAGACATATTCTACCACCACTTTCCTGATACCATGAAATCTCATAAGACAGTTTGTACTAAGAAGGAAAATCTTTTAAGGACGCTGATTATATTCATTATAGCCAGTTTGCACTGGAACACCTGTACCTTCAGCTCAGGGAGAATGAACAGGGGAGGAAACCTCATGGGGAGGTAACTACTTTCCATATTTTGCATGTTAAACACTGAAAAATCATGACTTTGGCCAAAAATTTATCTAGTAGTGTTAAAATAATGAGGATTCTTGGAACCTTTGTTTAGATGCAGCATTCAGATTCTTTTCAGATGCCCTGTGAGCTTCTTTCTTCAGATAGGGAAGGTTGTGTGGAAACTGCTTTTCTGCAACTAGAGAATCAAATGTTCCTCTATAAAAATATTGTTGTGCACTTGGTAGATCCACAGCTCTCAAAGTGTTCCCTGGTCTCCAGCATGTGGAAAACGTTAAAGGAAGGGAGCATGAGCCTTGAGATCTTGCTTTCATGCCAACCCATGCTTGTAACTGTACTCGGTGCAGTTCAGCACTCTTCCAAAGAATTACCAGAGCCAAATTTGTACTATGTGCCCTTATATTTCTAGTTGTGGTTGGTAAGGTGACTGCTTTCTGTGCCTACAGTGGAGATGTGTTTTGGTCATGTTGATGTTCACAGCAACCAATATGACAAGACTACCTAAAAAAAATAGTGTTAAATGCCTAAACTGTCTTAAATATTGCTTCTCTTGGTGATTTACAGCTATTTTACTTCTGGAAAGTTTCAGTTTTTTGTGGAATGCGCATGTCAGCTTCTCTAGATCTGCCACTACTGCTTAGTGTATCTGAGGCAAATGTGAGCAGACAGAAAGTGTGTATGTGTAAACTATGGCCACAGCAAACTGGGAGCAGAGGCACGTCCTGCTTCACCTGTGCCAGTGCTCAGCTAATTGATCATGGACTCAGAGAGTAACAGGGGAACAAGATACAAGGTGTGCCTGTCTAAAAACATAATGCACAAATGCATCATCACAGGGCATGAAACCTTTCAGTAGGATCTGGGACCAACACTGTTTTGTAAATTTGTTACTAGCGCAGACTTTTTAAAAGTGAAGTTGAGAGTTTCATGACAAACAAGACTTGGAGCTGACAATATAATAAGAATATTAAGTACTGCAAGGTTGGTGTTAAAATTATAAGCACCAAGAGTGCCGTGCTGAAATCCTCCACCAATGTGAGCAAGAGTTTCACTGAGGACCTGACAGGGCAAACATGCTATATTTTTACAGGTGATATAAAACTATGTTAATCTTGACTTCTCATTTCAGCTAGCCTACTAGAGCCCTGGAAACATCTCAGTGATGGTATTTTTAAACTAGAAGAACTGTTTAAATACAAGTTTCTTAAATACTGAAGACTAAGCGTACCTACATGTCTTTACACACATATGTCCAGCCACATAAACGGTCATTCTCTTTAAAAAAAAAACAAAAACAAAAGATAAAAAACCCCAGAATTTTTTTTAAAAATAGAGAAAATGTAAAGTACAGACAGCCAAGAAATAGGATCTAATAAATAGCTTCTGAAAAGAACACAGAAGTTAACCCAAGGATCTTGGAAATGTTCCAGTTCTAATAATTTGATTTTAGGTCTCTGAATTTCTTCTGTAATTTCATATAGACATAGAATTTTTCAGTCCCTGTCCTAAGATTTGTGTAGATTTGCTGTTCATTAGTGAACAATGCCATTTTCCACTCAGGCAAAGCTTAAGTCATACATAAACTATCTGGATTTTATCAAATTAACTATTACGAAAATGCCCTAATTCCAGCTTAGTCATATGCAACTTCTCAGGTAGTTTCACTGATGAAAAGAATCATGGTTCTCTAAAGTTCTACTTCTCTTCAGCTTAAATATCTAAGATTTTAATATTACAATACACAGCAGTGGTTTCTTTCGAGTCAAATAAAAGGTCTGTTATTCAGATGACCACAAAAGGAATTGTGTTAATGTAGGCAAAAATTTTATATCACTAACATTCAACAACGTGTGTATCTATCAAAACAAAATGAGAACAGTTTTTCCTGAATTTTACTCTGTCACTGGGTACATTTTTTCTGATGTTCAGCCTTTACTGAGTACATTATGGACTTCTCTAGGGAGCTGAAAATGTGTTTTTTAAGTAAACATGAAATGCTTTGATAAATGAAAACATTCAAATGAGATTGCTATTGGGGGAAAAAAAACCCTATTCTGTTAAAAGTGTTGTTCTGTTGTTTAGGATAATAATAAAACCCTTTATCCCAAAAGACTGAAACAAATTTTTATTCATTGTGGCCATACTGCACATTTCTAAAAAACTAAACTGTCATATTGAATGTAAATAATGTATTCCCATAAGCTAATCAGAAAAAATGAGAAATTGTCTACAGTGTACTGAGTGATCAATATTTTAATGTCTTAATGAAAAGAATCCTCAATTTTTGGTAAGAATATTCCTGTATCACAGACATTCACCCTTTACCCATTCAATAGGAAACAAATGAACCACCCATCTTTTGAATATTGACCTGTGACGGTAAACTTCAGACCACTGCCTGAAATGGTATTAGGTAAAACTCCAGAGGATTGTGTTTACCCAAAAATCCACACTTCTTACCTTATATAGTTTTAAATTACACCTTGAAATCTTATGGCTATGCAGAGATTTGTTTTTATGGAGATAAACACCCAAATATCTACTTTAAAATGAAAGCCTCATTTTTCAGCCTTAAAACACAGACTACAAGCCCAGTACTACAAGGCAATATACACTATTCAGTTGTGCCTATTACCTCCAATAGGCTCCTTGCAATTAATTTGAGACTGCTCCGTAAGTGGAAGATGCAGCATATACTTTTACATGCATTTCTTGTGTACTGTACTACAAGTGATAAAGCTGATGTTAAACCTAGTGTTGAGCAGGAGAGAGAACTTCAAACATGTAACATGTCATAGCTTCATTGCAGTTGCCTGAGGCTTGGTAGTTTATAGCACTATCGATTTTAGCCTTGAGAAAAATAAACTTAATAAATATGAGCTACAACAATATGAATCACACACAGTAGGATTCGAAAAGTTTAGATAACTAAACAGGAATCAGTCTATTTCTAGATAAGTGGTGGTACCTCTGAATCTTGAGAGATCTCTTGCCCCAAAATGACTTTCACAGAAATCTAAGTCAATTGCTTTCAGCTGAATGTTAAGTTCTCAAATGAGGTCATCTGACCTCAGCAAGTTTAAAAAGGATATCTAAATCATAAACCTAACAATCTGCTAAGAGTCCAGCAAAGCATTTAGGCATGAACTTAATTTTAACCTAGTGATTAGCTGCACTGAATTAATAGTGCCCCAAACTCATGGGCTCAAAGTTAAGCAAATGCTTAAAACATTTTATGAACTCATTTTCAACTATCAGATCAGAGCTTCCAGTGCTGCTTCTCAAACACTCTCAGATTGGTAGTTATTGTGAGACTAGAACAAGTGTTGACGTCCAAGAAATTCGTGAAGCACTGTTAAAGCCAAGGGGCACACAAATTGCATGCCTTTGCAGGGGTTCCTGAATTTACATATGCTAACCTTGGAGCCTCTTTCTGAAATATAATAAATAATTTACAGATTCCACAGCCCTGTACTAATGCAAATTACAGCAAGTTTTTCACACTTCCTTAACAAAATTGAAAATAAATTGTGCAAAGACAGGCAGTGAGTGGCAAAGCTGGCATCCAGTTTTTACTACCCATTTTTATTCTTGATCCCCACTTTGCTTTGCTATCTGATTCAAAGATTTAAACGTTCTTGTTTGAGAAATCAGACTTCAGGCTGAGGTTATTGCATTTGAGCTAATCAACCCTAGGTGGAGTAGCTCTAAAATTCTTTCTAATTTTTTGTGTCTTTAGTTTCCAGGGTGGGAAGTAGATTATGAACTTTTTCACTTGGAAACATAGTATCAATTTATAGGATTCCCTAAGTGAATGAATGTGCTACAGACAATCTGAGAGCTCAAACTTCTCCCTCGAAGGTCCAGAGACAATGCACATCTTATTGGAGGGGGGTGTGGGTGGAATGTCTTTGTTCAAATGTGCTTCTAGATCTGTGTCCAACTATCTGTTACCATCATCAGCTCTTCCTGCTTAAAATGCCTCTACTCCCGCATTGTCATGAGGATCTGCATTTTCCTCATGACACAAGCTGTGAGCTCTAACACTTTACTACATGAAATAGCATTCTAAACATTAGAATCCAAAGCACTTCTGTATGAATCAATTAGTACTCCAGTACTTGACCTCTTAACTATGCTGCAGTCTGTAATTTGACAGTTATCATTAGCAGACCCTATAAAACTAGTACAATAGATGTGTGCACACTGCCCTCTAATTCAGAGTAATAATCTTTCTACAATTGTGTTCACTGTTGTTGTTTTAACTGTAGGGAAAAAAAGAGAAATATATCAATGCAATTGAATGAATCCAGTATTTACCTCTCGCTTGCAATCTCATATTAAGAAAACACAGAGCATTTTTCATAATATCTGTTTAGTAAAGCCAATTGTAAAAGGCTGGTGTAGAAAATGAGTGCAGAACATTTAAACAAAAATATTAATGGAACTTGGTAGGTATACAACTTTTATAAACTCTGTTTTCTCCTTGGCTACTGTATTAGGAGTCTCAAAGGTTCCTCCTCTCAAAGCAGTTAAGGTTAATTTATTGTTTATATTAGCATGTATGCCTTAACAACATAAAGAGCATTTCCCACAGATCAGTTAATAAGATGCAGCATAGAGAAAGGGTCAAAGAATCTGTTTGTTACAGTCTACTTAGTGAAGCTATGACTACAATCCTCCACTGCTGAAGTCAGTGAAAAGACACCAGCACAACACAAGCCAAGGAAAATGCAAGCTGATACAGCACAAAAGATTCTTTGTTTAAGAGCAGCAGAAATTTCCAGCAACTGTCTAAAAATGTACGACACAAGAGAATGCAATTAAATAACAAAACAAATCCAATCTAAAAGACAATCATTATAAACCAGGACAGGGACACTTTGTTTTAAGTGCACACAATGAATTTTAAAGATCTTTCTGTAGAAGACGAGTGGGATGACGACCATGGAGCTAGGGAAGGGCTAAGGCTTACCATCTATGGCCTACACTGTGTATTCTCTGTGTTATCTTTGCAGATGGAGATCTGCATAGCTAACACCAAGAAGGGATGAATTGACTGAAGAAGGAAGTCCCACAGAGACAGGTGGATGGCCCTATTTTGCCTTTGAAGAATGACACAGAATGGCAGAGTCCTATGGCTGGAACTTTGAAGGACACCATAACAAAGCAAAATTAACTTTTGCCTTACTAAGGTTATTTAAACTGCAAAATGCACACTCTGCATATGTTAACAACCTTAATTAATTACATGTTATGACGTATGACTATTTTACACAACTCACTAGTAGTAACTGCTACATATAGCATAGAAGGAACGGAATAAGATTGGACTGTAAGAAGGGTGGAAATTTCACTTAGGAGAAAAACCCAAAAAGACTTGCGACAGTGGACTGACTACTCTCCTCCCTTTTCTTCTGAGTGGGGATGCCTTCTTGGTAAGTTTCTAATTATTATCACCCAGGTTAACACAATATTACTGTTATTGTTAAGAGTTCTAGCCCAGCTAATGCATTTATCGACAGCAATTCCAAATCTGTATTTCTGTTGCTTCAATAAATGGCACTATTCGTAAATCTTTGTTCCCAAGGTTCTTGAATAATGTGACCAGACCTATAGTGCCAGATTGGTTCACTGCACTATTAATGAATCTGTGATTGCACCAGTTCTTATGGAACATGACCTGACCTATAGCACTGAATTGGTAAACCACATTATTTGTGAATCTCTGGTCATGGAACTTCCTGTTGAACATGACCAGACTTAATAGTGCTAAATTAGTTCTAATCAGAAATTAAGCCCAGTTCGCACCCAACACTTCTGAACTCTGAGGACCAGCTGGAAAGCAAGAGTGTTTATTTTCTGCCAAATTTCTTAATTTTGATGCAACGAGGGGCAATAATATGGAGGAGTGACACATTTGATGGATGAGTGAGTTCTGAAAAAATCTATTATCAATTACTTTTTAGTGTTTGGCTCTAGTCCAGTAATTTTTATTTGAACAGGCCACATGTTAGCATGGTTTTGATTGCAAGAAGTGACTCACTGTTCTTAATCGGAGTACTATTAATCTGCTATCTTCAGCTTCATACCTTCTTTCTCTGATAGGGACTCTGTTATGGCTGGTGCAGTTTTAAAATTTAAAGGGGAAAAAGGCATAAAAAAGGTTTGTTTAGTTAATTAGTCCCAGTTCTGTTTTCAGCCAGCTCACATTAAGTTCAACCCAATATATCTTGCAAGATATTCTGAAAAGAAGCAATTCAATTGCCCCTCAAATTTAGCCCAAATCAGTTTGACCCTGTGGGTTGTATCCTTTCTCTCTTTCATACCAGTGTTCATCCAAAGCAGTGCTATATAACCTGATGGAGGCACTAGAGCTACAAGCAAGTAGGGAGTAAATCTCCATTAATTATTTCCTGAAGTAAACTTTACAGAGGTTCATTAGATTGTCCTATTGAAAGGATTTGTTATCAGGAACAAAATGTCATTGTTTACCTTTCAGACAGGCGTGGGTTAAAGGACTGACTGATACCTGGAGTACTTGGAGTGACAATCACTGCATGCAAAACCAGTTATACAAATAGAAGGAATCCTTCAAACAACAACAATTTCCTCATTACTTGCTTTAGTTGTGGTTTATGAATGTTCATTTGTCTGTACCCAGTGAAAAGGACTGCATTGCTTGTGTTTAGTTTTCATGGAGCCCAGACTGTGACCCCACGTATAAAGCATACCAAGAAGACACAACAGAGTCTCTCACTTTCAGAACTTTCTCTTCTTTACTCCAGGAGAGTTACTCCAGGAGAGTGACAACAGCTCTCCATCCCACAGAAGATACTCTGTAGTCCCCACTGGGCTTCTCTTTTGTATTGGGGGCAGGAAAGAAAAATGTGTAAAGGTCAGGAAAGACAAGGCTGTAACATAGGAGAGCATGAACTCTCAACTCTCCAGTCCTGTGTGAACAGGAATAACAGAAAGGTAACCTCATATGTGGATTTGACATAATCTGATATCTTGTCAATATTTCTCTTCATCACTACAAAATATGCATATAACCCACATTGAACATTTTCTGAGGAAAATCCTCTATGGATATGTCCAGTACATATCAGTACTCTAGATTAATCATTTAAACACAGAAATAGAAGAAAAATGCACTCAGTAATTCTCAAAACCCACATATTGTTCAAAAGTTTCAATGCTGAAACACACTAAAAATTCAAGACTGCCTGCACTGTAAGACAAGAGACTTATATTTCAACTAATAAACTTATTTGAAGCACATCATCTCCACTATTTCCATTCTGAATAATAACTGGAGAGCAATTCTTCTTTACATTTCTTAGGAAGCAAAAGTGTGTTTGGAAATTATTCCTGGTTGTTCATTAGATAAAAGTACACTGCCATAGAATTAGAGTTTTCCATGGGTTTAGAAGAAAAAGTATATATACAGCAGCTATTTGCTGAATTCAGTCTCTGCTAAACACATTTATCTTTACCATATAGTAATTCCATGGATACTATAAGAGGTGTGTACATATTACTTCTGAATGATGCTCCTAAGGAAAATCTGAAGGAAATAAAGATTCACAAAACATAGATCTAAACCCCTGATTCCTGTGCTGGCAGAGTCTGCAGTACAATGACAGCATGCAATTCAATTTCAATATAAAATTAAAAATTAAAAGAGAAATGGTGTCTTCACCTTTTCAGAGCAACTAGGAAATTTGCAGTAGAGGATGAAAAAAGGAGAAGTACAAAATCTTATTTACACTCTGAAAATAAATGAAAAATATTTTTTAAGGTTTTGTATTAAATAATATTTTTGTGCTGCTCAGTTTACTTCATTTTGTCAATGTTAATAGAGACAGTATAAAGAACATTAAGCTAAAGACATACTATATCAATTTAAAATTATTTTTCTTTTTTTGGCCTCTTACCCTTCAGTATGTAGAACCCTTTCCTCATCCTACTTAAAACATTTTTAACTTGCAGAATTAAATTGGTTTGTATAATTCTCTAGCATGTCAAAATATAAATAATTCAAAAATATTAAGTTTCAGATTGGTGGTTTCTCTTTTATCAAAATTATATGACAAAAATCCTTGTTTCAACTCAGTATTTACTTTTGAAAAGCTAAAGTTTTGAAAAATGTGGAAGAGTATTTATTGCACTTAAGAAAACATGACTTAAAGAGTTAAATAATTGGCTTTGTTTAGTTATTAATATGTGCCAAAGACTAAATAGTAACATTTGTTAATGGTATTACAAGGGCTGTGAGAACTTTCTTTACCTTCAAGGCCACAGAGTGCATCTTGAGTCATAAGAAGGAATGCTAAGTCCATTCACCTCATCTTCGAATATGGTTAGCAAACTCCTAACATCGCAGTAAGCTCTGAAACCCGGTTAGAGAGATTGAATGGTGAGGTAGAATGATAAGTCACGTGTTTTATTACAGTTATCACTCCTGATAAGGAAATCCTTGTTCTCATACTGGAGGTCAGTGCAAGGGATGCTGTGTTGTGTGAGTGGTTGACTTCTTCCTTGCTATAACTCTGGATTTTAACACTTAGACCTGCCCATATATTTTCTTATGAAACCATCTGATTAGTTTTCTGGAAGCTAAGAAAATTTTGTGTCTGATGTTGCAAATCAAGTGGTGGATTTTAAGTTACTGAGACTAGGGTGCTTCCTATGAATAAATGCAGTAAGAAACATTGTAAACTTGTGATGTACACTCAATCTAACTGTAAGAAAATGTTTTGTTCAGGTCCAGTTTTGTCAGTTCAAGCCTTATTGCATTCATTTCGTGTAAGAGTATTCTACAAAATGGGGAATAAACAGCCTTATTGCTATATGCATTCAGCAAATGTTGCAGGTGGGCCTCAGGACTTGTCACTTGACTAGCTAGCACTCACATATCAAACATTATAAAAAGGTTTAAACACAACTCAGTGGTGGCATAGGATTTTATGAGCCTTCTCTAAGAAAGTTAAAGTTTTCCTCACAAAGAATTTTGTTGTGATTTTGCCATGAATAAAAATATTCGTTACTGCTAGTTCACAGATTTTAATGCAGAAAGAAGTACTGACTAGGAAAAATTACTTTAATTTCAAATATCTGCCTAAACCATTTTGCACCATGTAAGTTTGCAAATCCAGCTTCTAGTACAGGATAACTAAACTATTATTCTTCCTGCAGAAAGCAATGTCAGTGTACTTTAACACAGGTTTTCCTGCCACATCCCAAGTGGAGTTCTTGTAAGAAGAACTGTGTCATTGCAAGAATTCTGCATGTAGTGAATCATGCAGAAATAAAGTAAGATCATAAATCCAAACCACCAATGCCTATAAAAGAACTAAATAAAGTGTGACTTGGCAATGTAAAAGAAAAAAAAGTAAAGACTTCAATGAAAAATAGTTTGAAACATGCAAAATTCTTGTTTTGCAAGGGAGCTACATATAAATTGGCATATAAATCATTGCATTATACATAGCATCATAAATTCTCCTAATGTGCTTACCAGCAACAACATACCCCTGAGGTCACTAATGACTAATTGTAGGTAGGGAGTGTTTTAAAAACTTGCTGAGACAGGGTCACTCGATAGCACTTGTAAAACACCAGATCATAAACTGTGTGTCATGCCGTTACATTCTTCTACCAGTAGAACCTGACTTAATACCATAATTAAAATTTTTAAGCAGAGAGAACTTAGTTTCAATTCAACTAACAACCCCAGTGAGTTTATCTTTCTGAAAGCTAAGAAGAGCACTTGTTATACAGTGAACTTGAATATGTGTACCGATATAAGATTTACTCTGGGGCATTCTGAAATGATTATCAGTTTAACACTTTATTTTTGTGACTCTGTGTGCCTGCATGTGAGTACACAGCTGACAAAGTATGGTGACCTTGTAACTTGGTCCCAGAATAAACTGTAATAAGTTGCAGTGCTAGGCACAACTGCCTTGGTCTTCAGCTACAGTCATTCCAGACAGGGAATATGTGGGGTTACATACAAAACAGCCTCAGGATTGGAACCTTTCTTAAAGGTCCTTTAGTGCTGATAAAATCTTTGCTAAGATTATGATGTGACTGTATCAAAACCAAAAAACCAAAAATCCAAAAAAAAAAAAAAAAAAAAAAAAAAAAAAATCACAGGAGTCTGAAAGTGGGTTAGAAAATCTTGTGTGGAAAAGAGTGTTTTTTTCACTTATTCAGTAAAGTACATGTATAAGCACACACTGTTCTGTTCACTTCAGACTCTAAATTTTGAATGTAAACAAAAGAAGGCTAGTTCTAAACTATTAGGACTATGAAATAACCACTTGCCTTTCTTGACAAAAGAATGGATGTGATATTTTGCAACCTCTGGCTTCTCTGAGATATTTTATAAGGGTTTTTCTACACCAGTCAAAACCCAGCACACTTACTGTGCATACAAAACTGCCTAAATATTTTTTGCAGTCGATTCATTTATGAGAAATCTTTAGCAACATGTGTAAAACATTTAAAATCTAGCTTCTCCACTTCCTAGATAACGGCACAGGTTATATAACCTAGCACAAAAGATTTTTCATAAAAGAAGGAAAAAACAAGGAACTTTATATTCAAAACAGCCCATATTTAAAGATCCATCAAAGCAGTGTCAGAAATGACAAGAGACAGGAAAACAAAATGACAATGACATTCTGATCTTAATTCACATAATTTAAAAGTGGGAAGTTATAGTGCACTTTCTCTTAAACTTCTGGGTCCCACAGATCTTGCCAGAATGCTGCAAAACTGTACAAAAATAGACAGTGATTAGTTACATAAAGAGTTAAATATATGGATATATACGTCTTGCTAAAGCTTTGCAAACCAAGCTCTGCTTTACTGTCAGCTATTCAAATTCACTTGAGATCAATGGGCAAGCATTGGTGACCATGAGGCCAAGAGCAAACACTGGTGAAGCTTTGATGAACATTGCTGGTAAACTGACACCGGCAAGAAGACCAGACACTGCTTTGGCCAAAAAGCTGTACGCTTTTGCCTTCTGAGGTGTTGAATACCTTTATGTCTGGGGCTCTCTACTTAATGCCAAACTCATCCAGGGCAACAGGGAACACTGAATCCTGCTGTTCTTTTCAGAATTCAATTTCCTCAAATATACTGTTTATTTTATAAATGGACTTATCCTTCTCCACTTTGTGAATTGATGGTAATATCCACTGTGCACACCCATCAGGTTTCCAGAGATGCTTGCATCTCTGCAGAGTGAATTGTTCTGTTCTATTCCTACACAGCTTTTGCACGCTTGGTGACAGCCCCTTAAGCATCTGTAGATTTTGCAGCCATACTTCTGAATGTCAAGGCTTCTGAATGGTCCAGGCATATGGTGAATGTCCTCTATTTTGCAGGAGTTGGAAACGCTCCTCTGTCTAGTCATGGGTGCTCATGATTGATTTTTTAAAAGCATTTTTGGTGCTGGAAGATTTAGACACATGAGAAGCAGTATTTTCATAATTAGGCAGCTGTTTTATCAGGAAATCTTTAATTTTTAAATTTTATAATAGCAAATAATAATTCTTTAATATTTAGAGGTCCAAATCCCTATGGAAATCTGATTATGACCTCAGTAAATATGAAAATTACAGCAGAAACTACACATGCAAATAGGCTGGAGGCTGACTATTGCAATACGTAACACGCAGATATTTTTGGTGGTATAAAAACAGAAGGTGAGAAGAATTGACATATTTTGGCCCATTTTGCACTTGCCATTTTAGGCAAAATCTTTCTTCAAAAGGATGAAGACTCTCTTGTGACAAACTGCTCCAGATGCCAGTGGTCATAGCATTCACCATAGGGGAGCAGATTTTGGTTACAAACTCCAGAAAAAGGTGGAATTTCCACTGTGTGCCTCTTGCAGCTGAGTCGTAGGCAGTGGCAGAAGATGGACGTCATTACCACCTTCATCATCACCACCACCACAACTTTCATGACTGCAAGGCAAAATCTCAATGGTAAAGCCTTGGTGGCGTGTCCTATCAGAACCTCAAGGTGCTCGGTAGCTGCAGGCCTTAACCAGAGATCTGTAGGCAGGAAAGAGAATTTACAACCAAACCTGTAATTATATGTAATTTAGCTACCATCGTTAGGGTATTAATTGCTGAGTGTATGTTTTGAGACTATGGATTTGGTATACAGGCATCAAAAATGACATGACTTAACCACATCTATTTTGCATGCAGGTTTAAACTGCAGCTCATCAGAAATACAAACTGCTTGAAGGCAAATCCAAGCATGACAGACACAGAGAAGAAAAAAAAAACCCCAATCTAAGAGCCTATCCCTCATGTTTGCGTCACTGCACAGCATTGTCTAGAGCGGGGCTCTGCGGAAAAACTGTTCTGGGGTCTTTTTAGGACACAGCACTACTACGTGCAAAATCGGGTTTTTTTCGGGGGAGTGTGTGTGGAATCAGGTGTTCACGTTCCACGTCCTCAGTGACTGTCCTGGAGAAGGCAAGCGACACTCAGGCCTGGGAAGGCGCTTTCTGACGCCTGCTCCCCAGCCTGCAAAACGCGGCAGCCGCGGCTGCTGCAGCTTCAGCTGCTTGGGAGACGAAGCCGTAGTTGCTGTCCTTTCCTCTCCACAGGTCGGTTCCAGGCGTGTTTACTGTACGTTCCAAAAACGTGCAGTACTCTGAGGGCACAGCCGCCCTGTGAAGCCGGGACAAAACGCCCCGTCGAACACAGACACAATGGAGCCTTTAACGACGAGGTCTCGAAGCGTTCCTCTTGCGACTGGAGAACACCCTGTCCCTGTCACTGCGTCTTCGAGTAAAGGCGGAGCTCCTACAGTAAAGCCAGGGAAAAAAAAAAAAGAAACAACAAAACTTAAATCACGTCGCATTCGGCAACTGTAGCAGGGCATCTCTCGGCCTGCCCAGCGGCACCGGGACCGGGGAAGCCGTCGGGTGGCCGGGCTGCCCCGGCGGTGCCGCCTCGGCGCCTCGCGGGTGCACGGGAGAGGCGCCCGGTCCCGACACGGCGCGGCCTGCGGAGCCGAGGGCAGGCGGAGCTTCCCCGCCCTCGCGGCGGGCAGCGCTGGGGCAATTCCCCCGCCCGAACCCGCCGCGAACCCACGAGGGCACAGGCGGCGCCGCTCCCGCCTTTTCAAGGCGACGTTGCCCCTCATTAGCGCCCGTCCCCGGCGGTGCCCGCGGGCGGGGCGCGAGGCGGAGCCCCCGCCGCCCCCCGCTCCCGCCGCGCCACCGCCCCGCGCGGAGGAGGAGGCGGCGGGAGCAGCGGCGGCGGCGGCAGCGACAGCCGACACCGGCCCCACGTTACTTTGATTGACGGCTGAACAAATGTTTCCCCTGTTCGAACGCCGGCGCCGCGGAACGCCGGCGATCTGCGGGCCCCGCCTCGGGCGGCGGGCGAGCGGGGGCGGGGAGGCGGCGGGGGCCCTTCTGATTGGCTGTGAGCCTGCGACGCGTCAGGGCCCCACGTGGGGGCAAGGCCGGGGCCGCCCCCCTGCCCGGGCCCGCGCGCCCATTTGTCAGCGGCGCAGTGATGGGCACTGGTGCCGCGCGCCGATTAACGGTAGCCCGCAGCCCATTGGCCGCCGCCACCGCCCTTCAGGGGCGGGGCGCTGAGGGAGCGGCTGACGCTGTCGCGGTGCCTGACGGGAGAAGTAGTCCTCGGGGCGGCAGCGTGCGGGCAGTCCCGGCGTCGGGAGGACTGCGACTCCCAGGGTGCCCCGCGGCGGCGGCCTTCCGGCTGCTGTGAATATGTATCAGAATGTTAATGACGAGCCGCTGCTAAATTTGGTCAAAGGAGTCACCTCGGCAGAGCGTGCTGTGGGAGCGGCGCGGAGCGGCGGTCGGGCTGGACCGGGCTGGGCAGGACACGGCTGGGCTGGGCCGGACCGCGCCGCGCCGACGAGCCGAGCACGGGGCTCCGCTCCGCGCGTCGCCGCCGCCACCACCGCCACTTCCCGGAGTTTCGAAAGGCGAGGAGGGAAAAAGAGAAAAAAAAAAAAAAAAGACATAAATAAAGCTGCCCGGACCGTACCGTATTTTTTAATCTTTCTCGCTCTTTTAATTTTTTTTTTAATTAAAAAAAAAAAAAAAGCGGTCGAGCAGCGCTAGCGGGGGAGATGCGGTGCGGGCGGTAGCAGCGAGGACCGGACCGCCGCACAAAAGGGCACCGCACCGCACGCACCCCCGCCGCGGCATCGGAGCAGCCGCCCGACCGCCGCAGCCGCCGTCCCCGCCGGGGCTCCGCGCCCCGCTCCGCCCGGCGCCGGGAGAGCCGCCGGCAGCAGCAGTAAAAGTTTTCAGGAGGGGAGGAAAACTGCCGGCGGGGGGAATCTCCGGTGGAGCGCGCGCCGGCGCCGGCGGAGGGGCTTTCCCCGCCCTCCTCCACCTCGCCCTCCGCCGTACGGGGCTCGCAGCCCGCCGGAGCCCGTGGAGCGGCGGCGGCGCTCGGGAGAACCGGCCGGCGTCGCCCGCTGACCGCCCCCGGGGGATGTGGCAGCGGCCCCCGAGCGTCGCGGACGCCGCCGTCGCGCCTCGCTGCTGCCGGCGGTGCCCCGCCAGCCCCGGGGCGGCGGGGCCGGGGCGTCCCTGCCCGCCGTCTCCGCCGCCGCGCCTGCAGCCCTGATCCCCGCCGCTCCGGCCGCCAGCGCCCCCCGAAGCGGCGTGGATGATCCGCGACCTGAGCAAGATGTACCCGCAGACCCGGCACCCGGTGAGTGGCGGCGGCGGCCCCGCGGGCAGCGCTCCGGCGCGGGCACCGCGGAGTTGTAGCCATTTTCTTATTGTTGTCCGCCGCGCCGCCGCCGCCTCCCCGGGTCGGGGTTGGCTTGTTTGAGTTGCCCTCGCCCGGTGCGCCGCGGTCCCGGCTCTAGCCCCGCGTCCCGCGGCTGCAGCCGGTGCGGAGGGTCCGAGCGGGCGACACCTCTTCCAGCGGCGGTCCCGCACCGCCGGCGGACACGTCGGGGCAGCATCCCGGGGCGCCTGGGGCATCGCGCCTCTGCCAGCGGACGAGCGGGGACCTGGAGGGCTGCGCCTCGGCGGAGCCTTGGTGCGAGGGCCGCGGCGGTGGACGGAGGCGGGCGGGAGGTGGTGACCGGGTGAGAGGGGGCAATTAAAAGATCTGCTGTTCCTTGCTTGCAGGCTCCTCACCAGCCAGCTCAGCCCTTTAAATTCACCATTTCAGAATCCTGCGATCGGATTAAGGAGGAGTTTCAGTTTTTGCAGGCTCAGTACCACAGGTAAAACTGCCTACTTTCCCCGAGCCCCACGCAATCTTTCCTCTCGGCGTTTTCAGTACCGCGCCCGGAGGGGCGGCGGGGCGGGGGCGCGGGACCCCCGGCGGAGCCCGGGAGCGGGGCGGACCCACCCCAGCCGGGCGCTCCTCGCCGGCTTCTCCGCATTCCACTCCGCTCCTGGGGACCCTGGGGACGAGGGGTTCCCCTGGGCTCCGAGCCGAGCCATGCGAGCGGATTTTCTTGTTTTCCCCGCTTTCCGTTTTTGGTTGGTTTTTTTTTCTTTTTCTTTTTCTCTTTTCTTTTGTTTCTTTTGGTCTTTTTGTTTACTTTTGGGTGCGGAGTGGGGGGGAGGGCGGGTGTTGATAGAAAAATATGTGTCTGGCTGGGCTCGTCCTCGGCTTTTCTTCGAAATGCCGCTCAGGACAGGCATCTTGTCTTGGCTCGGCCCCCTCGCGCCTTTCATTGACATGTCAAGTGCTGATAACCTGGAAGTGAGGCGGTGAGCTATTTCATTATCCTTAGGTGGAACAGCGCTGTGTCCTCAAAGTGACAAGTGACTTCTGGCAGGGCTGTTTAGCAGGCTTCTGAAAACAAAATAAACACTGGAAGTGTTAGTATTTATCACGGTATTCATTAAATTACGTGCAGTATTTTACTTGCAGTTCTATCATCAGTAATAGCAGAGAGTAAAAATTCAAATGCACAAGTTTTGCTTCTTGAAGCGGTAATATGCGTTTGATTCTTCTGTGGGTTGAGTAGAAGAAAGAGGTGTTTCTAAACTCCTCAATAAAAACTCTGAAACCCAAATTACATTTTTGTTAGTAGCTTCTCAAGTTTAACTGTTAAAGGTATGAACCCCTGTGTGCTTCTTCTGTGAACCAATGTCGGTGTTCAGATTTTTTGTCAGAAAAATAATTTTCTGTGTATACCACATATATGTATGCAGTTCTTTTAGGATATGAGGATGTTGCATAGTATCCCTTGAAAAATGAAAAGTCCAAACCCCCGTCCTAAACTCCCAAGCAAGAGCTGGAATACACATTTATATTTGGGTAGTGGAGAAATGTTTGAAAAGGGGAGCAGCCAATGCTCAGGAGAATGTCACTTTAGTGTTATGAAGTACCAATGATTTTTCCTTTTTGTCTCTTGAACAGTTTAAAGCTAGAATGTGAAAAACTGGCCAGTGAGAAGACAGAGATGCAGCGACATTATGTCATGGTAAGCAAGCTGCATAGCAAATTCAAAATGTCTATTAGCCTGGTATACTGAGTCTGACATACATTTGGATTGCTGGAGGCGAACAGGAAGATTGTAGTAGCGCTGCTGTTGTTGAGGTTGCATCAGTGCTTCCATTATAAATCCATACTTTCTGGGGTCTTTTAACTTGTTTGCAGCAGTCAGGATCAGTGTGAAACTGGCTTTTTAACCTTTTAAGCAATTGAGGATGTTTCTTCCAAATGCTAGCAAATCACTTGTCAGCCCTTTCAGGCTGTGTGCAACTTCTGTATTGTACCTGGGGACGATGTTTTCACTTTTGCTGACTTGTACAAATGTTCATATCTCTGTAAAATGGTTTGAGATAATATTTTTTTCTGTGATGGGAGTAAGACAAAATTGTACACAAGCTCATGCAAATCCAAAGCCTACTTCCTAGAACTGTTGCTCTTTGGCAGCTGAATCATTGTTTCATTAAATTGAGAATGTCAGGGATCTCAGCTGTGAAAGGGATTTCCTCAGTTGTTGTGGTTTGCCTGGTTAAATAATGTGCATAGGAAGACATTTCTAAATAGATAATTGTGTGATGGATCATGATAACTCTAGAGGAGCTCTTGCTATCTCTTCTCTTGTACATCTCTGAAGGATTAGCCGTTTTCCATATGCACATGACAAGTAATACTCTTGTATACACAAAAAGAGTAAATAACCTTGAAAAAATCTTAAGCAAGAGCACGAGCAAATGGTAAGGCTCGCAGTTGTCATTTTAATGCCTGATATGCTTAAGTCTTGGAGATTGTTTAGTATTAGCATTGCACACTGAGCAGAGTTCCCTGCAGTACTCGGGCACAGCAGGACGTACTTAGATTGGTGTATCTACTCTGGCCCTGAATTTCCATGTTCTTTCTTTTTTTTTTTTTTATTTTTTTTTATCCCTGCAATATAATTGCAGGAATTATTTTTTGTATTTTTTTAAAAATTTAAAATGTTGAATAATCGGTCTGTTAGACGTTGCTGATTTATATGTTTATATGCTTGAAGCGCTTTGGGTGTTTTTTTTGGCATTTTTTATGTGTGCTAGTGAATAGAATCCTGTTAATTTCCTTCTTCTAATCCTTGACTCTGCTTGTGATTATTTTTCATTATTTTTTGTTGTCTGTTTTTGCCTTGTTTTACAGCTGTTCTTTGTAAATGTGACATGAAACAGGGTAGATAAAGCAGAAAAAAAGTTTATTCTGAAATATGCTCTTTGCAATTCCAGGAACTCTTCAAGGCAAATAAATGTGTGTAGGTCTATATGTCTTTGTACAGATGATGTTCCAGTCAAAGTGAATTTCAAAACAGTTTTCACAATTGCAAGGTCTAATAGAGTAATTTTCTTTTTTCTTAGTATTATGAGATGTCCTATGGGCTGAATATAGAGATGCATAAACAGGTAGGTAGAAAATTTGTTTTGTTGTAAGAATGGTCTGCATAATTTCTCCCATCAATCTTAAAACAGATGTGTATTCTGTGTGACTTGCCTTAATTGCTTGCTTGAGTGCATCAGAAATTTTTTTTCTTCACCTGGCCCTGAATCTTCTGTCTCATGTTTGGTATGCAGGCTCTTTGTAGGTTATGGTCTTGTCTGCCAGTTGTGCATTTTTTGCTTGACTTTCCACATGCAATTTTAGCACATGCAGGCACTCCTGTACTTCACAAGGGAGGGTGTCTGTGAGAATGGGTGGGTTTGTGGTTGTATCTTCCTTTGTGTCTGGTCTCAGACCTTTGGGGTTCACTTTTTGGGATGATAGCTGCATCATGAATTTGTATTAGGAAAAGGAGTTAGTGTGGAATAAAACAGGTTTTTTGGTTAACCTGGCCTGATTTAAACTGGAGCTGAAAATGCAGTTGATGTGCAGCCATGTTGATGTTTCCCTCAGGCTACTTACTTGGACTTCTGTCCAGAACCAATGTGTTAGCATCTAAAACACCAAGGAGTAAATGAGCTTTCTGTGAGAGTGCAAGCATAGAATCATAAAATGATTTGGATTGGAGGGGACCTTAAATATCATCTGGTTTCACCCCATCCTGCCATGGTCAGGTACACCTTCTACTAGCTTAGGTTACTCAAAGCCCTATCCAGCCTGGCCTTGAACACTGCCAGGGAGGGGGCATCCTCAATCTCCCTGTTCCAATGCCTCACCATCATCACAGGTAAAGAATTTTTCATAATATCTAAACTCAGCCTGCCATGTTTTCAGTATAAGGCCATTTCCCTTTGTCCTATCACTACAAGTTCTTGTCAAAGGCCCTTTATAGCTCTCTCATAGGCCCTCTCTGGGTACTGGAAGGCTGCTATCGGTTCTGTGCCTTGAACTCTAGCACTTAGGCCAAGATAAGCAAGAGATTAGTCAGCGAGAGCATGCTAGTGTAAATTAGAGTTTCTTATTTGATAATGTATGTTTTTTAACCTTTTCTAGAGTAGAATGAATTAAACATCTGACCTTGTTTCCAGTGAGGGTACTTTTTATGTAGTGGAGTTTAATACTGTCAACTCATTTTAGCAAATGGTTGAGCAATTTGCCAACATTGCTGGGGAGCGTAAACTGCAGAAATAAAGAAATGATTGGATGGGAGAACGAAGATCGCCTGAAAATTGGTTTGTACGCACCTCTGTTCAAAGTTAGGGATTTGGAACTTCTCTGGGTCTGGAAATTTCTTTATCTTGTTGACAGCAGATATAGAAGTCAAACGTTTTTCATGTTATTTATTGTATTTTGTATTCCATTAGCATCTCAATGCCACAGAACTGATTAGGGCTGTTTTTGCTAGATGGCATACATACGAAGACCCTGGGATTTCCTGCCTCAAAGCATTTTGCATCTACAGCTCCAAACTTACAGAGCCTTGTACATACACATTATTTTACAGACACATGTAGACCTTCTGAATTTTCCTATGGGCCCTTCTCACAGGTAACTGTACGACTCAACAAATGCATTTAACAAATGGCTGACAGGAAAAGGCACTGATTGCAGCAGATCAGGTTGTATGCACGTGCTGAATCTCAGGACCTGGTCCTTGTTGTTCGTGCTGGTGGAAAGACTGGTCACTGACTCTTAAGAGGTGTTGGGTCTGTTCTCAAATGAATATCCAGTTTGTTTCAGGTCCCATTAGAGTAAAACAAAAACCAAAACAAAACCAAACAAACTCTCAATCAGCAAAGCTGTAGGTATGGAAACAATTCACAGAGTCTTTACAGGCCACCTATGTAGAAAATTCTTACAGGCGTTTGAAAGTAAATGTTGCAGTCAAACTTGTTTATATTTCTAGATACCTGGTTTTTACAGCAGTACTTTGGACTTACACTGACTACACAAAATTCTTTGCAACAAAATCAGCTTGGAAGTGTAGCGTGTAATGAAATTGTATTAAGCAAGGGAAAAAAACCCACAGCAAAAGCCTTGTAACTTTTAATTTCTAAACACTACTTCAGAAATTTTATACATTTATGGTGATTGAGTCGTCAGTGATACTCTGCAGAAATTAAATACTTAGTGACAACTAAGTGTGGGGATTACAAAGGACTGGGTTTTAATTGAACACCTTTTTCTACCACCATTCAGTCTATTCAAGTTTTAAGTATTGTACTCTCATGCAAAACACTTAAATATTTTGTCAGACGGTGAATCAAATTAGTTGCATCTAAGAAACTTGTTCACTCTCATTCTTAAATCTGATATCAATTTCCTGTCTTTCATGTCTCCCTTTCTATTGACACAGTGTTGTATTTTTCCTTTCTCCTCTTGCCTCAGCAAATGCAAAATACTTCCATTTTCCATTATGATCACAGTATTAGGGTCCCCTTTGGTATTTTTATAGATGGCATTGATTGCTTCATTTGATGTGTGCAAAGCTTTTTTTGCCTACCACCTTAAATTCCCTTTTCCTCATCTCCCATCTTTGAATTTCACTTGGCTGAAATTGAGCGATTCACCCTTTTTTATTTTCCTTCTCCCCTGCCCCCCCAGCTTTCTAAATTCAATCATATAAAAAATCCTGAGGGCAGTTTATCACATTATGAAATACAGACAGCCCTGCAAACCACCTACTTATTATATTTTCTTTCTTTTTTTCACTTTAGCACAGAGGCATATCTGTCTTTATTTGTTTTTCTGGGCAGACAGCCTTGGTTCCTCTCAGGTTCTTTTCCAGATGTACTCAATGGATGCCCTTGTAATGGAAAGCAGGCAATAATGCAGTGAAGTTGCCCTTCGGCGTAATTGGGCCTAGTTCTCAAGATCAGGTTAGGCTTATTCACTTATTAGATTTCCGTCTCAAAGGGTTCAAGAGCAGGACTCCCTGGAGTCCTTGGAAGTACCCTAGTAATTGGTGGCCCTGATATTTGAAACCTTTGTGTATTTTTCTGTTAAAGCTTCTGTTCTTCTTGGCTGCTTCCAGCCACAGAGTATTTATTTTTAGAGAAATTTTTCACTGGAACAGAAAATGATGTGTGATAGAGTCATGACTCTGTGACTTAGCAAATTGATAAAAGGATAAACGTGCAGAAAGCAGCAGTAGTGAGTGTGCCTATGTGACTGGGGGGCAGAGAGGGGGGAAGAGCATCTCTTTTCCCACCCCTTGTGTGATGCTCATCATCAGTCATCCTGTGTTGATTTTGATAGAAGACTATTAAAGAGAAACCTATGGGGAGTTTGTCATTCTGAAAGGAAAGCTAATGTAATTAGTACCAATTAAAGTACATTTAGTAAATTGGATTTAATCTTAATTAAGCCTGCATAATGTTGCCAATTTTTAACAATTATGTTTGAGAACATAATTAATTTAAATTTTGGTAACTGAGTAAATAGCATTAGACTGGTAGAATTAGTCATTTGTATTTTTTTAAAAGACAAGTGTAGGGTATGTTGTCACATATGATGTTATAGCCTAATATACTAAGCTGATTTTTGATGTTCTGTATTAGGATCAATACAGCTTCAAAATTGTCATGTTCTGGAAAAAAAAGATACTGGATTAGGAATTTTGGGTTGCAGTATATGCAGCTATGTCCCTAAAATTTTAAATTTTAATATTAGCATAATGCTTGAGTGTGGTCTAAAGATGCCCATTTCTTGCTAAGTTGCTTTTTTAAACATTTATCAGAGGCTCAGTTGTTAGTTTTTGAATGAATAGTTGATTCGCTGGTCTGTGTTTCTAACATACTGTTGGTACTTGGGGTGGTCATTTGGTTTAATTTCTGAAATTAGACTGTTTTAATGTTATGGTAAACAGTTTATTTAAATTGCTGTAATCAAACACGCTGCTGAATGTTTAATTGAGAGTTGTAATTATTGCTTAAAATAAGTGTCCGTATTTGGCTATAGACGAGATATTTGTGAATGGGACTGATAGAAAGTATAAATAATATAGGGCATTCATTTTTTATTTTATATTTCTTTGGAGTTGTCAATACATAAATTCTTTTTCACACTTTTTGCTTAGACTGTTGTCTTTGAACTAATTAATGTGCTAGAATGTTGAATTTCAGCATTTTTAGGAAGAAAATTTAGGTCTTTTAAGAAGTTGGGTATTAAAAAATAAATGAAATGGCTTTTTAAGATCACAGGAAAAAAATCAGTCCAATCCATGTAAATTTTATTACAAGACTTGGGCAGCAACCATTTGAGTGCTGCTAAAATATTAATTGGATAGAAATGAAAGGATTCTGCTAGCTGATAGGATATCATAATCATAGCTGCAGTAGTCGATGGTAAATGATGATAAATGGCATTAGGAACCTTTTAGCAAGCTGTAATAACTGCGAGGAGGGAAGCAGTATGGATTTGCATTATATCTGATACCCTCTAGTACCAAGTGGATTGCCAATACTGCTTGTTTAGCATTTTCTAAGGGCAATAGGATATTGATTTCTGTCTTACAAGGAATAGCTCTATTTTCACCATTGAAAAGTATTGCAGGTTGTTAAGAAGAAATTGACTTGAAGAGGCCTGACTGCTGCCCATCATGGAGCAAATAAAGCAAAACTGCCGAAGCATGGTGGAGCAGCGAGATGGGGCCCTCAGCAATTTGTTGCTATTAATTTACCATGCTCGACAGCAAATCAATCGGCATCTACTTCATCTGCTGGAGAAAATGCTGTCCAGGGCAGATAAAAGGCCCTGCGTGGTACAGGGAATAGACTGGATTGGCCAAACGGAGGCTGCAGTTAATGTGTAAATAAGTGAAATCAAGGCCACTGTTGCCGAGAAAGCTGTTTTTAATTAGGTTGGGGCTTTATAGTGAGCTATTTAAGAAAGTAGTATGGAGAGTAAGGGGAGATTTATTGCTGACTGAGTTAATATATGGGCTCTATGACATCCTAGCCTTTACTCTGCTTGCTTCTTAAGACTTAGTAAATTATTTTCCTAGGGGGCTAAAGTTGGGAATCAATTTGTTTAATTTAGGGCAGAGTTTTGACTGGTTTTCATCTTCATCGTGATAAAACACATACATCACAAAGAATTTTTTTTTATATACTCTACCTGTGCAAAAGAAAAATAGTCTTCTTTTTCCTCTTTATTTTTTGGGAACAACCTGGGCTTGGTGTGAATGCATGCACATACATGTGTAGACTTTTTTTTTGACACAATCAGTAGCTGAATGTATATTGTCTTGCATTTGAAAAATAGCTGGGAAGCCAACTAAAATTATACTGGCTGAATTTGTCCTCTATTGTAAACAGTAGGAAAGATTTAATAGAGATACAGGCAGTGGGTAGTCAGAACTGAACGGAAAAACTTCAAAATGAGAGAGATTAGAAGTGAAATTTTGAAGACTGCAGCTCACACAGTACTGTTAAGGAGGAAGAGGAAGAGAAAAACAAGTGGCGTTTCGATTAAACTCACAAAATGTAAAAAATAGGCTGTCAAATCAGTTTGACAACTGAGGCTTGTTTGTCCCAGTTTTAGGTTATTTAGCCTCTGAAGCCAGCAGAAAAGCTTAGAAGCTTATGAAAAGTTGGAAAATCTATTATTCTGGAGTTAAACCAGAAACCTTTTACTTGGTAATAACTGCTAAGTTCTGTAACAAGGTTCTGTGCTTTCTTTTCTTCACAGCTGTTAGGCAGCTGTTCTGTGGAGAGGTCCTGGTAATTACTGGGAAGTTTGTGGTTGCCGCTACTCCATGAGTTGCTGTTGAAATAACCTTTCCCCTTGCAACTGCAGCATAGCATGCGTGATGACAAGAACTTCCATATCATCCAGGTTTTACTGTTCATCAGCAAAGGAAAGTGTCGTTTTCTCCCACTTGTTTAGGCAAATTCAGACAGATGCTTAAGACACAGGAAGTAGCACAAAACATGCTGAGCAAATGTTTAAATTAAGACATATGCTCTGTTTTGACTGGCAAAAGGCTGTGCTGTACAGTGCTTGAACATAAAAGCATTTTTCTATATTTGAAAGATGCTAATTGTTATGATGCTGCCTCACTGACTGTATTAGTTTATGGGCTGACTTGCTATTACAGAGGAGGGCAGTGGTGACCCTGTGGTTATGGTCACCTAACAGTTTCCTTTATAAAAAAACTATTGGATTTTTTTAATTTTTATTTTTTAAATGAAAGGAACTTGCAATAAGGGAGAGTGTTCCAGTGAGAAACCCCAGCCCCTTTGGGGCAGTGGTAGAGGAGAGGGAAGGCAGACAGAGGGAGAAAGGTGATGTGTACCTTTGCAGTGAGAAGCTCCCATCCTGCCTGGCACCACTGCTGCCTCTTTGGGCTGTCCAGTATGGCTGGAAATATGACACAGGCATAAGGCTCCTTCTGAACAATCAGGACTTGCTATCCACCAAGAAAGACAAGCTGCGTCACCATTTTGTATATAGCTTTTGCACCATTTTGTGTGGCGAGATTTGCCATCCTTCTAGGGGCAGAAAAAGAAGTGCTGAGGTCATTCAGCACAGGAAAAAACATTAATTAGCAGATAGGTTTCAAAGTGAAGTATTGCTTTGCTGGGATGCCCAGGCTTTACAGCATTTGTGTAAACTTGATCCTGCACTATTGTGTATGTGCATTGTGGTGCAGGTTTTAGTTATACACTCGCTGATCTCATTACCAGTTTTCCTAGAGGAGCTCTTTCAGTGCACAAAATAGACATTAGGAAAGTAGAATTAAGACTACAGAGCTGATTGTAAAGCTGGTTTAAAAGTGTTTGGCTGCTTGTCTCAGTTAAGGAAGTAACTTCAAACATAAGGATTCAGGCATGTGAAATAATTGCCATTGTAAGCTCCTTAAGATTCTGATTTTGATTTATTTTACAAAATGTGAAGGGGGTGCTTACAGCAGTCAATCACATTGAATACCATAAACTTGGTGCATTAAAACTAGTGAACAAATTTTAACATTGAGGCTGTCAGACATGGAGAATTCAGAGTTACCAATTTGGTCTTACTTTTTTTCTTTCTTTTATGGGTAATTGTAGTGTACTGATTATGGATGTAATAGAGAATTTTACTTAGCAAAAACGTGGGTCAGTTTGTGAACAGTGCAATAACAATTGTTAAAAAAGTTACCTTTGTGATCTGCAGATTGTGTATATCTTGTCACTGACTTTCAGAAAACCTGTTTAGCCACAAGGTGCAGCAGGAGCAGAACAAAGATGATAATATGAAACACAGGCTATATAAACCGATACTTCCTTGATAACTAACAGGCAACAAACGTGGTGGAAGCTGAACCTACCTATAGTGAAGAAATGCTGTTCTATGCCAGAAACAGAATGTTTGAGTTAAAAATTAATCTTTATTTTAAAATGCAAAAATATTAATTGGTTTCAAGTATACCTCTTTGTCTTTCTGTTTACCTGTGTTCTTACAGGTTTTGTCTTGGTTCAAGGTAATGGTTTTACAGTTCCAGTGGTACCTAGTGCAGGATGTCTCTGCCTATGGCAGGGGGAGTGGAACTAGATGAACTTTAAGGTCTCTTCTAACCCAGTCTATTCTGTGATTCTACTTCAAGTACTTCTTCTCTGATTTTTTTCCCCTGATAGCTGTTTGTCTTACCACAAACTCTGTAGTTCAGCATAGCAGAAATGGTTTTGGCATAATGTCAAAAGTAGGTGTCTGTTTCTTAGTTTTAAATAATAGTTTTTAAAATATAACTGAAATAAATCACAAATAATAAACAGAACTCCAAACAATGATTTCTTGCCTGTATGGATAGGATTTAGCCATAAAATCATCTTTCTTAGCCCAGGACAGGTACATATTGCTCTTGTATTGAGCACTCCGGTGTTATGGCTAAGACACTTAAATGTGCAAATGTCACGCAAGTCAAAGTTATAGTCCCCATAGTAAATGGAATTGGTCTCTTTATGGTTATGCACTTGTAGGGTGTGCTGTATTGCCAGCTCCAAATGTTAAATCATGCCAGTCACTGGAAATACCATGAGATTAGCTGAAAATTAATCATGAGATAAACGTAATAAGTTTAGAGTTCTTTTTACTTCCATTCTAATTTTAATCTGACAAACTGTTCTTGTCTCATGCTTCTTAAATTTTTCTCTGGTGTTCTTCCATAATTGTTTTTTTTTTCCAAGTAACGAGTTAAACATACCAAGATTCAGGATAAAGCCAATGGAGCTGAGTATGAGATACAGCTGACAATTTTTTGTCATAATTTCCTGCTCTCAGAGAAAGTCTGAGGTGTACTCTTCTAAGGAAGAATAACACTGAACTGAAAATAAAGAGTCTTTCTGGAACTGCTTGAAAAGTTTTGTGTCATAAGGTGGCAGAGATGCAGTGGGGACGCTTCTTCATGTGTTAGAAGGAAACAGAGAACATGGTTTTGAGTGGTGATCTTCTAAGTTGGCCTCTCTTTTGGTCTATTTAAATAGTTTCTCTGCAGAGTCTTACACAGCCAGAGGTTTTTGACATTTGCTGCATGAGATTCAAATTCTTCAAAGGAGAAAAACCTTTCACTGTTACGTTTGGGGTGTGAAACATTGGCAGTGAGAACATGTGCTTTTCTTTTTTCTTGTGTTTGCTTAAAAAACCTTGGCAGAACATCTCACAATTGAGCAGAAGTAAAAATTTGTCCCCTTCATGTTATAAAAAATCTGTGTAACACTAGGCCCTGTCACTAGATTTTGCTTGGTATGTATTACGTACTGTGTGCATGTTTTGTATGATTACTGAGAGCATTTAATTTTAAAAAAGGCTGCTCTTTCCTCCATCTAAAGTATAGTAAACCTCTTTTATGTTATTCTGTCTGCTTATGCATGTGGCTTGGCTGTTGGGAGACTTTGCAAATGAGAAAAACCCCCCTCTGACCCATTTCTAGCTTACCCCAGAAAGAAGTGATTGCCCTAGGACGTAGTAGCCAGTGATGGAATAGATATTATGGTACTTGTAAGCAGTGACAGCAAATGCTTCTGAAATTTAACACTGACAATTTTAAAACCAAGAGTGGCAGCAGAAAGGTCTAGCCTGCGTCTGTTGTGTCCTCAAGTCAGTTGGTTTCCTCAGAACTCAGGGGTGCCCATGAGGTTGCAGCAATAGGCTCAGCTGAGAATGAGGGAGGAGCAGGTAACCTGAAGTCCACTGAGCTGGCACAGTGGTGAGATGCTTGTAGAGGCTGGGAGAACACTGGCATTATGGTGCACAGACCTCAGATTTGGCAAAGTCAGGGTTACAGGATGTTATTGACAGTTGCTCCATGGCTGAAGCTGTTGTTCACCATGTTAACTTGACAGTATTATTTAAAATTATTCATAAGGAGTGAGCTTTTAGCTGGGGGTTAAGGAAGAAAAAGCATTTTGATCACACTTTCTTTCTCAGGTCTCTTCGCTTCTTGGCAGGAGGGGGTGAATCTTAATTTTTGCACATTCCTTATAATGAGATAGACAATGGGGCTTCCAGATTAAAATATCTGGATATCTGATTAGTCTCTCTCAGTAAATTATTTGTGCTGTAAACCAATTTCTCCTATTTATCATCCAATTCAAATGTTATTTCTTAAAACCAATGGGGAAATAGAGCAGTCTTTGAGCAAATGATTCTCAACGTTTTAAAAACACAGTGCTGTTTTCCAATTACACTTGCCTATTAATAAGTGCAAGGGAGACAAAATAACTAGTGCAGCATAGCTAAGGCTTGGGGTAGGGAGCACATTTGTGACTGACGGTGCTTGTCTATGTGCTTTCACCTGTCTGCCTTGGGAGATCCTGTGTTGGGTTTGAAGTGGACGCCACCATCTTGCTGCTTGGCAGCCAAGAAGCCAGTGGCAGCATGAACTCCATGCGGGCATTTGAGTCCAGCACCTGAGCCAAACTGTGTTGTTGTTTTGGCTAAGAGGGATGTGGGTCTCCGCTGGATTTTTATGGTGGCTGCAGGAGGCAAAAGTTCAGTAATCAACCTTCATGAAGCACTGTGGATCTAGAGAGCATAGTCAGTGTTGGTGTTCTGTTTCCTACTCTAGATACCTGGTGATGCTTATCCAGGGGCTTGTTTGCCTCAGATCCGGGGAAGAGGCCATTTTTAATTTAGAACATATGACAAATTACCAGCTGGGATTTCTCTGACTGTGAGTTTGTGAGCTCTGCAGCCCTTTTGGAAAGTCTCGTAACATTTCTGTTTCTCTGTCTCTCACTGAAATTGTGGTGATATGTATGTGATGGGACACAGTCTAAGATTTACTTAGTTAAAATCTATTATTAGATGAGAGATTCTAGGGAATCACTGAATATTGAATGAATATGTGTTTGCTGTGGAACGAAGAGGACTCCTTCCAAACCTGTGTTCGCTGTGTAACAAGGTCCAGCAGTGCCTTAACTGCTATGGAATTTCCTTTGTCCTTATGCTCCAGAGGTTACCAGGAGATACTTGAGTTGTCCTCCTGTCTGCTATTCTGTTAATTGTACTTGGAGATAGAAGTTGGAAATAGTGGAGTCAGGTCTTGTGATAACATTTGGAGAAGAAAAGAGAGTAAGGCCAAACCTGGCCAAAACACTTAGGCTGGATTTTTCATTTGAGGGAGAAAGCAAAGGAAAATAAATGTTTGGAGGAGGCTGTTAAATTGGTTTTCTTTTCGCATCTCCTACTTCCCTGCAGTACCATTCACTCCGTACGAGAACCGTCCACTTTCCTAGTGCCCTCTTTGAAAGATGGCACTGTGTTGATGTGTAAAAAAGAGCCAACTACAACACCACTAATGTTGGGTTTCTGTAATTTTGTAGAGCATGTGACTAGATACAAAGTAGGTGCCTCTTGAAATACACATCCACAGTCTTGAGTAACACAAGGTTTGAAAGATTTTGGGCTTAAAACGTTCCCTGTATGCTTGTCTCAGTGTGTTAACAAAGCATAGATTGTGTGTTCTTATACTCAATTTGACCAATAGACTTTCTGTCCTAATTGCAGAAGACTGTTGCAGTCTGATGTGCTGCTTATTTACAGTTTTTATCAGTACTTCCTAATTTCTGGTGGCAAGATGTATATTTTCTTTCAGTCTTGTCCTTAACAGTATCTGCAACAACAGCAAAATCAAGCATTGATGAGGTTTTCCTGCTTATTTGCTGTATTAAAGAAATATCCTTAGCAACTTCATCCAAATGTCAAAGGACTTTCTGTCAGAGTTACTTTTTATGTATTTTTATTCTTGAAAAGTAAATTGCCTATAAGTTCTTGGTTTAATTAATTCATTCAAGAGTGATATCCTGCTTCCTTTGCATCTCTCTGATTTCAGTTTTTTCTAGAGGTGGTTGTTAAGGAAAACAAAGCTAATAATGTGTCTTGAATGTGAAGAACATAAGAAGAACATTTTCCATTTGTATCTACGAGGCATTTAGTTTTCTTCCCCCCCCAAAATCCTCCAATTTATTTCTACAGACTAATGACACCAAAAAATGCATCCTGTTTCACTTGTTGGCAGCATAAGAAAAAAATCTTACAATTGTGTCCCTGTGACATCCTAGAAATTTCTGGGGCATGGTTTCTTTCTGACATTTTTTCTAAACCCACAATCTTCCAAGGATGAAAATTGTTCTTAGGTTTGATCATGTATATAGAGATGTAAAAAGCAACAACACCACAAGATTGTACAAGAAGAAGGCCCCCATGAGCATACATGTGGTTGCTTTTTTCTTTCTGAGGTTGTAGGTTTCTGCTTGAGGACGAGTTTTCAAGCATGTATACAAGATGCTTTTAAAACTAACAATAGCAGCCTTGCTATTACTCACCTAAAGAGCCTTCTTCCATGGAAAGACAGAAGACTTTTCTTTGCAGATACAAATATATAGCTTCTTTGCATATGCAACATTTTTTTTTTCAAATATCCTCTCAGTCAAATGGACATAGAGGCCTTGTGAATGTAGGGAATTATCTTTTGTCCTTTGTTTAGTTGCTGTTAGCTCTCTTTTGGTCTTGGAACTCAAGTGTGTATTTCATCTAAAGCCTTGATTTTTGACATGTCTTTGTGTAGGTGAAAGAATCCTGGGATAATCTTAGTTTGCACATTTTGAAAGAAAAATGCAGCTGTAAGTATACACTGCATTAAGGGTCAAGAGGGTTTTTTTTTAAAGCCTGTGACAGACCTGGAGAGCCTGACAATGTGTAGACACAGGAAATGCCTCTCTGTATTAATATAAAACAAGGCAGAAAGCTCTCAGGTGGATGAGATGCAGCTGCCAGGATCTGGGGCTTGGAGGGAATCTAGTGCAAGTTTCTGGACTATGCAGTCAAGGGATTCCTGTGAGACCTTGGATAAGCCACTTTGACTGCTCTCTGCAGTGAGATGGGAGCAATGCTGTGGGCACTTTTGTACCACTGGGCTGCAGGGCTGGCTAAATGAGGGCAGACGAATGCTGAATGTGTGTGGTGTAAGTTAAGTGACTCAGCGCAGTACGAAAGAAATCTAGCACATGTGGAGGGTACCTCATAAGGGGATGTTGAAGTTGCACGAGTGTCTCAAATCTCTCATTGCTTGAAGTCACCAAAATTGGTGCTGTCAGGATGAATGCTGCCTTGGTTTAGTAGTTTCAGAATGTCATTTTGAAGAGTGGCACTCAATCTTTTATCAAAGTATAAGCATAATACGGATTTTTCTTAAACAACAACAACAAAAAAAAAAAAAAAAAAAAAAAAAAACCTGCAAGAAGGCAGGACTCTTGATTCATCCTAGTTTAGTTGTTTTTTTGTCTACTAGCAAGACCTGTGTTTCTTGTCTCTCAGGAAAATGACTGGTATATCCAGCAAAAAACACTCTGGTTTGTGTGAGATCCTTAATGATCCTGTGCTGTCCCCCCTGGCAAGGCTCTGGTCAGCTGCATGAGTTGTACCAGGTTACAGTCCCTGCCCAAAACCTATTTACATGGTTTAGCCTGTTTCTTCATGTATGTTGATTCTAAGTAGGGATGGAAAAGATACTTTAGTTCTCCAGGGAAGAATTGGGAGTATTTCCACTTTTCACAGAAACCTATTAGACCGGCAAGGAGAAGTAAAGAAATAATGGAAGTAATGTATTTATTGGTCTGACTAAACTCTTTAACCACTAAGGTGTTACACAGAAGTCTGTCTGATCTCTTTTTTTTTCCATGTGTTGCTGCTGTATTTTATGTGTGAATAATGCTGGCAGAGGTTCTCAGCTCTCGGGGGGGCATGGCTTGAGTAACACAAGGTTTGTGTTACTGAGCACTGAGTTGCGGGAGTTGCAGGGACAATGTTTTTGAAGGGCTGAGTTGTGAGCTGTGTGACAAAGAACTTGATATTGTTAAGCCAAAGACTCAGCAGGGTTAGTGGGTACGTTCAGTGCTGAAGATAGAAACTCGTATGCAGTTTTGGTAACCTCATCACTGTGTCATTCCTGAGTGGGGAGACTAGGAGCTGAAGACTGTAGTTTGGTATTTTTCCGGTAATGTGCTGTGGATTTTTTAGGATGCAAAGCTACATTTACATAGCTATAAGTAAGGGTAGAAGCCCCCATGTGCTTAGGTATTCTAAAAAAATCCTCTTGAGTATTTGTCTCTTGCTAACTTCCTGCTGAATTACATGTCTAGTCTGCTAAGACATTTTTTAAAATTCCATTACATATCTTCTGGAGACTTCACCTGTGGCTTTTACTGCTTCAGATCTCTGTCTGGGAAATGGAAGTGATATTGTTTCCTGAAGCATAGACCTTACCACAGGGGATTGTTTGGAGAGCAGTGTGTTAAGAAATGGGAGGTGAGATGCTATTACATGGGAGTCACTTAGAAGTGTCTAATAGGGTGGTATGCTTGGGGCAGAGTGCTGTTTCCCAAGACAGTTTTGTCCTTCTTTTGTTTCCCATGTGAATTCTGCTATCTTTTGTCCCAGCTGCAATTAACAGGTCCAGTAATGTATCTTTCAGTGGGATGCAGTCAATGCTTTGATTTGTATTGAGGAAGTTTGTCTATGGTAGTTTATCTTCTCAGCCTCTGTCGTCTGTTTGGACAAAGGGGTAATACTATTTTTTTACCAGGGTGGGATTTTTTTGGGGAAAACTGAAACAAGATTTCTTACTTTGTTGGTAATATTCAGCTGTTTGCCCAAATCTTTACAATGCATGTATACCTGTACTTGCCGTGGTTGTAGCACCGTGGGATCTTGGTTCCCTGGTACAAGCAATTACATTGTAACATTAGGGAAAATAGGGGCTTTATACTTTCTTATGCTGGGTGGCTCTATGTGGGGCTATGCAGAATTCGTCTGAGGCAGGCTCTTGGTGTAGCTCTCAAATAGCTAGTTTCCCAGTCTCCTTTTAACCGCGATTGTATTTTTACCTGCCCACTCGACAGTGAATTCCTCAAGGCTCTTTCTTGATTTATTTGTTACAGAGGTTGAAGGAAGGAAGGTAATGACAATGTAAGATGTCAAAAGATTAGGCAAATCAGCTTCATATTCAGTTGTGAGGATCACAGCTTCGACTGAATCATCACTCCTCAGTATATGAATACCCTACATGAGAGAAGCTGTAAATGTAATTTGAGCATAAATGCAAGTTGGACTTTTGAAAAGAAGTACTAGTCTAAGGACTCTCTTCAACACAATATAAAAGAAACGTTTGATCTCTGGTTCTCTCCACTGAAACACTGCTCTGCTTCTCCACATTGGTGAAGCAGTGGAATTTAGGTGGTACAGCAGGTCATCTTCTGTATTCGAGCATCAGTTTGCTTCTACCTATTGTGACTCCCTCAAAAGGGAGTCAGCTTTGGGTGCAGAACAGCTATGAATTTAATACAACTATAATATCTCTCAGTGTACAGTCTAGTCAGTAGAGCTGGAGACAGTCTAATTTACAGCCATATCACATGAGCCCTACACCGGTTCTGTGGTGGATATTGAGAGTAATTATGTATTGCTTTAGACTGCAGAAAAATGGCATCTATTTTGGAGACTTTGTTTACTGTTACAGAGTTAAGGTAAAGTGGTGTTTGGTGCATGTGGATGTATTTAAGAGTATGACTGAAGTGCACACAGGTGTGCTTTAACTGCTGTTAAACAGACTTGCTCAAGTCCTAATAACTGAGGAGTTGTCAAGGTTTTACTGTGCTGATTTTTTATCCGGCTCCTTAGGCTATTCTGTAGCTAATTTAAGACAACTTTGGTTTTGTGTTCAGGAGCAGAAGTTACACTTGTGATGGTAAAAGTAATTGCATCCCTTGTTGGTGACATAAAAAATAAATGTCTTCTCACTTCTCTTTCCCTTGCTTTCACCCACACTTGGTGTGTTATAGTAGTGAAAATGGACTTATTTCAATAAATAAATCAGTAATTTTAAACTGATTTCACTTTATATTGAAGTATAGTATTTTCCAACTTAGTCTCTCATCTTCACTGAAGCTCACACAAAGGAAGCACAGTCTGAGCTATCTGTTTGTCATCAAATCTGTTTTCCATCCTACTCCTCCCAGCATTTTCTGCTTCTTTTGTAAAGAACAGATAATGATTTTACAGAAGGTGGTTTGCAAAACAGTTGGTAGGTACTTCAGTAATTTTAAGGTTTCTTTTCTTGTATTTCTGGCAAATTTCTAATGCAAACAGAATAGCACAACTAAGTCTCTAATTGTCATGGGAAGCTGCTATTGCAAAAAGGAATAATTATCATAGTTTGTGCAAAACAGATTTTCATAAACCAGAATACATCCAGCCTCTGTGTATTTTTGTGGGTAAAAGTGTTAGGATTTGAATGACTATTTTTCATGTAAATGCTTGCCTGAAACCTTTTTGATTAAAAGAGTGGCAAGATTACAGACCTAGCAAGCTAAATATGAAATTAACAAGCCCAGAGACTGCATTTTGGTAAACCATAGAATTATTCCGTGGCAAAAAGCCAGAAATCCATTACATCCACAACAAACCAGGCACGGAAATGTGGTTTTGCTGTCTCTCATCCTGTCTGCTATAACTGAAAAAACATACTTTGTTTTGTGAGTATGGGTTTTTCTCCACAGTTTTGACCACAACATTTAATTTCTTCATTTGACCAGTACTGACTCGGTATGTCTGCCACTAATTTTTACTAGTTTACATTTATTTATTGTTTTGAACTAACTGTGAAGTTGAGTATTGGTGATTTGATTTACCAGGTATCTAAAGGCTACTTGAAACTTCAAGCCAAACCAATCATGATACTAAACTGAGAGGTGAAAAGTTTAGGATACAATTGTTACCGATATGACTGGGTTGCAGTGTAGTGGAGGAAGTGAAACAGGGTGCCTTACCTTGCCCAGAGAGCTACTGGTATCTCTAATAAGATGAGCAGCTTGACAGAAATGCTGCTGCGTGGCCTACTCCCTTAACTGTGCTTTTGTTTTTCTGACTCAAAGGGGTGTTCAGAAAAGTCTCATCTGGGAGATTTTGTATGTCTAGAACTTAAGTTTTCTGTGCACTTCAAGCGGGAAGAAGATGGCAGTGGTAATGAAAGGAGTGATCCTGCGTTTGGACCAATCTTGTGGTAAACTGGGTCTGGGATGGTGTTTGTATTTTTTAAAAAAAAATTGTTTCATTTGTAAGTGAGCTGTGCTTTAATGTGGATAAACTCATTGCTTAGTTTACCACATGCCCACAAAAATGCTATCAATAGAAGGATGGGGCAAGTAAGAGTAGCTTGGATTAAGGGAGTGCCTCTTCTGTGGCTGGTACATCATAACTGGTGAAGGTGTAATCCATGTTTCTGGCCCAGACATATTTATAGCAGAGGTTCATGAGTGTTCAACTGGTACAGCTTTGTGAAGGAGTCGTGTTCTGACTGATGCCTCTTTTGATAACATGTTTAAGGAGAACTGCTTTGATCACATGGTTAATCTGTTTAGAGAGTTATTTGCCCCCTATATTTGCTTACATTTGATGTGTTTCCCATGTTCTAGATGTTCTTATTAGAGTTTGTAGGTGTAGTATCATGAAAAGCTCTTTTAACATATGGTGCGTCTTGAGCATTTGTCTGAAATTAATGCAGTTCATAGTAGCTCTCCACAAAGTGTGATCCCACAGGAGTTACACACTGGAAAATGTTCCATGAAATCTACATTTGCTAACCATAGAGTTCTTCATTCTCCAGTCCTTCTGTTCTGCTTTTTATGGCATTATCTTAAACTTTGCTTTTCTACAAAAGGTTATTTTATGTTGAAATCCCTTTTAGATGAAGAATATTTGAAAAGTCCAATAATGCTGATGTAATTTAAAGATAAATGCATTAGGTGTTGCTTGACTCAGATTCTGTCTGTTCTGGTAGGAGTTTTACTGGAGGAATGCCATTCAAATGAATTGAACATCAAGATGTACTTAGCGTATCCAACTGTCTTGGGCAAGGGAATTTTTGTGAACATATTAAGCATGCATGTCTTAAAAATGTCTTAGCATTTGCTTTGCAAATGTGTCTTCTTAGGAAGGCTAAAAAGAGAATTGTAAACTACCTGATTATTTTAGATATATTTCCCTAGTGAAACTACCACTTGTTAGGTATTCACATGTGAAAGGCTTAAATTACCTGTTCTTTCATTGTCCTTCACTTAGAAGGAAAAATAGCAAGAAATCCTAATTGCAGAAATGCTGAAATCTGAATAGTTATTTTCACCAGAGGTAGTTACGATGAATGATGATTGAAATTATGAGCAATGACAATTCAATTCATATCAATATTTTCTTCTCAATAAGATCTGGAACTACAGTCTTTTTTTTTTTTTTTTTTTTTTTTTTTTGTTGTTCCTTTTTGGAAAGCAGTATTTTGCTGCATCAGGAATCCTCTCCTGTTGAGCTGGTTGCTGCAGCAAGTCTTTTACTTAAAAAATACAAATATGAATCAGTATCATCTGAGTGGTGGCAGAGATGTGTGGAATGTGGAATGTCCAGTCTTTACTTGCTGGATATTCTTCTCAGCTCTCCAGCTCCATGGTACTGTCCCTCATAATCTCAGGGCAACATGCTCCAAAGAAAGGGAATTGGGATCCTCACTGGTTGCACCATCCATTGTACACAGAATGGTGTAAGCTCCCAGTGACAAGCTGCCCTTCTGTACAGGGTACTAGGTGTTTTCAGTTGGTGCTTCTGTAGGTCTGTGGCATTGCCATCTCAAGCATGAGGAAATCATGAGCCAGCACCTGAAGCTGAAACTTGCACTTGAATTTGGAGTAAAAGAAAATGTATCCTACTTGTACACTGTTATTATTTTTGTAACCTTTCACTTGTAGAGTGCTGATTTAACAAACAAAAAAACTCTTTAGATCAGAAAGGGAGAAAGGTGTCTTAAATGTACTCTGCTTCTTAGTTGATCACTTCATTTCAGCAGCTGGGACTATGAAACATTTCTTTATCTTGAGAAAGAATTAGCAGGTATCATACTTCAGTTGTTTTAAACATGAGAGTAACATGCCTTATTTGAATTTCTGTCTTTGTAAGGACTCAAAATTGAAGCTTGATAATATCATTACCACAGAATCCACTGCACTGTTTTTTCATCTCTTTCAGGGATGTTGTTAAAATTGTGCTGTTCTGTATTGGCTTAATAGGAACAATATTTTTGTGTATTGTTTCAAATCCTAAAATCTGTTGTGTAAATATGCAGAAATTGCATCTGAATATCGTTCATTTTCGTGGTAATGGAAAAAGAGTTAAAATATTGTTTCCTTTAAATAAATTCCTTTTATCTTCTTATTCCTTGAGCTAATTGCTGTTTGTGATGTATTGTGAAATTGCTGGGTAGGAGGAGATGAATGATTGAAGCAAAGTTTTGAAGCACTCTGAGAATTCTTGTGAACGGAATTAACAAATCCACCAAATAGATCAGTGTATTTATTCCTACTATTTTCTTTTCTGGAAGCAAACACAATCAAGTGTGACTATCAATGAATCAGACAAACTATGGGCTCCACCTTTCATAACCTTCAGCGCTGAGGCAGGTGAACAAAGGAAGCCAAAGGTGGAAGAGAAATAGTAGTCTTGTTCCTGGTGCAGAAGGACTTATTCCTGTGTTCCAGATGAATTTGGGAGAAAATGAACTTGAGTTCAGCATTCACATTGTACTTCTTGTTTTTATGAGTGACTTCTGATTGCTGCTTTTATCAGTTTATTGATTGGTTTTATGTAGTTCATTAAAACCTGTAACAGCATAATACTTGCTGGAGAAACTTAGTTTTCTTTCTTGGCAGGCCGTTGTCTGTTGCCACTGCTTGCAGTGCTTTCTGCAGGTATCAAGACTGAAAAGTATAACTTTTTAGGTGTAACTGGAAATCTGTCACAATCTTCACAGTTCTCAACCCTGGTAGCATGCCAGCTTCGAAGTGATGAACATTTGAAACATGCTGCTCCACAGTAAGCAGTGTAGCCATAATATAGAGAGTGGATATAGGGTAACAGGTACCTATAGATATTTCTGAGTCTTCCTTTATATGAATTTGCAGATGAAAGTGAAGTTCTGGCAAGGGTCAGAAATACATGTGGGCAGTTCTGTTTTGCAGTGGGAAAATTATTTCAGTGTTTGTTTTATGGTAACATTTTTTTAAAAATATCAGAACCCTCTTTTGTAAGCATAATATGTGTAAATTTTAAAAGTGTGGTTTCTTTTAGTTTAAAATGCTAGATATTCTCACCTTTTCTGCAAAATCTTGCCCCCTTAATATTTTTTCAGGGCAGTTAAGGCCACCACCTCAAGTTAAACACGGACCTGAGAAAAGGTTTTTACTCTCTCAATCTTTTTTTTTTCCTTGTTTAATTTTTCATGATATAACATTGAAACTACTGATCTGCAGTATTCCTTTCTGACTAGTTTTCCTGTCAGCCTTGTGAAACAAAGTATAAACAGACTTCTGATGTAAATAAATAGATAGGAGACTTTTCTTCCTCCAGCTAAATTAAAACTGGACACTAAAACCAGTGTATGCATATAGCTGCAAGGGCAGGCTCAGACTGGCTTGTGCCATTTCCAGCAGGTGCAGAACTGTGGTCAGACTCTTTGGCAGTGTGTGGGGGCAGAAATTGAGTTGTAAGAGATTGTGCATGTGCTGCTGTCTTTCAGCAGTTATGGGAAAGATTAAAATGGGAAATTCTGACCTAAATCCAGTTAGGGGATGCAAAATACTGAACTTTGAGCTGAAGCTGCCTTAGTGTGGTGCCATAGGTCTATAAGCTTAAAACACTTATTTTTTTATGTATTTTTTTAATATGAAGTCACATCCTTCAATTTCTAGACAGTGGTAGAAACTTCTCATCCCTATGTAATGAGGACATATTTCACAAAGAAGTATTGCTGTGAAATGCTGAGGATTGCTTGTAGGTGAAGGCGTAGTACCTTAACAAGGACTTCAAAGCTCTACTGACGGAAACAGCATTTCCTGTGGCAGTGTCCTTTTACTCATTTCTGTCTGATTTTTCAGCAAGTGTTTCCTGCTGCCTTTAAGGAAGGGAAATTGAAGCCAGTCTTTGTCATTTCAAGTTCCACTTGCAGTCTTTTTTCTGGATGCTCTGCAGGTACATATGTCAGGGCAGGGCAGGATGCAGCTTTGTGGCTGCCTGAGCAACTGAAGAACTTTGGTAATCTCCAGGCTGTGCATTTCTGTTCCCTTACTTGCTCATGTAAGTTGATATTAACAAAAAAAAAATCTTCATCAGGTGACAGGCTTGATGCATGTTTATATGTCACCCTACTTGACTTGCTTTATATTGTCCTAATCATGAATGATTCAGTATGTATCCTTTCATGCTCAGTTCAGCTCTGTGTGATTCTTGAGACATTAAATAAAAGCTGTATCTTACCAATTCACTTCAGCAGCCCACAGAATGGTATGTACATTAGAAAATCGATTTTGAGAAGTCTGCCTCTCCAGTTTATCGCTTACGCTGCTGTTTGTAGTATTTTTTGCAAAATAGGCAACCAAATTAACTTACTAAACACTAAATTAACTTGCAAAGGGAAAGTTACAGCACTTCATAAGGTAAGCTGGGGTGTATGTAAAAATGTTGGTAGGAAAGCGAGGTGGAGAATGGTACCTGTGATTATTATCTGGTGATGGCAGTTACATTCAGCTTGTATGTGCATTGCTCAAATTGTATCTCCTGAACATCAGCAATTGGCTTAGTGAAGATCTTTTTTGTTTACCACAGAAGGTAAGAAGGTCTTTTCCCTCCACTTGCTGTGGTTACAAGACTAGGCTCTTTGTGTCTTGGTTTCCAAGCACCATTCCTTTAGGGCTGAAGAGAAATTTGATATTCGAGGCTTGTAGTATTTCCTCCAGTTCTACAGAACTGGAGTAAGCACTTCCAGACAAAAGTCTGTGATTAAAACAAAACACATTCTTCTTTATGAATGAAGAGTTAATTTTCTGTGAAATACTAAGATTAGCTTTTTTGCTTGCTTTATTCAGAATCATGATATGTTTCATACAGTGTAATAATGTTTTTTTGTTCTCACTAATTTGTGAAATGCTTGTTTAGGGTGTGTGCGTGTGTTCTTGGTAAGCACTTAATAAACTAGATTGATCTTTTTGGCAAAGGCTGCATTGTGTAGAACAAATTAAACCTGAAATAACAGTTGTTTCAGATTATTTTTCTGAAAGCGTAATTGCATATATTCTTCTTCCTACTGGCTGCTGAAATGGGTTTCCCAATAATGTTTTATTATTCTGGTTTATTTCAACAATACATATATAGTGGTTTTGTTTCCATTCCACTGACAAACCTAGAGCCTCCAGTGGTAATTCTTTACCAGCAATTTTTTATAATTGTAATAACCATGGAACTTTGTGAAATATAGTGGAAATATTTTTCCAAAGTTTATGTGCTATAAATAAAATCCCAATTTTCTTTTTTCCACAGAATCATTTATGGCTTTTTCTCAGGAAAAAAGGAGTGCAAATAGATATTTTTAACCAACAAATTTATTCTGAACCCCTGTTAGAATATTACTGAATACTCTAATATCTGGAGTTTATATGACTCTTGCTTCTTTTTTAATCTCCATCAGTGCTAAGAATTTGGACATATGCTAAAATGCTAATTAAGGCACTTGAACATATTTAACCGAGTGCTTATGTCCTATTTTAGCTGTGTGTGGCAAGGGTAAATTGAATTAAACCACTACGTTGCCATCCTGAAAGGGATTTAGGAGTCTAATGGCCCATCACATGCTCCTCTTTTCCTACAGCTGATAGCTGTGGAGCCAGGGTTGTACTCCAAGGGCCAGCTTTACTGAGCCCCCTTAGAGACTGGGTCACTGCCTGTGACCTAAGCTATAGTCTTGTCTACAGGCTTATCTTTGAACATTTTTCAGAATGCTCTATGGGCACTTGTGAACTTTTAAGGCGTCAAATTTGAGTGTAATTAGGAAATAAAGTACCATTTAACTATCGGGTCAAAAAGATTTTGTTGACTGAATCTTGCTTTTGCTCTTGTGTTGAATCCCTGCAACAATGCTGAGGGACTGTTAACTGATAAGGGTCTTCATAACTTTACTGGGTTCAGATTCTGGCACAGTGATTTCGTTATCATCTCTTTATATTCAGAAAAAAAGAAAAAAGTCAATATTGTAGTTAATAAATATTTAATCTTTATATTTTTAAAAATGATGTCACGTAAGTGGCTATGAAAAGAGATCAAAATTTTTAAAATAGTGTCTTGTAGGTGTCTCCCAAAGGATGCAAACAATACAAGCTTGCATTTCATCAGCAAAAAGGCAATTGGAGCCCAAGCCTTTCTGCCTTTCCTTCATCTTTTCTGGTTCCATGCTGGTGTGTTTTTATGCAAAATCAAACATCTTTTGTGTTCAGGGAAAGGAGTAATAGAAGTGTTGGTGTTTGTTAACAGATTTGACAAACTGTGGCAGCAAAAGCTATCTTTTTTATATTTTGGCATGAGCAGTCACCCTTTTATTGGGCCATTAATGCTATTTCAGAGCGCCACGCTGTATCCACAGGCAATAATTTAGCAGTTGTTTATCAGGAGCTTTCATAAAGCTTTGAATAGTATTATAATATTCAGTAACACTAACAACAGCATTTCAGAAAACGTTCCAGTTTACATGGGATATCCGTGAATATAGTTGTTCGGGAATGCGTGACCCACATAACCTATAAATGTAATTGGAATTTACAGTGCTGGCATAGGCTGATGGATAGCAGATTAGAGCCCTGATTAACCATGTGATTCACAGTCTGGGAATATATTGTCCTAAGAAAGATTCATTAGATGCAATCAGAATTTCAAGTGGTCAGATGAAATTCAAGTATGCTATTTGCTTTCCTTCCCCCTCACCCCTCCCTTCGTGTTTTTCTTTTTAGGTTGCCCTCTTACTCATTTATTTATTTATTTTATTTCCAGAGCTGGAAAATACTACTTTGATGAATCTGTTCCTCACCCTAAAGCTGTCTGTCTGTTATTCATCAGAAAGCAGGTCGCAGTTCAGTGAGCAGAAGAAAAGATTTTAATAGAAGCTGTGCCAAGGGCTGTAATGCATCATTTTAGGGCCCTAATTACATTACAATGACAAATATCAATGGTGACAACAGCAATAACCTACATCCTTTAATGGCTGTGCTGGAAAAGGAGTTTGGGCACTGCGCCATCAGATTAGACTTGGTTTCAAAACATAGGCCATTAGAAGTGTGTGTGTCCACAGCATTATTGGCTGATAACTGAAGCCCAGTGGAAGGGCCTGTAAATAAATGAAGCCTCTCTAAAGCCTGGTCCCGTGGGACAAAAGAGGTAGAATTAGATGACTGTGGAAGCAGCCGTGTTTCCGAGGCAACTTTGGCTTTCCATGTGAGGAATTGGATGCCTGGTTTTATGAAATCATACTTCTTCCTTCTCCTGGCAATTAGACTGATCATGAAAAACCCATTGACCTGATGCCTAACAAAAAAAAAAAAAAAATCCTAAACTGTTGTTCAAATGTAGAGTTTTAAAAATGTGTGTGTGTAGAAATGTGGAGTTATGCTTTACCTTGTGTCAGAGTTTGTACCTTAGGCAAAGAAGAATGAGTTTCCAGGCTTCCTTCAGGGGTACTAGGAATAGGTCTCCTGAGATGCTAATCTGTGTCATCAGTACCTACACCTTCATGCTTCAGGGCAGCATCTCAAGAAACCCACTCAACTAGCTTCTGGCACCTAACTCCTTTCTCTTGAATGTTTTGTGGAAGACAGTCAAGCCTGTTGCTGTGGCATTATCTCCTGCAGTTAATTGTTGAAACAGTTGCAGTGTTGAGACAGAGTGTACTTCATATTTATCATGTGAAAATGTCTGGTGTGAGACTTTTCTTGGTACAGGATGTGCACCTTCCTATAATTTGTGCATGTACACAGTGTTTTCCTTCATGCCTTTGGACTGCGTGTGGTCTCCAAAGGTAGGCAGTCCATGTCTCAGTCATGCTGTGTTTCTGCAGTCTGCTGCTGCTCAGCTGAGCTGTTTCCTTGCTGCCTGTGTGTAGAGGATGATAAAGGGTAACTGTATGCACAACCATGCAACTGGGGATGCTCTTTGTTAGGGAAAGTGAAGACTGTTTTAATACGGAAAAAAATGCAAACATTTCAGCATAGCAGGGGCTTTCTGGCTTTGTTGTGACTGGACTAGCAGAGAAATGCTACTGGGAAATGTTTCAACATCACTAGAAGCTGTTTTAGTTCTTTTTCTTCTCCATAGGCTGAGCTGGGTGCTGTCTCCATCAGCTCACTTCCCTGCATACAGTATGAAAGGACTCGTTGTTCTGCAGTCCAGTGGGATTGATATCAAGAGATTTATTGCAATCATGTAACTGTGCATATTTAGTCACCTGTTTTCAGTTACTTACAGCTTTTTGGAAAACCCTTTTTAGTTGAACATTACCCAGGTTCAGAATCTACCAGAGGTGAATTTTTATATAAATACTGAGCAAATGTATTTCAGCTACTTTTTGGCCAGAAGAGCAGTAGAAGAGAAACATACTTCTCTTGGGGAGGAGGGAGAGAAGTGATGAAAAGAAAAACATCATAACTGAAATAACTTGAAATATCTATGGTTGAGTACCTTACTTGAGAAGAAATGCCTCAAAGTGAATTGAATAAAATTATTTTTGTTGACTAAGCTATATTCTAGCTGAACGGTGATTTACAGGTTTGATGGGAAAGCCAGTGAAGTTTTACAGCCTGTGTTACCCAGAAGGTCAGATAAGACAATTGTAACAGTCCCTTCTGGCCTTAAAATCTATGAATCTACAAGCCTTTTAAAATTAGATGCTGAGCTCCTGCCTGGCACTTTGAGCCGGTTTTGTTCTCAGTTCCTTACAGTGCAGTAAAGGTATCCAGCTAATGTAGCCGAGGTAGAAGAGTGGTTTTCCAAAGGCTACCCCCGTGGAGCTGTGCAGAACAAGGTTGTGACAGGCATTCTAAAGATGGGGAGGAGTTGTTTTGCAGCAAAAGAAAGCATGATGTGCCTTTTTTTATGAAGGCACATACGTGTGTTAAATGCAGGTCAGAGTGGTTTCAGCTTATGTCAAGACAGGGGCACGTGGGAAATTTCTGCTCATGTGGAAAAACCTTGAAGAATAGAATGTGCAGTTTTCTCTCTGGCTTTAGGGCACTCAGAAAATTTCTCCAAAAAAAATAACAGTGTGGCTAGAACCCAAAATTTAGAAATTACTAGATTAATAGTGCTTGAACTGCTAAGAACAGGTACTTTACAGCTGTGCCTTGTACTACAGTCTATATTTCCTTAATCAAATACTATTTCTCAAGTAATGCTGTATTGGATTGTGCAGCCTTTCTGGCTGAAGCCTAGGTGCACATAACTTGTCGCTCCTTGTGCTGCTCTGTGTAAAAAGCAGTTAATAAATTTCCTCATCAACTAGTGCAGTGAATGCTATCTGTTTCAAGGAGTATTTGAGTTTTACCTTATGGTATATCTGATATTGTAGGTGCATTTGAAATTTGTGGATGATTTAGCTTTTTTCTGAAGAAAACATATTCTAAAGTATCCCATAAAGTACCAATGCTGCTGAATAAATAGAAAAGATGTCGTAGACAAATACAAAAAATTTATTAAAGGGCATAAATTTAATGAGAGGAGGACTTGCATAAACAATGAACACCAGTGAGGAGATACAAGGATAGTTTAACATAGAAATTGCTATATAAATAGCATATGAGAATCTAGATGGACTTCAGAGAAATGAATTTTGTATTCCAAAACAGCATGTATTAACTTGTGTGTATCACACAGTATGCACAAGGGGGCAGAGTTAGTTTCACATGTACTCTTACCTCTTGCAAACCATATCTGCTGGTTACAAAGCTAACTGTGATATTCCTTGAGCCCAGATTTATTTTATATGAACTTTTGACTTTTTACTGCTACTTGTGAGCCTTTCTGATCTATAGATTCTTTTCTAAGTGTTTGCCATTTAAAACCATAGCAAAAAGTCTGGAAGGTTTGCTTTTAGAAGAAGGAACGCTAAATTGCCTGTTAGTATGTCTTCATCACATGATTCGTGACTTTGCAAGAGGAGAAACATTCTGTCCTATCGTAAAATGAAGAACTGATCCTGGTTAGAATTTATTGTAAGAAAATTATGATTTATGGTAGGAAAGTCTGTATGGCTTTAAATATTCTGCTTCTGGAGCTGTAATTCTTGTGTTATCTAACCAGATCTTTTCTGTCTCTATTGAGATTTTCAGATTAAATATACAGAATAAGAATTGATCTCTAGTATGAAAATAAAACATTGTGTGTTATTAATTTGTGGTTACAGTTGCCACATGAAAGTAACTGCTACTAGCCAGGGGAATAGATAATAGCAGAAGTGTGTTACAAGACTGCAGTGTTCCTTTCTGAAATATATGGTAGAATGATTATCAGTAAGGTTGTATATTAAAATACTAATGTTCTCCTGATATGCACTGTTACAAGTAAATGGTGTATTTGTTCCTTTTGCTTACAATGGCATTGCTATTATTTGAAATGATCCTTCCTTTGGTGTTGTAGGAGAGAGTTCAGTTTGATACGAAGAATTTTGTTTATCTTTTTTGTTACGTCTCCTGAAGAGTCTGTTCTTTAAATTTCTGTGACTGTCTAATCAAAATTAACTACTCTTTGTGTCAGTTCTAAATAGTGGTTTTTAAGGAAAAGGTTTTAGCCAGAAATTACTAGCTTCCTAAGTATATTTGGATCTGTGTGCAAACACTTTTCTTACTTTGAGAACATCTCTTGGCCAGAGGATTGCCATAGTTGAAAAAAAAAAAATGTCTCTTTAGGGTTCATGGGTGACCATTGCATTTGAGAATTTATATAATTGAACTTCTTTTTTCTTGTGACTTACAGGCAGAAATTGTCAAGAGGCTGAATGCTATATGTGCACAAGTCATTCCCTTCCTGTCCCAAGAGGTAGGTAGTCATTTGTACTGCTTCTGATCTAAATGATTGCCTCATCGTATCTATTACGAAAGTGGGACTTTGTGTTCAGACTGTTTCCTTATGAATCTCTTGGCACTTGCAGATGACTTTCCACTGTGCTGTTATCACTTTAACTTCATTATCTTCTTCAAGCCTATTATAATATCATTTAAATATATTTATGAAATGGAATGTGCTATAATGTCAAAGCAGAATTTTAGTTTAAATATTTTTCTTTAATGTACAATATAGTTTTCCTTGCAATTATGATTTTGTGGGTCTGAAATCAAAGACAGCTTGCAAAAATGTTAGAAAGGCATAATTTGTTCTACATCTTTGGCAATGAACGTTAAAGTTCCGCAGAAACTTCTGTTTTGGTACATGAATAATGATGTTCAACACAGCAGGCATAGAAACACAGTCTTTATGTTCACTTTTTTCTCTCTGCATCCCTGATTACTTACTACCTTAAATCCTTTTATGTTTTTGTGTATTTGGGGAATATAAACAGAAAATTGAAACTCACTGTGAGCTAATTTCTCTAAGCATTAATTTTCTCCAAATTATGATTTGCTGGTATTAATGTGAGTGCATTGTGGATAATTTAAGAGGCGCTAGGATTTGGGGGAGTTGATGGGAGGTAATGAGGAAGCTTCCAAGCAACTGGTGTGTGTGAAGTAAATAGGAAGTGTGGTTCATGAAAGGAAACCTTGCGTGCATAATGGCTTCCCTTGTCCACGCCTCTGAAGGAAAGGGGCTGGAGGCTGGAGTCTGTTGGTGCAGGCTAGTGTGCATCAATTCAGCACATGGCTTCATTTCAATACAATATGTAGCTGTGAAGTCAAAACTGGAATGTGTATTTTTGTCTATTTCATCTGTAAAACATCATGCCTGAGAACACGGTGTTACTTTCTCCTGGCTTTTCAGTTGTTTCATAAAATGCCAGTGGTTTTCAAGAGAGCTGCTCATCTGGCTGCAAATGAGAGGCTGTGTGTTCCATGTTGGTGTTCAGCTAATGAGCTTTGTGCGTGCCATGCGTGTGTATCTGTGTGTATTTGGAACAAAAACAATGCCATCAAAAATAGAACCTTACAGTGTTTATGAGTGCCACTGTACTCTCTGCTTATTAAGATGGATTTGTGGAAACTAAACAATGTGTAATGTCCTAGCTCCATTGCTGGAGGACCAGAAATCAAGTCCTGCACAGATGTAAAAGAACTAGCTGTTTTGTACTTTGCCTCAGAGTCTCTATATGTGTAGTTAGATGGTTTTATTTGCTGTGCAGAGATAGCATACCATTTATAGACAGCAGGGAAGGACTGAGAGGGGGAAGCATAAAAAAGCTTCTCGTGTGTCTTGACAGTGCAACTATCAGTGACTGTTTTTGCAATGGATTTAGGAAAATCTTGATGATTGTTTGACCTCTTCTAGTAAGAATACATATTTAAATCAATCTATATTGGCATACACTGATGTGTCAAAAGAGAACTGAGCTTCAGGTCTGAGTATCCTGCTAGACTTGGTTTCTCTCTAATTTGTGTCTTTAAAAAGTGAACGTTTTAATGGACGTCTCTTTGTTTCATCATCTAGATTAATAGAGAATTGAATTGCAGCGTGCTTTTGCTGTTTATGCATTTTACATACAGTCTAATTGTGGAATAGTGGCTGAAAAATGTGATCAGGCTCCTTTATATTGTGCCTGAGGGAAAAATGAACAAAATACAGCGGTTGCATGCACTGATGGCAACATTATTGCCTCATAATAGCACCAGGTTAACTTGTCTTATTGCTTGTTAACTTTGTAAGGAATCAATGGCTTGTGATAACTCACTTAGAGGTAAGAAATTGTGGGCAAAATCACTAGAGATCTTGTGAAAATGATGCATTTATAATACATCACCCTACTGTGTACTACTGCCTGCTTTGTTTCAGGGGGCAGTCCAGTAAAATATTCAGTAAATTCTTCAGGCCTCAGTCAGTTCTACTGTGCTGTACATCATCTAAGCATATATTTAAAACAATGTTTCTACACCTGCCTAAACACACAGTCAACCGGTACCTTGTTTTTACATTTATTCCAGTTTAGGCAGCCTGCAAAAAACAACACCAAGAACTACAAGCTTCCCGTTTTCATAGGAAAGAGTAATTCTGTGGTCAAGATGTGAGATGGACCTCAGGGGCAATGTGTGTTCGATTTCTGCTGTGGTTTTGGGCTTCCTGTGTTGCAACAGTAATTTTCCACCTCTATGTGATACTGTGAGATACCAGTGTGCTCAAAGTAGTTCCTATTGCATAAGATGAAAGGGGTGCCTGCAAGGGTGTAGGTTGTGGTCATTCAGTTAATTTAGTTTTGATCTGCTGCAGTTGGTAGATAGTTGGATGTTCCTGTGCTTGAATGATCTAGCCAGTACAGCGCAATTAATTTTGTGTCTATAGCCATAGGCAGTGCCTTTGCTAATTTACACTTCTCAACTGAATTTACTGGCTTCAGCAGAGTATGACACTTTCACAACCCCGTGGCTTTCAAGCTGAGGCTGGTTCCTGTCTGCTCAAGGTGATATGTGCGGCTGGTTGCAACCTGTGGCTGTCATTGTAGGCTAAGTGCTGAATGACCCTAAGTGTTGGATAGTGGCATTTATTCAGTGAGTCTGGAGATACATATCACAGTTACCTTCTTTTGTGTAAATACTGACTGTGTTTATATTCATGAAACACATGCAAGCTGGCTGATGTACAGCAAACGCTGTACTTGTGGCAACTTGGAGCTCAGCGCTACTTGCAAAAGCTGCTTGAGAAGCCAGTATTGATCACTGTCAACTTACATGCTGCAATGTAAGTATTTTGTAAGGCTGAACAAGGCTGTAATAAACTTTTTTGGAAGGTTCACTTTCCCTTCCAACTGCCAGTGAACTAGCTAATAATAAGCTAGATGGGTTGTTTTTTAACAGGCATCTTTGGTTCCCTGAGCACATTAAAGTGGTGAAATATACTTACTAGTATAATAAAATGCCAAGCACTGGCATGCATACATCTAAACAAATATCAAAAGGAAATTCTGCTTGGAGTCTTTTCAAACATTTTAATATCAGTTGATGGTTTTCCTTTTAAGAAATTGATGTGGGCCATAATATGCTTGCTCTTCCATGTACCTACTTTCCTTAGAGGTGTTTCTAAAGTCCAGCAAATTCGAATGAGGAGTGTGAGATCCATCATGTAGAAGCAGAGCAGGAGTACTTATATACTGATTGGAAGGAAATAGCTTTTGGTCTGAGATGTGAGGTTGAGATGACAGAATTATTTGCCTCTGTCTTAGACTTGCCCCAGACTAGAGCTAAACAGTTATTTACAAGGAAACTCTCAGATCTGTAATCCTTCTGCCAAGGAATGCATCTCATTAGCAATTTATGCATATATTGCTAGTAGTGTTCTTATATTTTTCTGAAGTAGTTATTATATCTTGTCTGAGTTATGGTGCCTGCATGCAGTGACCCAACTTGTCCCTTCTGGCTTTTACAGTGTGTGCTGTACTCCATGGTAAATGTGTGTTTGCTCTCCAATTCTCACTAGCATTTTTGGCACGACCTTGTCTCATTATGCTGTCTCTAGATAGGGCTTCTAAGAAGGGCAGTGCTGCAGTTCTTAAGCAAGACCTGTACTTCGTCTAAACACATAATATAACAACAAAATAATACAAGTAAGGAATAGCAGAGGCTGCTTGCTTCTTCAAAGCAAACTGTTCAGTGAGTTTTGCTTTGGATGCTGGTGGCGGTCCTGAAGACAGGCTGTAATTAGAGGTTTTTAACATCAGTGTAATTGTGTTTGCGCCTGGGGGAATTTTGGCCACTCACTTGCTGTCAACACAGCTCCCCTGTCATTGGGAGTTGTGGAGAGCTCTGACATGGTATAAAAAGCCCGGGAATTTTCCACCATGCTTCAGTGCCTGTGTATGAGCTGGGGCTAGGTGATGACTGTGTGGTGAGATAATGTGATGGTGAAAAAGCCTAGATTCTTCTTGTGGTCTCTGTAGCTGTTGGTACCCACTGTGAGACTTAAAAGAAGTGATTTTCCAAAATGAGGAAAGTGCAGACACCGCTCATTATAGAACGCAAAAAGAGGAGAAGAAACAAGAGAAGTTAGAAAGGAGAAACAGTACTAGTCTGCATGACAGGTGGGGCAGGGTACTGAGCTCATTGCTCTGGCATGTTAAATGCAGTGCAAAATACTGTTTTCCCACAACTGAAAAAACCCCAGGTCTGTCATTTGCTTGTGTGCACAGAAGAAAGCTAGCATTAAATGTGTGTGAAAGTTGCAACCCTGTGTCTATATTTGGTTGGGGAAAAAGCAACCCTTTTTTGTTGTTGCTGTTTTTACTTGGCTGTAAATCACTACCTGATCACTTGATGGACAGGTGGATGTGTACTGCTTGGTTTTAACATAATGCTGCTTGTTGCTAGTGTGCTGACCCAGGAGGGTGTTCAGGCACATGGCAGGTGTTGGAGCCATCCATCCTTGGGTACTCCTTCAGGCTGGGCCAGCCAGCTGCCATCCTGCTCAGCGGGCCCCTGGGCTCCCTGCCCCTCACTTTGGTTTTGGATTGCAGTGGGTCCCTGGACCCAGCTGGGCTCCTTCTCTACCTGCAGAGATCCCCACTTGTTCCTAGAGCCATGGCTGGTGACATGGAGCCCCAGCCTGCCCCAGTTTCAGAAAGGCTGTGAGCAGACAGCTCTTCAAGTCCTGCATGGGCTCCTCCAGCCCTGCTTGGGCTTTCCTGTGCCTTTTTTCACTCTAGTGTATGGTTTGTGTCTGCAACTTGAAGTAGCCCCAGGGTCACTCGAGGCATGCCCCCCGTGGGTTTTTTTGGGAGCTGAGGAGGTGCCTCCTCAGTTGCTGGAAGCAATGGAGAGGCTAATTACAGACCATCTATTTTGAGTGTTTTTGCATATAATGCCATTGGAGATTAAATCAACATTAAAGCAGCTAGCAATAGGAGAGTTTTAATTGTCTCTACTGTACCTAACTTAGGTTCAATCTTACTAGGCCCTTGGGTTTTTTCTGCTCTGGGAAGTCTTGATCCCAAACCTGTTAGAATCAATGAAAGATGGGTTGTGTGGCTGCTCTGGCAGAAATCTGAAAATGAGGTTTTGGTAGTCCATTCCTTCACCTTCTCTTCCTCTGACCTAAGAATGAAATAACATTTTTCCCAAATTCTTCTGAGATCTATTCTTTATGTGTTTGCTGTAAGGGAACAGAAAACACTCTAGTTCTTGTGGAGTTGACTTATTTTCCAAGTCCTGGATGCAAATTGAAGTAATTTCTACATAATTTTGATAGGTTTAGGCCAGCTTTTGTAGATCACTTAGAAGTTTTTTTTCTCCTGGGAACAGGATTTAAGTAAATTGATGTTGGAAATAGAACACTCATATATACAAGAACTTTCTTTACCTCAGTGCTGCAAAAAGCATTACCTGTGAAATGGTAAGAAAGAGAAGATGACTATAAACTTCTCAGTAAATGCTTTTGTTAAAACAAGTATATAGTTTTAAAACTCTCCTTTGTTCTTTTGGGGTTTTTTTAATGACTTGATGAAAAATTCCATGGTGTGAAGGACTTCTGCCCGAAAATAGTGGTGTAATTTTTATAATCACCCTGTTTACACATAGAGTTGTGGGTCACCAGGCTTTCAGCTATATAACAGATGAAAGCTGTACCTATCCTTAACCTGGAGCTGATAACACATTGTCAGGAACTTGGTACTTGAATATGATGATTTCCTTTTTTCTGATATCTGTGGTAAAGATACACTGGATTTTTAATTTTTAAATTTTTTCTTTCTTGAATACCAAGAACATGTTTGCTGATGTTCAACCTGCTTTTTAATCTTTACATTGTCTTACAAGTGGCAGATTTGTTTTATATTGGCACTGTAGTTTTGCAAATGGGACTTCTGTAATTCTGTTTGCAGCTACAAAGTAGCAGTATTCTGCTTGATCTCCAGTAATTTCCTTCGTGTAATTCTTCTTTGCTTAAAACAGACAAACCCTAAAACCATTTTCTTCCTTCCAGGAGTGTTTCCAAATCACAACCTTCATTGCTTGCATTTATCTGTTTTTCTTAGTTGGGATCAAAATTTCTTACAGTGTCATTTGTTTAGGAATGGTACTCTGCAGTTTAGTGTTCCCACTAAAAAGAAAACCGTGCAGCCACCTTCCTCCGTGGAAGAAAAAAGGCAGAGATTATGGGTCGAGATAAGAACAATTTACTAGAAACAGCAATGAGATAAGACAACAGAGAGTATCAGCAACAATGTACAAACAAAATACCAAAATGTGCAAAGAGAGGCTGATGTAGAAGCAAAATTGTTCACGAAGCCCAGGACCAAAAACCAATGAAAGACCCTCCAGCTGCGATGCTTTCCTGGACCAAAAGCCATTTCTTCTGGAAGCCCAAGAGTCCCTCATTTTTGTCCCAAAGCAATGAGGTGAGGTGGTATAGAATGGCCCAGACACACCCACACCTCACCTGGCTGCTGTGTAAAAATTAATTCTTTACTTGCCAAAACTGGGATATACAGTTATGGGTGGATTTTTAGGTTTGTTTTTCCTTGCCCTGAGAACTTTAATCAAGAGGGCTTGTAAGTGAAAATGCCATTTTTGTTTGTGTGCTGCACTGAGAATTGTGAAATCTGAGTCTGCCAAGCCCCTGAAGTAGCAGCACCCTTTTTTAAAGCCCCCTCCCCCAGTGGGGCTTAGGGTGCTCCCTGGGGAGTCCTGATGCTCTTCACCTAACTTTTGTGTTGGAGGTGGTCTTGAAGATTTCGGTCCTTATTTTATTTTATGCAACTTCTTGCTTCTGCTAAGGATGCACAGGAGGAGTTGCTGTGCAAGATGATCTATACCTTGGCTCCATTCTGCCCATACACACAGCCATGGAAGGCAACTTTGAATCTTTAAAGGGACCTTCTCGACCTTTGCCTTAAACTTTGTGCCAAAAAACATCTGGATGTTGGCTTGCAAAACTGATGTTTCATTGTTACAGTTTTTGCACCTTTCCAGATAGTCAGGACCTCCCTCCTTTCTCTGTTCAACCCATGGCTGTAAATCAGCAATGTCTTACTCTCAGTGCAAATCACACAACCTTCTTGCAGTTCTCCCTGACCCCTCCTTAAACGTATTTGTTGTGTGTCATCCTGATTCTGCGAGGCTGCCTGTGAAGAAAAATTTGCCACTGGTGGAGGCCTGAACAGGCATGGATCTGGTTGCAAGATGAGAGTTTTATTTTGTTTGTAGTTGATGTTTTCAAATAAATACCAGTCAGCTTTCAACATACAGCAATTTTGAATTTACTGCAGGAATACAGTATCACTCAAAGTGAGATAATACAACCACTGGAGCTTGTAAACCATGTTGTTAATTAGACCATGTGTTTTTGATGGACTTTTTAAAGCTATTAAAATTTACATGTTGGGGATTGAAATAATTAGTTCTCTTTCACGTGTTTGACAGATTTGTGAATGTCATTTAAAATTTTTTTTCTTATGGCTGAGCTGCTTTGAAATGTACCTAAGAGGAGAATCTGCATATTCTTCAGTGATGTGGGTGCCATGTGCTTGTTGAAAATCTACACCTTTCTTTTCAGAATACTGGGTGGAGTTTATTCATAAAGTTTCCATGGCTGTAAGGAAAGAGGCTTACATTTGAAGATGGCATTTAAATTCAAAAGCACATTGTGCTGATGAACAAAGGGAAAACAGCTTCCCATTTAGCCAGGTTGTGAAACAGCTCTTTGGGAAGCAAAGGTGACTCCTAGCACGTAATGGCATAAAATTAAAAATCCTCCCCTTGCCTATATATTTTTGCATATCAACACACAATGTGGCTGTCTATTAGAGAACAGTTACTTCAGGTCCTGCATGTCTTAGAAAAGCAAATAAAAACAATAAAAGAAAGAATGTGTGCTTAATAATTTAGAAAACAAATAATTTTATTCTGTTTCTGATCTTCATTTATAGCACCAGCAACAAGTGGTGCAGGCTGTGGAGCGTGCCAAACAAGTGACCATGGCAGAACTGAACGCAATCATTGGGGTATGTGGTCTTTCCATTTTAGCTCTGATGGTGTTTGCAAATAGCTTTTCTTTTTCTTTCTTTCTTGCATGAACTGATTTCCATCAGGTGGGCAAAAGTTGTGGGCAGTGGTAAAGTTCAGTAGCTTGATCTTCATAAAATATGGTTACCACCTGAAGACTTTTGCTTGCTCTCTGCCAGAAGACTAATGGGGTAATTAATGTCTGTGTTGTATCTATTCCCCAAAGCAGGCTCCGTATTTGTTTTTTCTTTTGTTTTCTGTTGTTTTATTTAAGTAACATTGTTTCTTTTGCATACCACCTGCCAGCCTCTTCTGCAGCCACAGTAACAGGTAGCCTTGATATGAAACAGTTTTTCCCATCCCTGCTTCCCCCATCTTTTTTTGCGTGTTGGTTCAAGACTGAATATTAACCACACTTTTTATTTTTACATTAAAAAATAGCTGTTACTTTTAAAAAACAACAACAAAAAACCCCCCACCCACTGAACCAACCAAGCAAAACACACCCACCAAAACCAAAATACCGGAACATACAAGCAAAATCAAGAGCAGAAAAATTTATCCCCAGTGTGCTTGTAGGTGTCCTGCTCTTAGTCATCTAAAAATACAGGTATGTGGAGCATCTCTTGTAAAACCTTTACTGCCAGTGGTATTAGCCCAGTGCAGAGATTTTATAGGTGTGGGTAGCCACAGTGTTTATATTTTATGACTGGAGAAGACAGACATAACAACAAAAGCCATGTTCACACTACATAAAATAAAGGTGAGAAGTCATAGCTTGATAACACATTATTCTCTTGTATAATTATGCAGCTGGAGCAAGCAGTTGTTTAAGTTATTCTAATGAAGACACTACAACTGTACTTCGTATCTTCTGCGTCCTCCCAAATGCTTTTTCTTTTGTGTATAGATTATACATAAAAGTATTTTCCTTTTTTTATTCAGTGTATCAAACACACTTTGAAATGCTAATTATTCCATTTACTTTCATTAAAATTCAAATTGCTGAATGAAGATGTGGATAAGGGTCGCCGAATAATCAATCTGAAGTGAAGATATTGCTTCAATTATGCCTCTGTCTTTTAACAAGGAAATCAGGACTTTCTGATCATTGCTGACAGTAGTTTAGAGCAGCAGTCTGATTGTAGCTTGTTTTTAATAGGCTGTTTCTAACTCTATTTTGTATACCTCTGACCACAAGAAAGCACTGGTAGTCAATTAGAAATTATAAATGGAAAAGAGTAACCCTTATTTCCTCTGAAGTGCCCGTTAGAAAGAAGGGGGTGAATCAGAGCGCATCGTGTAGAATCATGAATAACATTTGTTGTATGTCTTTTACGCTCCAGTGGGGAGACTGGGAAATGAATAATTTCCCAATTAGTTTTCATTACCTAACCAAAAATATTGCCTTCTATTAACATTCTTTGCATAAAGTAAGTAGCTAAAGGTTGGCTTCTTTGTTAAAGCTTTTATGTGTGTGCTGCATGTGCATTTGTAGCGTGTGTGTATACATGCATGTGTGGTTTTGTGTATATGTGCACACGCATGTACTTCACAGTCTACCTGTGCACATTTTTGCCATTCACCTTCATTTTGCACTAAAGAGACTGCAAAATGGAATTTGATTTCTAGTAAAGAAAGCAAATGTAAAGTGTGTGATGTTACAGATACTGGCCATCACACTCGTTATTTAAGTTTATCTTGCTTTCATGAACCACTAAACCACACAGAATAAAAATAAACAGATCAGACACTTGTCCAGGACCCTGGCAGTAATTCTGTTGGTCTTTCCCCCACCAGACAGAAGTAAATTTTCTTTTCTCTTCTTGTCTGAGTTTGTCTTTTCATATTAACTGAAATTCTATTGTCTCAAACTCCTCTAAACTATCAGACTTTGGGTTTGTGTGATAAGGTTGGCCAGCCCTTGCCTCCCTTACAAGCCTGATTTTACCTTGTTCTACTGCCTTTTTTCACTCAGCTGTTTTATATTGACTTAGGAAATACTGTGTATTTTGCTTTATCTTTAGTAAAACAAGAGCAATACAGACTGAAATTGAGTGCTCGTTAGATTTAAAGAGAAGTAATCTTACATAATCTTGTAGAGATTAAGTTTTAAAAAATTGAATAAATAGGAATGCAAGTTATCTTATAAGTTTAAGATCATGTTGCAAGAATCCCACAACAATGTTATGTCCGCACTTAGAAAGATTTAAAGTCTGAAAATGTAGCATGAGTCTAGAAAAGGCTTGTCATACTTTCTAATGTGAATATCATTAAAAATATAACAAAGAACATAATTGAAAATTACGGCTTTTTTATATATCTGATTATGTTCTCTTACGTTATTTTTCTGTTTAGTAAGTCTGACAGGGTTTGTGTCCTTTTAACCCTGTGGTATTTTAAAAACTTCCAATGTTTGTTTAACCCATTGAACTGTGTATCAGACAAAAACAGAAGCGGTATTTGAGTTTTTGAAATAAAATTGTAGCTTCAGTCTCTTTTTGTTTTAGAGGCATCCTATTCATTTCACCTCACTCATGCTAAACTCCCTTGGTTCAAACAGAGCATCTCTGGGTTTGAGTTAAAAGTGCATGCTACCAGAATGGCGCAAGAAAAGAATTGAAGGTGCACAGATCATATCTCTCTTTGTGCTTCGCATGTATATATTTTTGTATGAATGTGCTCTGATTTAATGGAATCTGATGAAGCACCTTTTAACTTTGCAATATTATTCTATCTTCATTGGTAAATGAACCAAATCACTGATCCGTGCAGTTTAAATGCAAAATACTGAAGTGAGCCCGCAACCCAGAGAGACTGCCTGTTCTCCTGACAATAAACTAGTTATGTTTAATGGAATGAAACACAGTTATAATGACTTCTTTCACAGGTCATGTTCAGTTTAAAACTGTTGATGGGCTCAAACAAGTTAAATATCATCTATCATCTTCTGCAGAGATGCAGTGAGAAAAACTAAACCAAAACTGTATATTGTAAGCATGTTGCAGGAGGATTGTAAATCTGCAGGCATCTAGAGTCTATCTCTGGTGTTTGCCGTGGACAGTGTGGTGCAGCATTCTTGCTCAGGGCAGTCTGTAGTGCACATCCAGAGCTGCTTTCCAGGCTGGGTGTTTCAGGATGAGCAGTGTGATATATCCAGTTGATCTTGTCATGTGTTGTGCTGCCGTGTTTTTTCATTAGAATCTGCAAGATTGCACTGTTGCAACAGCACACAAATTGTAGCCTTGAATCAGTAACATGTTCTAATTAGGAATGGTGTTTTCATTTCCTGTATTAATAAATAGAGTTTTCTAACTTCTTAAAATGTTGGGGTTTGTTTTCTTTAATCCATTGTACTATACGATTGGAACATGCTGTGTGAGTGTGGTTACCTTTTAATAAGGGAACCAGGGAATCAACTTGTAACTTTTTAAGAATTTTATCTGTTTAAAATAGTAATTTTTCAGCTGCAGTTGGGTAGTAAGGCAGAAATGAAGGCTTGTGTGCCTGCTTATCACACGGAGAGAGATAAATGTACCAAAAACTTAAGAGCAGGTATGTGATGGTGTTCAAAGAAAATGCAGTTTAGCACAAGAAATGCTGAACCTCAATTTTTAGCAGTGACATTTTAATGATAGGAAGTCTGCAAAATTATTTGCCATCAATTGTGAAGGCAATAACAAGCCTTGGTGGTTTTTCACACCCTCTGTGTTAAGTGCTTTCAGAATGACAGCGTAAACTGTGTTGGAGAACTCCAAGGAAGTAAAACTGATTAAAATGTTCATGCTTGAATGCTGCTGATGGAATAGTTCATTTGGACTTTCTCTACCTCCTGCAGCTCAAGCTGAAATATTAAAATTCAGTGAATTTAAATCTCTCTCCCCTCAGCTCAGGAAAAAAACATTACATTTTAATAGGTTTTAAACTCATAATTCATTGGTTTGGAGCAGCACTATTAAATCTATTTAAATATTACGTGTATTACTAAGGAAATGATTGAAATAATTCTTTTTCTTTACCATTCTGTGCATCTGAGTGAAAAAAAGAATGGCTTTGGTTTAATTTTTAAGCATTTTGTTTTATTATGCCACTTTTATTATCTTCTTAAAAATAAGCAAATGGCAGTTACTGGAAGAAAGGACTCCTTCTGTCTTGTCACATATAATTATTATGTTAAAATGTTTCTTCTTAAATGCACTGTTTGTCACAATTTCTACCCCGTGTTTGAGGCCAAGGTGCTTGTTTGACCCATCTCAAAAGGTCTGTAATTTTTGTTTGCTTTCTAGAGAGTGATTGTTTTACAGCTGTGGAGAACAACAGCTGTTTAGAGAATGGGCACAGAAGCCTCTGAAAGCAGTGTGGTGGAGATAAGTACACACAACTTGAAGTGAAGAGTTGGCCTCAGTGCCTGCCGTCACTGCCATGGTGCCTTTCCAGAGCTGCAGATGCCAAATGCTGCTTAACATGCAGAGGCGTCTCCTGCTCCTCTCAGATGGTGGCTTGTTTCTGGCTCGTGTGTGGGCAAGTGCTGTGAGGAGGAGTGAGGGTTTTCTACTTGAACCCGTACACACAGTTTGTATGGAAAAGTCGTTCCTGCCCAGTGCATTCAGAAATGGTAGTGTCAGGGAGAATGGGAGAGGGCAGTCAGAACAAGTGTGTTGTAGCATGGGTACAACAATCCCTTGTTTCTCCTGCCCTTCTGTATTGCTCATTCAGAGGTGTGTTAAGCAGTGGTTGAAGCTTAAATTCTGTAAAACAAGTTGGTGGTCTGCTGTGTGTTGTACACAGGTTGTTAAAGTGGGAAGGTGACAGCAGAGGTTGACTTAATAGCTATGTGCTTCGAGTTATATTTGTTTGTGTACCCTAAAGAAATGTTGAAATTCATTGCACCCCATTTAATTACCCTTGTTTGCTGATATTTTATTGAGTGGTGATATGGTCCTGCAAATATTTTGATCCTGCCTAGTACCTGAAATTGTTTCGTAGAAGGAATTGTTGATATAGAAGGCTTTTGGGTGAGTACTTTTTGTTTTGAATTATTCACCTGAAGTCTCGCTAAGTTAAAGACACCCTTTTTTTTGGTTGCAAAGAGGTATTTTTGATGAATTTGACGTCTTTGTCCATTATTCCCATGTGCCAGCTTCAGAGAGCCTTAAAGGTGAGGCCTAATTTAAATAAATCTCTTCTGTATGCAGCATCATCTTCATTTAAAGAAACTGAAAATTATCTTTTTAGGGATTTTTGAGGGAATTAATTGGAATGTAAATAATTTCCAGGTTCCATATTTCTGAGGATGGATTTTAAATACTGTTGCTACACTTCGAGTGGGCTGCCACTGTCTTCCGCTTTTTGTCATATTTTCAGTAGCTGTGGTAGCTGCTTCAATTCATATTGGTCTATCACTATATGAGCAGTCAGTAGCATTGTAGTGTGAAGTGCTGACCACTTACAGCATCTCACTGCCAATATGCTGGTGCCAGAGGCCTTTGCTCGTTATGCTTAAGTAAATGCATATGACATGAGTGTTGTGGCTCACACTCAATCTCATCAGACAGAAGAGATGACTTTAGCCTCCATGTTTCTCAAGGTTTTACAAACCTTGGTACCAAAGCTATGTGACCACTGTATCTTTTTTGGTTTTTAAATTAGAATTAATCAGTGCAGAGATGAAGAGTCCTGCGGAGGATTTTCGTGATGTTCTGTAGCATGAACATATGCAATATTTTTATTTATGACTTACATTTTTATTGTTTCACTTCACACACTGTAGAAAGCAGACGATGCTGTTGCCAGTGGGGTCTGTACTCCAGTGAATTGAAGCTGTTGCCAACCAAATACAGATGTGCCGTGTTCCATCTTGGTCTATTATATGCTGTATTGCCTTGTATAAGTGATAGCCTTATTCCAGTTCTCTAGGAAAAAAAAAAAGAAGTCTGTCTGTTTGGTTTTAAAGTATTGTGAAGGCAGGAATTTCCCAAAACCACATGATTGCAAAATCAGCAATGTTTATGTACTCGGTGACAATGCTGTCTATTTAAATAGGTACCCTTACTGTACAGTATAGCCTAAAGACAGTTGCTATTGTATCGTTGTCCTGGGTTAGTCAGGAGGGGTCAAAATCTAGGAAGTGACCTATGCTGCAGTAAGTGATAAAACTTCCTTCCTGAGAGAGAGAGCAAATAACCAAGTAGTTTTAAGTATTGATATGTAGGCAAACCAATTAAAAGTTGGTCCACCTTCAAGGAAAAAAATCATATATAAGCAGAGGACCTCTGAGCCTCTTCCTCTTTTGCCTGTTGTTGCTCAGAGAGAAGCATCTCCCTGCTTCTCTCTTCGGTAAAGTTCCACCTTTTTCCCTTCCCCCTCCTTTCCCAGAGGGGGTGGGGGAAGGGAGTTTTAGAACAGCCTGTGGCTACAGCAGGGCATGGGGGAGGAACCAGCCTGGGCTCTCTATAGATACAATTCAGCTGGGCCGATATGTCAACTACAGTGGGAAGCACTGAGTCCTCCCACTCTGGGCCAGGCAAGGGCCAGGCCAACCCCATCTTGTTCTGGGCCAGGCCCTGCTCTGTCACCCCAGGACCCTGTCCCGGGCCGGCCCCACCGGGCCAAGCCAGCTTCACAGAGCCAGGCACAGAGACTCTGAGAGCTTCTGCCATGCAGCACGGGATTGTCACACTGTCAGAGAGAGACAGAGATTAACTCTATCCATGCCTGGACTGAACTTACAGACACCCATCCTTCCTTGCACAGAGAGAGGAACGAGTGAGGACATCCACAGAAATGCAGCACAGAGACTTTACAGTCAGTGAGGAAAGCAGAACCGATGCCTAAAGGGGGGAGCATGAGAAGTGCTTTGATAGTGAAGCTGAAAATGCTTTTGGAGAACCATGGTTGGGGACTGAGCTAATAAATTCCCTATAAAACATGAAGAAATAGTACAAAGGGGGGATGTGAGGTTCTAATTGCAGCCAGTGAACTGAAACACCTGGTGTGGTAGTTTGGAAACAAATCAGTGAGAGACTCAAAGTCAGAGCTACAATTTAATAGAAAAATACAAAAACACTGACAGAGTCAGAATACAACCTGACACCCTGTCTGTCAGGGTGTTGGTAGTAGTCCACTTAGAAGGTGGTTGCAGTCCCCTGGGAGTGATAGATGTGGTTCTGTTGAAGCAGTGATCCTGTGAAAGGTGTAGTTCTCCTCTGAAGGTCCAGTGGTGGTGTAGAAGAGTCTGGTCTTCCTCTGGGAATCCCGTGCAAAAGCTGGCTTGTGGTGTTTCAAATCCTAGTTTATATGCAGATAAGGATACATTGGTTCCTCATCCTGGTGGGGACATCTCACAATGGGATGATGGAGTTTATCAGTGGGACTCAATGGCCCATTAGCTGCAGTCATTAGGGATGAGCAAGGTAAAGTGCCCCACCTGGCTCTAATGGCTGGCTCATTAGAGATGATGTCCTGCGGCCATCAGGGATGAGCCAGGAGCACTGCCCCACCATCCCATGAAGGTGGTGATAGAATACATACCATTGTAACCTAAGACACCTGGGCAAAGACAAGTGGGTGTTGAAATAAGTACAGCCTGATGAGAAACTTGAACCAAGAGAGAGGAGAGGCTGGGACCCAGAGCCCTGGTCCTGGGGGGAATGCCAGAGAACTTGTGTTGTCAGGAGAACCTGTGTGGCTCAGCACAGAAGAAGGGATTTTCTTTGTTGCTACAATTGAACTGTTCATCCTTTAAAAGGTACCCCATGGACAGTTCATGACCCACCATAGTGGCTGTGGGAAGGCTACTGGTGTGGGAGGGATCCTCCATAAGCTGATCTTTCTTCCGGGCAGCGGCTGGTGGTGAGGCTGAAGACCCCTAAAAAACTATATTTTCTTACAGAGAATCCATGGTATAAGCAGAAGATACTGCTCGCCCTAAATGAACTGAGACTTTCAGAGGTGGTAAACTGGCTGGAGGTTGAAGTGTTGTCTTTTTGTGTGTTGTCAGGGAGAAAGAAATGGAGAGGTGGGGGGAGGAGTTTGTTCTGGTTGTTCATGTTTTTTCTCTTTGTCTTAGGTGTATTAATAAACTTCCTTTATATTCTATAAAGTTTGAGCCTGCTTTGCCTACTCCTAATCCTCATCTCACAGCAAACATCAGGTAAATTTTGGTAAGTGTGCTGGCATTTGACCAGAAACTTGAATAGGCGAACTGAAAACCACTACAATTATGTTTTCAAACTACGAGATACCTGATACCACCCCTAAACAAAGTCATATATTTGCCACCTAGACTTCTTCCCAACCACACTTTGTAGGCTTCTGCCTATGGCAATAATGCGGACCACGACTGTATTATAGAGTAGATCAGTTAAATGTTTGTGTTGCTTCAGATAGTTCTTTTCATGTATTCAATCTTAAATTTAGGACAAAGCACTTAACTGGGATGGACACTGAAGTACTGAATAAGTAGAGTATTTCCACATGTTAAGTCCATCCATTAAGAAGGAATTTAGGAGGTCTTAAATACTTACGTTGTCTGATATTTCAGAATGTTTGATTTTTATTAGCAAGACAGTTACTTGCTTATTACATGATGAATTTTTCACAGTCACGTCCTTTCTCTCTCTCTGCAGGGTAGGATGGGTGTCTGCAAGTTCCATCCGGGCATGGAGAGGCTTAATCTCTCTCTTGGGCCATGGTTTCTGCCCTCGCTGTTCGAGTGTAGAATTTCAGCATTGGAGCTGAGGGGGAGGGAGAGCAAGGGCTCGGCCCTGCCTGGCTGTGGCTGGGATTTACGGCTCAGCTGTGTGTCAGTCCCAAAGGGCTCAACTGCAGCTTCAAACCCCCCTTCCCCCCCACCCCCTGAGGTGGGGGGGGGCAAAGGCCCAGTCTTACCAGAGAGAGAAAGCAGGGACCTGCTTCTCTGGCAAAAGCAGGAAGGCAAGAGAGAGCTATCCCAGGTGTCCCTTGCTTATATATGGTTTTCTTGCTGAAGGCAGATCAACTTTTAATTGATTTGCATACCTATCAATACTCAAAATTAGCTGGTTACTGGTTCTGTCTCCCAGGAAGGAAGCTATACTACTTCCTGCAGCATGGGTCACTTCCGAGACTGACTTTTCCTGGTCTCCTTCTCATCAGAAAAACTGAGTTAAAGGCAAACCCAGGACAGGTATATGAATGCACCACAAACACTGATGAACTAACTCAAGGAATGTTTGTGGTACTGGGGAGTACTGTTTTCCCTGTTATACTTTTGAAAGAGTCTAAGGCAAAAAGAGCAAGCAGTCCTTCCACGGTCTTGGGGCTGCAACTCAAATCCACTTGATTTGATCCTTGTCAAGACCTTCCTTTATCAAAGCTGCTGTAACTAGGAAACTGGACTAAAGCAAAACGAATCACTTTAAGTTTCAGTTACCTGGCTAATGGGCACTACAGTAAAGAGACTGAATACTGCGTCTCATAGTGAAATCTGCTTGGAGAGAGGTAATGGTATCCATGTGTCCTAACACTTGTGGAAAGAGGCTACTCACCTCTGAGAAGAGCAGGCATTACAGTCCTCTGCACATGACCACAGTTGCACCAGAAATGGTCATCTTTAAAGACACAGAATGGGTTGAAAAGAATGGATCAGTCTGTGCAACCCAAGTTTTTACCCCAAGGAAAGACAACTTGCTGAAATCCAACACAATGTGTACTTGTGTATTGTAAGCATGATGAAACATGGTGTTAACACTAGGAGTTAAGGAACTTCTGCTTCTCAGTAATTGCTATCTAGAAATTTGACTAGGTAAGGATCGACTTGATAAGATATGTTAGAGAAATACATGTGTGAGATGCTTAACATGCATCTTGTTTATACTGGTGGCTCTAAAACTATACCTTGTGAGGAATCTCAGAAGTGTGTTATAGTTGCCACATTTAAAAGCCTGATAATAGAATTGCTTATAGATTTAGCCACTTGAATCTTTCTGTGACCAGTGGGATTGCTTAACTTCTAGCTTTTATTGTTTGTTTCGTGATACATCTCAGATGGTAACTGCTTCACTTTTTAGCCCAGAGTTTCAGAAACATTTTCCTGTGATGATCCTAGAAGAGTATTTAGAAGTCTACTGGGAAAAACACAGACGTTACTCTCATTTCTAAAGAAAAGGACCAAAATTTACAAAGTCACAATAGATATGCTTGTTTTTTACTGTTAGTCCAGATGAGAAAAAAATCTCTTTGCAGTATCTGTGGGTAGGACATTAGTGGAGCATTTGGTAAATAAGGTACCTGAACCAGTGTGCACCTACTTAGAGATTAATTTTGCCGTCTGTTTAAATGTACCAGAAAACTCCTGTTTGCTGCCATTGTTATTTTTTGCACTGGTTTGTGTGAAAAAATTTCGAAGCAGATGTTTGGTACGTCAAGGCACATATCACTGGCACTCCTCATGGCAAGACTTTTACCTTACTGTTTGTGCTTTCTGCCTTCTCTGGCAGATGTGGATTTGCTTTACCTTAGATAGAAATTGATGGGGGGAGAAGGAAGATATTTTTAAGTTACGTGATTTATGCAGGAATTTCTGCCCTTTATTAAATGATAATAGAAAGTGATTCTGAAGTGTTTCACACTTCCAGTGTGAAATTGAGGTGAAGTCCTGCAATCAGAAGAAGGAACTACTGAGCTCTAATATTCTGTGGGAAGGTGAACTTAGCCTTTTGCAGAGGACTAGGTTTTTCCCTTATTAAGATTCTATCAATTTTTTGGCCATGAATCTTTTATTTGTTAGTAGGTTGTATTAATTTTTTGTCCTCTGTCTATGCTGTTTCACTGAGTGAAAAATAGTTGTAAGAGTGGAAGGGAGGACAAATGGTGAAATGTGTATCCTGACAGATGTTCCCATATATATGATTAAGAACGGAAATGTGCTCTGCATATATTGCCTTTCATCCCACAATATGATTTGGGAGATGACTTTTTGTTCCTAGATCACTTAAAAGATCTTTGAAGCAATTTGTAGAGCTATGATTCTGATGGTTTCTTTGTTATTTATGTAGGAGTTCTAAATGCTCCTGTTCTGATTAATGACAGCTATTGATTTTTTTCCTTTCCCCCATAGTTTCCTCAGTAGAGCAGTCTTTCCTTCTGTGGAATCAGCATCCTCAAAGACAGAAATTGCTGATTCTTAGAGGGCAAGTAGCTTGGCATTTGATTCTTAAAAAAAAGCATTATTATTATATTATTATTATTATTATTATTATTATTATTATTAGTCTGCTCCTTATTCTCTCTCCTTTTTCATAGTTTTTCATTCTTATTCCTAGATTTTTGTTAAAGATCTGTATTCATTCCCCTTTGTGAACAGACACATCCAAATTTTCTAGCTGATCAGTTGCATCTGAGCATTTAGATTTTCCACTAATCTCTGAGACATTTCATAGAATCACAGAATTTTTTTTATGTTGGGAAAAACCTCCAAGATTATTGAATCCAACTATTAGACCAGCACCACTGTGCTCACAATTAAACCATGTTCCCAGATGCCACATCCAGAAGTTTTTCTGAGTGCTTCCAGGTATAGTGGTTCCACCATGTCCCTGGGCAGCCTGTTCCAATGCATGACCATGTTTTCAGCGAAGAAGTTTATCCTGATGTCCAACCTAAACCTCCCTTGGTACAGCTTGAGGCCGTTTCCTCTCATCCAATAGTAGTTGCCTGGGAGAAGAGACTGGCTCCCGCTGCACTACAACCTCCTCTCAGGCAGCTGTAGAAGACAGTGATAATGTCTCCTGAGCCTCCTTTTATCCCATCCAAACAGCTTCAGCTGCCTTAGCCACTCTTCATAGGACTTGTGTTCCAGACCCTTCACCTGCTCCATTGCCCTTCTGTGGACACACTCCAGCACCTCAATGTCTTTCCTGAACTGAAGAGCCCAGAACTGGACACAGCACTCAAAGTATTGCCTCACCAGTGGGAGTATAGGGCAATGATTCCCTTCCCTGGTCCTGCTGGCCACACTATTCCTGACACAGGCCAGGATGCCATTGGCCTTCCTGGCCACCTGGGAACATGCTGGTTCATGTTCAGCTGTCAGCCATCACTCCCAGGTCTTTTTCCACCAGTCAGCCTTCCAGCCACTCTATCTCCACCCTGTAGCACTGCATGGGGCTGTTGTGACTTGGTCTTATTGAACTTTATACTGTTAGCCTTGGCTCATAGATCCAGTCAAGAACCCTCAGAAGAGCTGTCCTACCCTCCTGCCCAATGTGGTGTCATCTGCCAACTGACTGAGGGGGCACTCACCCCTTGTCCAGACTGTCAATAAAGATGTTCAACAAAACTATCTTCAACACTGAACCCTAGGCTGCCAGCTGATGTAACTCCATTCACCAACACTGTGGGCCCAGCCATCCAGTCAGTTTTTACCCAGCAAAGAGTGCACTCATCCATGCCATGGGAAGCCAGTTTCTCCAAGAGAATGCTATGAGAAAAGGTGTTAAAGGCTTTACTAAAATCCATGTAGACAGCATCCACAGGCTTTCTCTCATGCATCTGGTTGGTCAAGCAGGATATGCCTTTCTTAAACCCATGCTGACTGGGCCAAGATGGCCTCTGACCACCACCTCTCCCACTAGTCCTTGTCTGTTCACAAACAGCAGTTTCAGTGGAGCACCAGCCCTTGTTGACTCCCTCACTCACTGTGTCAGGAAATTGTCCTCCAGGAACCTGCTGTTTCCTCTGTGTTATGTTGTGTTGTATTTCGTAAGTTGAAATCCTTTATGAGAGAATGGGTGTGTGATTCTGAGAATTCTGCCAGTTGCTTATAGAATATTTCATATGCCTCTCCATCTTGGTGCTCTATAGCAAGACTCCCACCAGGATATTTCCTTTTACTCTGGCCACTAATAATTTTGAAAATGCTCACTCTCCCCTTAAAAAGTAAGGGTAGTAGTTTGTTCTACAGTACACCAGTACCACTGTTTCTTTATGCAAACCAATTATATGGCATATATCCATATAAGTCCAGAATCATTCCACTGGAGGAACTGCTGTATGACTCTCTTTGTAGGCTGTTTTGCTGTCTTCTACCATAACGTTAGAAAAACTTTTTTTTACATATCTACCACCAGAGAGAGAACAGTACAAAGGAAGTACAAACAGTGCAGAACACATCAAGGGTGCGAACAGGCATGATAGATAAAAATTCGCATCATCTTAAGTACACTCATAACTGTGTGTGCCAAAGAATTGCCTTTGCTGGTTTTCAAACCACTGACATTGGTATTGTGTACTCTTGAGCCATTGTTTTTATGTCTTTGTTTCCTCTTCATCTTGGGTTCTGTTTTGTCTGTATGCTATCTTACTAATGATTCACTCTGAGCAATCAACCACATCACTTAACTCATTTCAAACAAGCAGTGAAGCTATTTGATTCAGATTTTTTGAGGTCCTCTCCCAGGAGTGTTGCAGGTATGAGTAGTGAACATGTGTAAAAATATAAAAGAGAAAATACCTTTTTGAGACATTAGTTTGTTAACATTAGAAATGTCTTCAGGTTATTTGAGTAATGGCTGTGACTTTTCAGGGTCTGTAAGAGGTAAAGTGGTAGATTACTGCAACACAGAGCTGCTTGGAAAGTATCCAGTAAAAACTTGAACCTCTTCCAAGAAAATAGGCTTTGAATGTGCTGACTGTAGCAAGAGAGCATTCGAAGCTAATTTGTTAGTGGGTTTGTTATCACATTTTACTTAAAAGTTGATCTCATAAGATGTGTTGGGAAGAGAATTAAGCTAAGCATCAACATTTAGAATGGTGGTTCTAAAAATTAGTGTTACTCAGATAAAAACCTTCAGCAAATCCTTTTTACCTATTTGTGAGTTATTTTATTCCTTACTCTAGACGGCCTAGAAGAATATACAGAAAAGAAAATGCCATTAGTAGCAGCCAGATGTTATCTTTATTTGACATGTGTTAATGTGTTTTGAAAGCTTTACTTCAGTTTTTACTACTCAGCTGATTTAAATTATCATCTTTCCAAACTTATTACTAAAAAGAATGCAGTCTTCTTTTTTGGCTTCTTTCTGATTGCTGTGTTTACCCTGTGCTCATGTATTTTGTGTGTGTTGAATGCTCCTTTAAAACATTGCAATCTATTTTGTAATTCTATAGGGTATATTTTTTGGTAGCTAACTGTTGCTGGTTTTATTTTCAAATAATTCTGGAAAATTTACAACATACTAAAGTCTGCCTTTCCAAGTTTTCACCTATTATGCATTAATGCTGAAGATGTATGCTTGACTTTACGCATTCTGTAGTCAACTGTGATGAGATTGTCTAAAGTGAGCCACATACTACACATGCTATGAGTTCATAAATAACATGACCAAAGATAACAAATTAAAGAGAAGATGGAGAAGGGGAAGAGAAGGCATTACAGCAACTTCAAAAAAATTATGTGGTTGCTCAGTCGGCTCATTTTCAGGCTTTCCTTGCAAGGTTTTAAATTGTGTCAGATTTCATGATCTAAATTCATGCTACAGGCAGAAACAAGTGTGAACTCTTTCATAGTGAAATATTTCTTTGTGTGCAGAGTATCTATCAGTTGTCTGATTCCTCCATAGCTTTGGCATTTTGATGATTAGACAAGATCACCTGTTTTTACCACTTCATAGCACTAATCTGATGCCCAGTGGGCTAAGGAATTGCCCATTTTTATGTAATTTTCCAATTTAAATGAATAGCTGCATGTAGGCTACCTGATCCTCACCAATGATGCCCATAAGCAGTGGAAAAATGAAGTCGAGCTGTCAATGTGTGGGTATTTGAATACAGTAATAGTTTTGAAAAGTTTGGGAGTGGCAGTCAGAGATGTCACTTCGTCTTTACCTTCTTGACTAAGGTTATTAGCAAACAGCACTAACTATGTGATTATATGCTTTTATTTCTTTTTTCTCTTCTATATTTCGAGAGCAAAAGCCTGCACAGTGATTCACTTGAATTTGCTTCTTTTCTGGTTTTGGACCAGTGCCTCATTTTTGGTGTTCAGCATTGCATCTTGTATTGGAGGAGGTCATAGTCTTTCCCATAACAGTACAGTCCTAGTCCACGATCCTCCTTCTGTTGTTGAAATTTTACTCCCACCCCATCTAACAGCATGCAACAATATTATCCTTGTATGGCACAGACATGTGGGGCTATGCTGGAATTTTGGGTGTTAGCTTAGACTTGCTTAACAGTCTGGTTTTCATACCAAAGCATTTTCTTTCTGCTGTTACAATGTGACTTTATGACACCAAAATTCTGCTATATCAGTGAATGACACTTTGTCACTTCTGAGGCCATGTTCTTATCAGGTTCCCATTGCTTTTAATAGAAAAGCTTGGTCTCTTCAGAAAAATTCTCTATGGCAGGAAGGTTTTGGGTTTGTTTTTTTAATTCTTTACTCTCTCCAGTTATTTCCAGAGCTCTCTGCAATTCAACTTGCAGTGAAAACACATCAATTCTTGGCCAACCGGGACTGGGGTAGCCCAGCTGTTCTGGTGATCTCAAGCTGCTAGGCTACTACTCTTAAAGACCATATTATGTCTGAGAGTCATTAATGATACTCAGTACATACTGGCTTCAGTCTGTGCTGTTGACTTGCTGAGCTATGTAGAGAGATTCCCAACAAAGAGCAGTAAAAAAGGGGATTACATTCACAGTGCAGTTTTCTTCCAGCTCTTTGGAAATCATCCTGTATCAATAGAGGAGGTCATATAATGCAAATTGGGTAGGTCAGTAGGCAGATCTGTATGGATTGTACAGTAGTGTGTGATGAGTGTTCCTCTTTGGCTGACGGTGTAGTAGTTAACAAGGGGAAAACTCACTGTTGCTATTTTCAGGCTGTTCTCAAAGTCTTTGCTTTAAGCCACTGGCAGATTCAGACAGAGATCTTGTGGTGGTTTATAGCACATTCTCAAACAGGAATGGGAAATTCCTTATTCAAAACCAGACAGCAGAACACATTATTTTGTCTGTCCCTTTTCTTTTGCTCATCCTTCTCCTCCCTCCCTGAGTCAGGCATGCCAGATTGTTGTAAGGCAGCCCCATTCAAACCCTGAAGCTAAACATTACGCTATTTTCTCTTGCTTTGTTTCATTGTAGTTAATTTAATATTCTGAAGAATGAAGCGTACTGCCGTAAGAGCATCAAGCAAGCAAAATGGTTTGATATATTCTACAAGAAGGAACACCTGCTGGAATGGCATGGGTTCGCAAGCAGGAAAAAGATTGAGCCTTTCCTTCTCCTTCCTCTTGGAAGAATTTTCTTTCCGGGGTTTTGTTTGGTTGGTTTTGGTGTCTGCCCCCCGCCCTTTTTTGTATTTTTATTCCCCCATAACTTTCTTGTAGATTATTGCCCTCCTTTCCCTGGCACTGATCTGGATTAACTGACATGTGCAGGCCACTGCCTGTCTGATTCCACTGCATGAGGTTTATTTCCAAGCAGAAGAGAAGGATCTGTACTTTTAGGGTGGAGTGGCAAGGGATGTATGTGGGCAGTGTGTTGCAAGGGTTATCTAGTGTGCTGTGACTTGCAGCCTTTTACTTTCAGCTCACCCTTAAGCAAGCAAGGTATCAAGTCTTAGAACTTTAAAGTGGAATGGTTTTATGCAAACCAAGTTAAGTTTTTATTCCTTCTAAAGTCCTGTGTACAGACATGCAGGTGGATGAGAGCAGTCCTAGAGGACTTTGATTTATCCTGAGCAATAGCTGCTTGAAAATTAAAATAAAATTTCTGAGGTAATGTGGTTATTCTATGAACAGAAATTAGTTGGATGGTTAGTGTATAAACCTTAGATGTGAACAGTTCTCTCTTGGGATATATTTAACTAAACTTTTTCACGTTTTTGGTTTTTGTTGTTGATTTGTTAGGGTTTTTTTCCCCTGCCTTTCCAACGAATAGCAACAGTCTATCTACCCCACAGTGGTTAGTATAGCACAGAGCTTGATGCAGCCCTAGTTGAGGTCAAGCACTCCAATTCGAACCTCTCAAGGGCTTTCTCTATGTGTTGCCAGTGTACTGGTAAAAATGACTTTAAACTCTTGTCAGTGCAGTTACTGGTGCATGCATCACAGTCCCACTCAAATAAACCTGTCACAACACAGAGTCAGCAGCTAGAGAAGAGTACAAGGGCAGGCCTCTAGCTTTTCATTCGAGCATCACTAAACGTGCACAGAGTGCCCAATTATTTCAGCATTATTGAGCAAGCCTACAGGAGGACCCAAGCCTTGCTACATTAGATTTTCTTTAGTAATTTGCTCAAGTACCGCTGAGGACACTTAAAGGGCTTAAAACGGTGGCTGCAACCAGTTTCCTTTTCTGGATTGTTAATTCAGGTTTTTCTCTTTCAAATTAACTTTCACTGCATGCTGTGCAGTAGCGCTGGGAGAACTGTTTAACACTAATTTTCTCAATTTTCAGCTTTTTTTCATTATATAACTGCTTTTACAGTTACATATGTTTTGATTAGATGTGTACATGGTGTGTTTCTACTATAAAGAAAAAAGCGTAATACCTCTGTCAAAAAAATGTTAACATTCATCTGCTGCTTTTTGGTTTTTTGGGGTGGTTTTTTTTTTATTTTTTTTTTAATTTAGTTTTCATTGTTGTTATTTTCTAGTTCAGTCTGAGTTTTACCAAGTGTGTTGTGTCCAAACACCTGGACATTTTTAAGGCACCAGGATGTGAGCATTGCTATCTTGGGTCGATCAGATGCATTGATTGTTCTGATCAGTCACCGTTGATGTGGGTGATCAATCAGACAATCCCCAGCTCCCTGAACAAATTCAATATCTGTGTTTTGTTTTTCACAGCAGCAACAACTCCAGGCCCAGCACTTGTCACATGGACATGGTCTTCCCGTGCCGCTCACTCCGCACCCCTCGGGCTTGCAGCCTCCAGCCATCCCACCCATTGGCAGCAGTGCTGGTCTCCTGGCACTCTCCAGTGCACTGGGGGGGCAGTCCCACCTCCCAATTAAAGACGAGAAGAAGCACCATGATAATGATCACCAAAGAGGTAGGCGCTGCCAGGGGAGTGTGTGGCTTTGTTTGCCTTCTTTTTTTTTTCAATTCTCCTGTTTAAAACAAGCAAAGGGGAGGGAGGAATTTTCAGAAGAGTTCCTAGCTAATTACTTTAGTATTTATTATCTAGCAGTAGCCAGAAACTGTGTTCAAATTCTAGACATCCAGTTTTATAAATCTGGCTGTACAGCATTAATAATTAACTGTACAGAAAAGTTAACATCTGTGCAATTTATTATTTAACAGACATCAGGATTCTTTCTTTGGAGTATGATAAATGTATAATTTTATGTAAACTAACTAGTACTTTTCTCTTTCTCTCTTCCCCCACATGCCCATCCCCTGCCACCATATCTCCCCCTCCTTATGCACGGGGGCTGCTCTGCATGCAGACAGAGACTCCATCAAGGTAGGATTCCATTTTGTAGGTGTAAAGGGAGCTCAACAGAGCTGTGTGAACACTGCACTCATAAGTGCAGCACAGAGTGGTGGAAAAAGTCACAAAATGGAACTGGGTTGTGATGCTTGTGTTGATTGGCAGCACCCTGCATAGCCTGTGTATCACATTTAGGTAGTGGCTGGTAATGGGGCAGCAAGGATTGCAAGTGACATGCTAACCAGTGAGTTTACTGGAGCAGCATTGAGGCTGTTCCTGGACAGAAAGAAAGGTCTGCCCAGGGTCTCTGTCCAAGCTTTTGAGACAGAAAGAATAAGCCAGTAGTCCTAAGTCATTTGGAGGCTGTAAATTGTAATTCTGATATTTCCTTATAATGCAGTTGAGGAAGGAGAGCTCTGTCACTCACAGGGGGAGACATAGGGTGCTGCCTGCTGTCCTGTAGTTGGAGAGGAGTGAGCTGCCCTTCTCTCTACCCTGATGAATGTGGTACTGAAGCTTGCACTGATGATTCTGCCTTCCTTTTCCAAAAATTAATTTTCAGATTCTGAGTGACTCTGCAGCATACCTGTATCCTGTGTAAGGTGGTGTTCTTAAGTAGATGTAATAACACACCTTGAAACTTTCATACTTTTGGGAATTTGGTAATAGATGCAAGTATGATTCAGTGCCCTGTGATGCTTTTCCACACTGGTAGCCACCAGAGTATCTCAGGGACTCCTGCGGTTTTAATGCTGCAGATGGGGAGATGTGTGTTAGCCCTGTCCTCTTCCTTGATGGGTCTGTTCTCCTAGTTTGCACGGTTTTCCGAAACACAAGATCAGGCCTTATTAGGTGCTGCTGAGTGTGAAAAGAAAGATACACTTCTCTTAGAAACGGGAAGACCTATACCAACCTTACTGAGCACTTAGAAACAGTTTGTCAAGTTTCTAGTGGTGTTTTTTATAGGAAGATATATTCTTGGAGTTGGGGAAGTGATGGAAGAGATGTTCACAGCATGATTCTAGGGTGCATTAGACAAGATTAGTAGGATCTTGTCAGGCAGATATTACTAGGGTGCCCTTGATGGTGTTGGAAGAAGCATGGTTCTGGGCACAGGCTTTGCCCCCACCAGAGACCTGCCCATCGAGGGCTGACACGAGGGCTGACACCTTTGCTTTTTTGGCAACTACAGGTGGGGACGTGTCCCACAGCCTCTCCCAGCTCACCCATTCTGCCGCTGGCACCCCTGACATGTCCCAGCCAAGTTCAGCTGAGCCAATAATTGTCAGTTTTGCTGTTACCCACATGGCTCTGCATAACAACCAGGAGCTGACAGGAACTGTCAGTTTTCACTGTGAGCAGCAAAGGCACTGAAGCTGTCTATCTGCCGACATAAGACAACAACGTGTTGGATTTCACTTCAGCCTCTTTGTCAGGAGGGCTGGAAACTGCTATTACTGCTTTATGCAACGAGGCAGGAGCACACATTAATAATTTCCCTAGAACACCCACTCTTCGCTGTGAACAGATAAGTTTAGTCCATTTTCCTTTTTCCTGCACTCAAACTAACAAATGCAGGTGGGGCAGGTACCTAGCTGTGAGAGTACAAGCCCACCTGGTTTCTTGAGTGAGTTTGCTTACTTATACAGTTGGAGCTGTGACGATTTCATTCAAAAAAATGACTGAGAACTGCTAATATATGCCATTCACTGTTTCTAAACAATATATGCTAGTCATGTTTTTGTAACATTTGTAACATTTTGCTGGGGTGTTTATGCTGGCATGGGTGTTAGGGGGAGCATTTGTACTGAAGAGGCTGGTTTTGTCTGGGATTGATTCAAAAGTGCTGTTATTCATACGGCTTCCAGAAGAAGAGAAGGGCATATACTTTGTGCAGTTTACTTTGAAATGATATGTAGATGTTTGTCTTGCACAGTGCTCAGGTTGTGAATTGGCTTGTGTGTTAGCATTATGGGGCTTACTGCCAGCTTTGCAAGGTGAAATAGTTTGCTAATTTCCTTAAATGTTTTCAGTGGTGCCCAGAGTAGCAGTTAGTCGCTTGTTCAATCGATCCCTCCTCCCTTAAGTGGTTCCCGGTTAAGAGAGGCTTTTTATGATTGTCTGCTGTGTGACTTGAGACAGTTTTTGTCAACCAGAACCAGCTGGAGTCTGTGTGCTTGTATGAAATAATTTATTCTTCAGGATAATGCTCCTTAACATTTAACAGGTAATGAACGTGACATAAATTTCCTTCTTCCTTTTAATTTTTCCCTTTCCTCTTCCAATGTGCAAACAGGCTGGCTCTGGTACTCTAAATAGTAAGTAATTTTTGGCCATCTGTCAAAAGGAAATTTCAATACAAATTTAAATTAATGATGCCTGAAATTTTTTATAGCTCCTCTAAAAGCCTCTAATGTGCAGAAAATTCTGAATCTGCTGGTAGTAATTAGTGTAGCATGTAATGAGGATATGGGCAATGTTATACAGCCCCAGTGTAACGTTTTGATATGGTAGCAAAATTTTGATTTATATAAGGTTGTGCTTGGGTTTAATTGTGAGAGACACTTTAAAGTGTTTTCTTGCTGATATAGATTATTAAGCAGGGTGGATTTTAAAATAGCTCATGAAGTGTAAATTTACGCTTTAGTGTGCAATTCAGATAACAAAGGTACACTACCCATTTCTACAAAGAAAGGAATTTGGCTGAAATGACATGTTTCTCGACACTACTTCCAGCGCTTTGGATTTGCTGGGCAGTTTTCTTACTGAAACTTGCTGTCTCTAGCTGTGCTGGTCCTGGCTCTCCTCTTAGTGCAGGCCAGGGAAAAGGCAGTTTGCATCACTCTTCCAAACATGATGTGTTAGGTCTGATCCTCCTCAGCACTCCCTGGAGTGAGTAGTTCACTGCTGAAACTGAGGAGTCACCTTCTGGTAACATGAGATTGTCCAGGAGCTGTTCCTAAATAATGGATCAGCATTGACACAGCAAGTTCTGTGGAGAAGGGCAGCTTTGGGAGCTCTTTGATTTCTTCTTGGATCCAGTCCTCCAAATTCTTCTCAAAGTTTGAAGTGTGGGAAAATTCTAAACGCTGTAAACTGGGTCATGGGAGTGCTCTTTGTGCAGTGGCAAGGCTGAGGAGCGGACAAAAGGAAGGGAAGGGTGGCATGCGCCAGGGCTGTGCTCAAAGTGCAGCCCTGGCTTACAGACTCTGGGGGAATATAATGTGTTTAGACAGAAAGACAAACAGCTCTGCAGTTAACCGAACAGCTTTTCATGGAGGACTTGGTGTGTCTCCTTTTCAAAGCCATAAAACGTCTTTTATTGAAAAAGGAAAAACAAAAGAAAAAGGGATTATTATTTTCAGTGGATTCTTCCTTGGTAATTGCACTGCACGAGTTTTTTTCCACCTCCTGTGAGAACTCTTGGGGCAGGAGGCATGTGCTTCTTTCCAGCCCTGGTATCATCCCTGGGACAAATGTGGTAAAAGTTTCTCTGGTGTCTAACATAGTTCCTTCTCTAATGCATTCCCTTTGAAGAAGCTGTGGAAACATCTTGTTTAGGGAATGTTTCCTTTGAACATCCAGTGTAGGACAGGCAATCGTGGTGCCAAGAGGAGACATGCTTCTGTCCCAACAACTTCTGAGGCCGCTCGAACCCCCTCATAAGCCGCTAGTATTTCTTTTTCAGTTGGAGTATAGTGGGCTTCTGATCCTCGGTAACTCCTGCTCCAGAATCCTAATGGCCGACCTCGGGTTTTTCCTGCGGTCCTCTGCCAGAGGCTCCAGGTGAGGCCCTGCTCCCCAGCTGCAGTGTAGAGTATATTTTGCGCATCTGGTCCTGTCCGAACAGGCCCAAGAGCCACCGCACGAGCTATTTCTTGTTTGATTTGCTCAAAGGCCTGTTTCTGCTCAGGGCCCCACTTGAAGTCATTCTTCTTCTGGGTCACTCGATAGAGGGGGCCCACAAGTTGACTATAGCCAGGAATGTGCATTCTCCAGAACCCTACAAGGCCCAGGAAAGCTTGTGTTTCTTTCTTAGTAACTGGTGGAGACATACTGGCAATTTTGTCAACCACCTCTGTAGGCACATGATGGCGCCCATCCTGCCATTTTATTCCAGAAAAAGAGACTGTTGTGGGTTGACCCCGGCCAGGTGCCAGGTGCCCACTCAGTCACTCTATCACTCCCTCTCCTGCTGGGAGAGGGGAGAGAATAATATTGAAAAAGACTATCAGGGTAAGAAAAGGCAGTTTTATTACAGCAGGGAAAAATAGAACAAGCAAGTTGAAAGTTGCACGCGCGAGAGCAGAGGGAAAACAATCAATCTCTACTTCCCATCAGCAGCGATGTCCGGACACTCTCTGGGAAGCAGGGCTTCAGCACGCGTGATGGTTGTTCAAGGAGGCAAACATGGACCAGCCCTGAGTGCCTCCTCCTCCTCCTCTCTTCCTTCCCTTATATATCTGAGCTGATGTCATATGGTATGGAATATCCCTTTGGCTGACTGGGCTCAGCTGGCCTGCTGGTGTCCCCTCCCAGGATCTTGCCCCCCCATCCCCTTCAGTGGGGGAAGGAATGTCACAGGGACAGCACAGCTTGCAGTAGCCAAAACACTGCTCTGTTATCAACACCAGCTACCAAAGCAAAAGCACAGTACTGTAAGGGCTGGTGAGCTTTACCGCCCAGTCAGAACCCAATACAAGCCCCAACCTGACAGAAAGCAGCCAGTGCTAAGCACTCTCTTCCCATAAAAGCAATTCTTGCATAGCAAACAAATAGTGTCAAATTTTATTCTTATAGAGCATATACAGAAAAAACCAAATCCAGAGACTGCAGGAGCTCCTGCTCTAATTCAGCATTATTCATGAATTCAGGTTGAGTGAAAGAAACATGTTTTGGGCTAGATTCACAGAACCCAGAATAAGGCAGTAGGTATTCAGACCCATTATCATCCTTTCCCCTTTTTTCCCCAATGTACTGCCAGGCACAGCACAGCAAGAAAGTATGTCTTTGAACTGTAGGTGCCACTTACAGCTTCCCTGTTGGCTGGCTGCCGGAAGATGTCTCCATCAGAATGTTCCCATGATAATTCTCCATCTCCTGTGCGTGAAGCAGAACAGTATCCATTATAGGAGTAACAGTGCAACACCTTGGGAGATACAGAGGGGCAAAGTCTCACCTGGCTTTACAGCTGTATTAGGCTCTAGTCAGTAGAAGAGGAATGAATATGAAAATCAGCAAATTTTGATAGTAATATACTTGGACATGCTGGGAGTAGAAATCGACTCACGGTTTCCTCCCCATGAGCCGTGCTAGATCTTTGCAAATATTTTGTTTAGGTTTGCATTTCATAGAAAACACAGAGGAGAGATAAAAGAGCTTCTGCCATATTGAAAAGAACAAGGTAGACTATGAGATAAATGACCATTTCAACGTTTTTAAGTAAGAGCAGTAGACAGGAGAATACATTTTAAAAGCCCTGGATCACTGCAGACAGTGGGTCACCTCTAGTGCATAATCTGATGTAATCTCATCTCTCATATGGAAATGCTAATGAACTGGTTTCTCATTAGCGACTGTGTCTGAAGTGACTGATTTCTCTAGTGTAAGTCTGGTTTACTGCATAGCTGTGTTTGATACTTTGTACTTTGAAACTCAGATTGATTTTTGTAACTGGAAGAGGCTGGTTTCAGATACAGCTCAAATAACTGACAACAGACAATTAACAAGGATTTATTTTAATTAACTGTCAATATATTACATTTAAAATAGTATGTCACTGTATTTGTTCCTGGGAACAGAACTATTACTTTACTTGTTTGAGATCAGGTGGCTTCACAAGCAGTTTGCGAGGCAAAAAGTTTCAAGACTTGTAAAGACACTGTGGAGTAACACAGCAGAGCAACAAAGAACGAGGAACAATCTCTGTGCAAAGGAGCACTGCAGAGAGATTCTCATCCTTGTTCTGCCTGAGGTGACATGTTCATGCAGCACACAGCACTGCCCTCCCAAGAGATCAGCTCAGGTCTTGCATGGTGCCACACAGAAGTTAATTACCACTGCATGTCCCCAGGCTAAGCAGCTCTGTCAGCCTGCTGCACTGACAGGGACTACACAGCTTCTGTGCAGGACCTCGTTCCTTAAAACTGTGCAGGGCTCTCTCTGTATCCTGCTGCTTTATTAGCACTGATGCACTCTCAAGTACCTTCTTGCTGGCTCAGCCCTCCACTGCTCAGAGCTTTTGGTCCAGTTTGTGCACTCAGTCAACTCCACAGATCAGGGGCTGTGGGACTGTGTTGGTTTGTGTTTCGCAACTCTTGCACCATAGGGAAAATTATTCAACCAACTAGATAATACTCCTCATTTTTACCATGCAATAGTACTGAGTTCAAACAAGCAGAACATCAAAAGAATACAGCAGCACAAAGGTGCAAGCAGGAGAGTTTTTCAAACCATCCTGGCATCACTGACATCAAGAGTGGCACTTCTGAAAAGCACAGGTACCTTTAGGTGCATCTTTGAGAACATGCTTAGATACCCTGGAAGTGGTGATTCAACTGCCATAATACTAATAGTGAGATAAAATACATTTAGAAATTCTCAGACATTTTGGGCTTTTAGACAAACAGTTAGGTTTAGATATTCAGAGAGGCTGGGAAGGCCCCCTAGAATCCTGTGTCCTGTATGTACAAGATCTAAAATGCAATTGCTAGTAAAATACTGAAGTCACCTGAGTATTGTCTGACACCTAATTTAAATTGGAGTAATTGTCCTTGCCTCTGAATTGAAATTCTTGTGTCTTGAGTAGGTCTGGTAACTTGTCAGATAGAAGCTCATCTTTTATGACAAAGCTTCTCTACCCAGATTAATGGGCAGCTCCTTCAATACATCATTTGAAGCCTTGATTTACCTCATTAGGGGGATGCAACTTTATCATCAGAGCATTCTCACCTTGTTTCAATTTAGGAAAACAAAGGTAGCAATGTTACCTTGCTGGCACTCACAGGCCAATTTCCCAACATACACTGGATTGTAATTACATGGGAAACTCGCAGACAGTGTCCTGAATGACAGTGCTGGTGGACAGACAAGGCTCTGAAAGGGGAAGGAGTAAATTCAGAGCCTGTCCTTCTGTGACTGTGCTTGAACGTACCTCTGCAAACTGGACAGCAGGACTCTGG
>JAVTVJ010000431.1:0-18969 GCA_034509425.1 Eopsaltria australis
TATTAATCAAAGTGTCCAAAATTTGTCCAGTTTTGCTTGAGCTTAAGCAAAACCGGTAAGTTTTTCCTCACAGCCCCTCCGTCAGAATTGCCTTTTTATTTAAAAGATGAAAAAGGAAAAGAAGGGAAAAAAAAAAAAAAAAGAGAAAAAGAAAAACAAAGACCCAATGAATTTTTTCTGCAGAGAAGCACTGAGATTTCCAAATCAGCAAATTTGTGTCTTGAGGCTCTTGAAATGTGGGAGTTCCAGGTATTTTTACTCCAAATGCTGTTTGGGGACTGTACATGGATGACTGCAACACATTCGTTTTGCCTTTATTATTCTTGCACTGTAACCTGACTTTGGTTCAGGAAGAGGAAATCCATGGCCTTAATTGAAGCCAATCAGTGAAAGGTCATGGGGTAATACTTAACAGACTGGGATGGGGGAAAGGAAAAACAAGGAAAAGGTAAGGTCTCCACTTGCTTCAAAGACTTTTTTGGATCCCGGAGGCAGAGCACACCTGGAAGGAGAATGAGCTTGAACCCCAAATATACACATCAACTGGGAGTCATAAAGTTAAATGGAGTTTGTTTATGTTATTTGCTTCCCGTTTCTCCAGTGACCTGTGCAGCAGTAACCCTGTGTGGGGGGCCTGGGTGCCTACTGCAAGAGTTCAGGTGTTTATTACCACGGTGTGACCGCGCCAGAGGAGCCTCAGTGTGACTGCTAAGGACCAGATGTGGGGTTCTGTGGTTTCAGGTAGCCCAAAGGTTGGTTTTAAGTGAAATATAGGCAGACACTATTTCAGAGTGTGATTAGTTGCTTTTGGAGTTTTGTTGTTGTTGTTGTTGTTGTTTTCACTGAGGTCTGCTAATATCACAACTTTCCCTGCATTGTATAGTTAAGTCTCTAGTTTATTCTAGATCTTAAGTAGCCCTGAAGTCAGAACATACTTTGTAATATCTAGACTATATTTCCTTGTATTTTTGAAGTCTGCTGTTCCTTATGTTAGCTACAGTGGGCACAGAAAATAAATAATTTTATTTTTTACATTTTAGAGCTAGTCTAAGCAAGTCATGATCCCAAGTTTTTCTCATCTAAGATATACATGGTCATGATTCTTTTTGGTTTAAAATGGACATGGTCATGGTCTCTAAGGTATTCATGGTCCAAGGTTGCTGTCTGAGTAGTCCTGCATTAATTTTTTCAAGCTCCAGGTTTATTTGAAAACATCCAAGTCAATTAGGTGCTTGCTTAGGTTAGGAAGTAGTACATGCTTGGTTTAGCACAAATTCACAGGCTGAAGCAGTTAAGTCACATTGATTCTTCATAATCTACTGGGCTGTTTATTTTGTGTTAAGCATTTCTAGAACTTACACCATCTTTTTATGATCTGAAGTGGATTTCCACATCATCTGCTGATCTACGTGTGCCTAATTGAGATGTTGCATCTGCCCAGGCCAGGAGAATAATTAAAGGTCCTGACCAGCCTTAGCCTACTGCCAAACTTTGCTTCAGGACTTGTCTTACCCAGGCCTGCAGAGAGCAATGCAGGCATGCTTCATGACAGATAAAAATTGAAAGCCATTTGTTGGGGAACATGTGTGGGTTTTTTGTTGTTGTTGTTGTTGTTGTTGTTTTTTTGGTACAAGTATCTGTGATTCAAATCCTTTGATCTCACCAGGTTGTTGTGTTCATGGTGTGAAAGAAAAAGTTTTTACAAACTGCTCTGGAGGATAAATCTTCATTCTGGCTTAACCCTGAGCACTCAGCCATAAACAGTGTTGGGGGCAGAATTTCTGCCTTTGTGCAGACAGATACTTTTAGAGAGAAATTGAAGGACAATGAGGTATTTTCAAAAATAGGTCTTGCTTCAGTCCATGCAAAGAAGCATCTGTTTTAAAATAGCAAACATGGAGAGATTCTGTGAGTCTTCGAAAGCTATTTTTAAATTGTTGTGATGGATAAACAAAAGAAAATGTGCCACAGCAAGAATAACTAACTTCATTTTAAATCCAAGCCCACATTACCAATATGGCAAAGTTCATGTCTTTCCCCACATATTCTGGAGTTCACCCCATGTAATCCAATCTCTGTGGCCTCCTTAGCTAAACTGCACAGCAGGATTAAGAGTACAATGTGTGGGTAGAACTAGGAGATCATCCAAAGGGAAAAAAAATTGAGGGACATTTTTCTGGTTCGGACACCTACGGAAAACAATTTTTCTTTTTGAAACTATTTGGCATTTGTGATACCAAGGAAAACCCTGCTTTCAGAGCTAGGCTGCTGAGGCTACCCTTGATTTTTGCAAATTTGAGTATTTTGGCAAAGTTAAAGTTTTTTTCCAGGCATACAAAGGTACATCTAAGATTGCTATAGCCCTTATTACTGCTGTTCTTTATACAATCTTTGTGCCCTAATTTCTCTATGCTTTGTCATATTACAGGATTTATCCTATATGTCATAGGATTCTTTTTGCATGGGATCTCATTCTTTATTTGATGTGTGTATCAGATATTTTAAACACAAATATATCTTTGATAATGCATCTTTAGACTTTAGTTCCTGATTTGTGAAATTAAGAGAATAGCTATTCTCTCTCTTCTAGAAGATAGTCTGTGAAAAAAGCTTGGTACAAGTTTGCATCTGCTCTTGCTTCATCTCATGGTAAATTCAAACCATGCCTATTCAGGATAAAAAGCAGTTCTTTGACCTGCTCTTGTTTCTGCTGCCACACCACTGCACTCGCAGAGACTTAACAGAGAAGTCTTGAATCACACTTATGTAAGTAGACAAAAAGTTTGAGGCATAGTATCTCCTTTTCCGAGGACTCTTCTTTTGTGACTTCCAGTGCAATTCTCAATTTCCATATGAAACCTGCGCAAAAAGTTTGGGGACATCTCAGATAGTTTTTGGTTCCTTGATTACAGATGAATTGGATATTTTGTTCTTAGACATGTTATTTGCAGATATTTCTTCAGGTCTCCCAAATTTCACATTATGCTTAAACTTCTAGCCTGTCTTTCCTTGTGTTCAATTGATATTAATGGGTGTACCTTTGAAAAACATCTTAAGATTCTCAGTTTTTAAATAACTGCCTAGTCTTTTATTTCTCAGTGTGACTGCATTACATGCTGCTGTTGCCAAGTCTGAAGGAGGGCTGAGATTTTATCCCTATTGCTTTTTGCTCCTAATTTTCTACAAATCTCAGTGTTGTTTCTACAGATGGTAAAAAATTAAGATGATCAATAAGTTCCATTTCAAAGCCAGAAGAATTCATTATCCAGGTATTGCTGGAACAAAACAGAGTGGAAAATGCTTATGCAAATCCTACATGACTAGAAATACTTTTCTGCAAAATACCTGTGCTCTAATAGGAATGAACCCATAATGCTGCTCCCATATTGTAGTGTGCAATGTATCTATGCCTTAGGCATCCCTTTAAGTTGTGCAGTGGATAGATGTGTTCACAAGGCTTTCGTGAATCACAGGGATTCAGTGAAGAAGTGTATGGAAGTGGAAAAACTCAAAATAACTGAAACATGAAGTAATGACAACAGTAGCCTCTAGGGATATATTAAGTGAGGATAGTGCTTACCACAGAAAATTTGTATGGACATTTGCTTTCCTGGCATTGGCTGGGTCTCATGGTTGTCATTTTGAATATTTATTAGAACAATACCACATGTTGATTGCTTACAGTCTTTGAATTAATTCTCACCCAATGTAGTGAGATGGAGCTCTGAGTCTTTTCAGCAGTTATGTATCATAGTGTCACTTACCACTGGCGTGATTATGGGATACTGCATTTTAATGATAAATTGTCTGGCCGTGAGACCCTCATATACCCACGGAGTGATTCCCAGGAGGGAAAGCAGATTAAGCTGGTTGCTTAGAGTAAAGTCTGCTAATGCAATGCAGAACATGAGCTGGAAATCACAGAGCAATGTTTTAGCAAACCTGAAGCCAGAGCAAGTAGGGCTCTGTGTGAGCTGCACACGGAGAATGAAAGTGGCAATGCATGCTTGCAGCCCAGAAAGGCAACTGCACCCTGACCTGCATTGTAAGTTTCATAGCCAACAATCATGGCTGAAGGAGGTGATTCTCCCCCTCTGTTCTTGTGATATCCCACCTGTGGTACTGTGTCCAGCTCTGGGATTCCCAACACAAGAAAGACATGGTGAGTCCATGCTGATGACCAATTTGCAGGTGGGATGTGGTAGACCAAACTAGTCTCCCTTGCTCTGAAGGCAGTGGAAGCTGTGGCCTCCATCAGCATATGGAGATTTCCATACATCCTCTTGATGGCCCCAAAGTCCAAAGCAGTTGTACATTCTGTAGGTGTGGTTCCTGTACGATGTCCACCATAAGTGATCAGTTTTGAAGAGTTATAGTGGGTTGACACTGGCTTAACCATGATGGCAGGTTCCTAATGAAATGATCATGAATGTTTCTTCGCTTTGACAGATATGTAGCACCTTTCAGTGGTGTAAGGACAGTTCTTTCTTTTGAATTCATCATCTTGAATGTCTACAGTGACCTACCTGTCCCTCCTGGTCTGCTTTTGGCCACCTACCTTGAATGTCTGTTGTAATGCCCCAGTTAACATGCTAAATTGACATATAAGTCAAGGGAGAATTACAGTAGTCTTTGGTGATTGCTATTGCATGACTTTGCTTCTGAGGGTGCCTCTTTTCCTGTAACTACAGAGGGAAAGTACCACAGAATAAAAAAAATGTCATGGGTTGGAAGGGATCACAAAGATCATCTAGTTCTGAGCCCTCTGTCATCATCAGAGACACCTTCCACTATATCAGGTTTTTCAGAACCCCATCCAATCTGGCTTTGAAAACTCCTGGGGATGGGGCATCCACAACTGCTCTGGGCGACATGTTCCAAGGCCTCACAATTCTAAGGGTGAAGGTATTTCTTCCTAATACCTAATCCAAACCTCTTCCAGTGTAAAGCCACTACCTGATGTCCTGTCACTGCATGCCCTTTTAAATAGTCCCTCTCCATGCTTCTTGTAGGTACTGGAAGGCTGCAATTAGGTCACTGCAAAGCCTTCTCTTTTTCAGGCTAACATAAGCACTACAGTTATGTGCCTAATGTTCATTACAGGAACTGTGGGCTCCATGATACATGGATAAGCATGGAAATGGCCCCAAAAGGCTCTTGCTGTGTTACTGTGTGTTACTGTGTGTTACTGTGTGTTACTGTGCCTCTTTTGTAATCTGCTGTATCTGTGTGACATAAAAGTTTCCACCCATGGTATTGAAGGTCATTACCAAGATTTCCTGTTCTCACAAAGCCTGTCACATGTGTTTGAAGTTTATAATCTGCTTTTTATTTTAAAATTGGTATTCTCCCAGAAAACAAATTTCCCCATATTATTTCATTTCCTGCAATGTTCATTAGGGACACTGGTGGGGACTCTTCTCATTGGGTGGAATGACACCCTTTCTGGGTCAGGCCAGAGTAACCAGTTATTGCTTGCTCACTCTTCCCTCAGAGTGTTGGGGAAGAGAATTTAAAGGGTAAAAGTAAGAAAATTCATGGGTTAAGATAAAGAAATTTAATAAGTAAAGCAAATGATGTGCATACAGTAAGCAATGTGAAGATAAAGAAGATAAACAAGGAATTCTTTTGCCATTTCCCACCTGCAGAATAATGCTTAGCCATTTCCAGGAAAGCAGGGATTCATTGTGTGCAATGGTTACTTGGGAAGACAAAACACCATACCTTTAAACATTGCCTTTCTTCTCCTTCTTTTCCCAGGTTTATATGCTGAGTATGGCACTGTGGTATGGAATATCCTTTTGGTCAGTTGGGTCAGCTTTCCTGTCTGTCCCCTCCCAGCGCTTTGTGCACCCTCAGCCTCCTTGCTGTCAGGGCAGAATGAGAAGCAGAAAAGGCCTTGATGCTGTGTAAGCACTGCTCAACAATTAAAAAAGCATCAGGGTGTCATCAACATTGTTTTCCAGCACAAATCTAAGACATAGCACCACATCAGCTGCTGTGAAGAAAAATAGCTATTCCATTTTCTACCAGTGTACCAGCAAAAGGGAGTGTGCAAAGGGGGAGGGTACCAAAGTTGGCTTGAAATGTGCTAGTAGTGCTGGAAAAGGTTGTGAGGCTTTAGTGTCCCAGCATGGCACCTTATCTAATGAGCCAATGATGTGTGCACATGGTAATAGGGCAAGTGCAGGGTTTTTCAGAGCTCACCACTCTAAGCAGCAGCAAAGGGGCAGCAGCAGATTGTCACCTCTGTGCTGTATGATGGTGTGCAGGGAAGAAATTCTTGAAATTGGCCTTCAAAATTAGAGGTGATGCCAGTCCTTGGAGAAGATGTGTGTTTCTCTTGAGGGACCATCTGGGAGATGGGTAATATATAACCGTGTCACCAAAGTTTGATGTAAAGTACCCCTTCAGACCACTTACTTCACTGAGAAGAATTATTATCTGCAGCATATTGGCAAATTTCTTGTCTAATCTGGTTCTTAATACTTAGGGAAATATTTCTCTCCGATCTGGGGAGGTTATTTAACAATCTGACACATATTATTGCATGATTTTTTTTTTTGAGATTTAGTCTAAATTTTTTTGACTTAGGTTTTACCCTTTTGCATCTTGCTATATCAATATAACAGCCATAAGCAGCATTTTTTTTCCCTCAAAGCTTCAGCCTTGGTAATGTTTCACATCATTATTGGTAAGAAAACTGTGCAGATGTAATTTATAGGGCACATACACAGCAGAGCACGCTACACAAAGGCGTGCCAGTTCAGAGTGGAGCCACAGGCCTTTGTTTCCAGATGATGACTTTGTCAACTTTGGATCAGACCCATAGGGAGCCACAGTTAAAATAATCACTTAAATAGCAGAGTTAATGTATAATTCTTTCAAATCCCAACAGTTTGTAGAAGCTAGCTTACTACTGTCTTGGCTGTTTTATTCATCGCTTGTTGTTTTCTCTCCATTTGGAGATGGTCTGATTTTCTGAAGATCTCATTTTAAAAAGTCTGAGCGCAATTAATCAATGCTGTTGGGCTTGTTTTCTGGAGCTCTCATTATATTTCAGCTGTGCTTAGTTCCTTTCTGTAATGCCTCCTAAATGCATGCCAGATTTAACTCTTCTCTTTTGTGGGCTCTGTTTCACTTCACAGACTAGGCCAGATGAGGTGAGTTCGTGTAGCACTGCTGGGGTAAGTGCTGCCATGGAGGACATCACCAGGTGGGTATTGGGATTCTATTTTTCTTTACTAGACAGATCATGTGTGTGGTGTGTGTGGAGACAAAATCTCCTCTTCTCTCCTCTCAGTCCCGCACTGGTGTTGACAAATAAAAATACTGTAATAATTTGAACCTAGCGGCATGTAGATACTCCCCCCTCCCATGTGCAAGGCACCGTACAGGAAGAGAAGGAAATGGACAATATATTAAATAACTTAAAATTTCTCACAGTGGTCAATTTCAGATAAAAAAAAGCAATAGCAAATGGAAACTCAGAGGCAGAACCAGTCAGTCTGACTTGCAACAACCTTCCCATATCACCTGACCTGGCTGTTGTCAAGATAGTTTTTGGGATGTCACCATTCTTCTAGTGTGAAAAACTCCATATATTCTTCTCCACTTACATCTGCAGTCCTTCTGGATGAGGAGAAAATTCAGACTCCTGACCTAAGATATGTAGCATGGCTATGTATTCATCACAGTTTCGGTACACAAATCAGGAGTTTCATGACACGAAGTTTCCTCAAAGGGAAGAAGCCATGGTTAGCATAACATCTGGCAATGTTGACGTAATCTGCTGTTTAATTCACATCATCTGTTGCCAGTCAGAGACACTCAGAGATGCAGCATTGTAAAATGCAATTATTCTAAACTCTGGGCACAAAATTTCACACTGAAGATTTGGGAAAAGTTCCTTTTCCTGCTGTGCACATGTGACACATCATCCTTCTGGCTCAAACTGAATGTCATTGTTGTATGATTTGGCTGAACATCATATCATGTTCCCTGATAGACTTCTGTGACCTTTTCACCCTGGGAGATGAATGGAAAAAGGTGAAAGTATCTTGGCTTATTTTAGCTGGTCACTAAAACACTCTTGGGATGCAGAAGCCTTTCTACGAGATGTTTTCCTGTATCCACTGGCCTGTTGATTTGCATACATGCTGTACCATGAATTTGTTCTTCCACCATGTTTAGGGAGTGGGAAAGAATCGTTGTCTTGGGGAGGAACTGACATAGCACGTTGTGATGTGTTTCTGAAACATTTTGTGCTCCCTTCATTGCGAAAACCAGAGTTTTAAAATCGTATGCACTCAAGGAAGGTTTGAAAGCTGTGATCTTGCAAATGGTAGGATGGTACTGAGAGGAGGCTCAATGAGACAAGCTATATGCAAGGAAACATGATGCTCATGTGAAGGAATGGTCTGTGAATGGAGGTAATAGGGAGGTGCTGAGTCCTAACCTGTCAATCAACCTCATGTCCAACACTGAACACTGCTTATTTTAATGAGAATTATTTAATATTCAGTGAAGGCTGGATCACAAATACCAAATATTTTTGAGGACACAGCATTACACTGTCTCTCTTTGAAACTGAAAGCCTTGAACCTTTGTCAGTGCTTCATTTTCCTTTGTGCTCAGTTTGGAGTCACGAATCTTGTTTATCCAGGAAAGAGTAGATAAAGGGTGTCTAGACTGAGGGGGTCTAGCTTATTTTTTCTTGAAAATCTCCAGTGCTTAGAGTAATAAAAGGGTGTGGGCACTGTGTAGCTTCAGCCTCAGAAAAAGCAGCTTTTGCATTGGCATCTGCTTTTAAAATCCTGCCATGGCAGGCCTTTTAAATAACTGATGGTCTAGCAATTGCCACTTCTAAAGAGAGCAGATAGAGTACATCTGAAGAGAGGAAGAGAAATATTACCTAGACTGAAGATCAAAGTACACTTCCACTGGGACCAAATCCAGTTAATGCTATATTTACTTTAATAACCTCCAAGGAAGGGTACCTATCCATTTCAGTCTCACTATCATTTATGAAAGCTACCAAGGAGGAAATTAGAGATTTGAAAAGTCAGCTGCAGGAATTCATCTCATGTCTATTCAAATAATGGCTTGCTGATTACTGAAGCTTTCATTTCTGAAGCAGAAAAGATAATCTGCACTTTGAATGACACATGGAGGTGTATGAGATACAGAAGAGCACTCATGGGTTCAGCACTGATTTAGCAGACTCTTTAAATGGGCAAGATCTACTTCCCCCTCCTTGTCAGCTTCTCAGTGGACCTCTGACTGCAACATCCAAGTGTTCCAGCTGTGGCTGCTAGTGAGCTGCACATGTGCTCTTGGTGTACATGCAATGTGCTGGGGAGTGCATGGGCTCTCAAGGCAGCAATCAATGCCAATGCAGCAACTGAATCTGACTGTCCAGTGCTTCAGCAAACAAGTTTCAATCCCAAATCCACTTCCAGAACAGATTTGCAGACAGTTTAGTTTTGTGTGATTTTATGGTGTACTCTGTGAAGTGCAAGAGATGCAATCATCCAAATACATTTTAGATGCAGGTTACAAGAGAAATAGAGATAGGAATGCAGTGTTCTCACCCTTTGGCCACACCTATGCTACTAAAGACAATAAGTCAGGACTGTTCTCTGACCTGGGCATATCCTCACAGTATGACTCATGAGCATATGTCTAAACCCTTCCCTTTAAATGGGGAGGGTCAAAGATGCATACTGGGAAGAATTCTCCATTGTGGCCAGCACTGCTATTTGGAGTTGATGGTAAAGGTGGCCATGAGATAGTGCTCAAACCTGTGCCCTGCCTGGTTTAAGTTTACTGGTGCCCGTGTAATCATAAGGCTAGGACAGGTTTCACTCACTAGTGTTGAAGGAATTTGACTGTGCTGACTTGATCCTCCCCTCTCCTTGCTTATCCTTGGCTTTTCCTGGCTCTCTGCACTGTTGCAGCTGTTGACAATTAGGGTGATGACTCCTGTCCACCTCTGAGAGACCCCCATGTGCCATCCCACAAGGAGAGGGAGGTGCCCACAATAATGTGGAGCAGACACTTTCCATTTGAAGACAGTGGAGAGGCTTTATGGGCCACAGGAGGCTGATGCCTTAGGATTTTAGCTTTTATATTTTTCATATAATCGTAATCCTGCAATCCTTTAGTGTACAACTCTAAACTCCATATACAGTGTTAGCTACTGCTTTCCCATTTTAGTCAGACAAAACAATTCCTCTCTAGGCCTGGGAATCAAGGACACCTCACTGTCTCAGGCCCTGAGAAAGTGAACAAAAGTGAGTTGGGGGGGAGGAGCAAACTTGGGGTAAATGAATTCATTACCTGAAGCTGTAATTGGAAGATTAACCCCCAATATGCAAATGGACCAAACTTATAAAAGTATGAAAACCCATGACCTGTCGTCCATTTTTGGGTGTAGCCTCTGGGGGGCTTTGTCTGCCCTAAATGTACCTGAAGGCCCTTCAATAAATATAACTGCTTTGTATTCTCTTAATTTTGTCTGTCCTCTGTTTTTAGGGAATCCCAAAAAGGCATCAAGGCCAGTGGGATACAGTCAGAGGGTTGCACAACCTACTGGCCAGGAGGTATGGAGGACTCTGGATCTGTCAGAAACTGAAATCCTCTTTGGGGCACCAGCTTCTCACTTCTGATGATGGGAGTAGTAGCTGGCTGAAATGTATCTTTTGGACTTCTAGCATAGCTGACCAAATATTTCACTGAAATGGTGTCCGTTTGTTACAGGTTCCTTCTTTTCTTGGAACTGTCAAGGCACAGAAGAATGGAGAATTCTGAAATAGGGCAGATTTTAAATGTATCTGTCAGGAAGTGCACGAAGTCCATACTGAGGGTTGAATTCAGGCCTCGAGTTGTCCATCAGAGCCAAGGGAACCTTATTAAGGACTCAATGACCAGGACAATTGAAATAAAAGATTTGGTTAAATGAGGACTCTTGATATTTTCTCTTCCTTTCATCATAATAAAAAAGGTAAGTATATAAAAATCCTTCTATCAGCAATCTTCTCCAATTAGTGGTGTGAGTTAAAATCATACAGCTGTGTGCAGAGGAGAAATAGGGCAAAAGGTATTGTATATACATAGGGAGAGACAATGAGTGAAGTTACACACAAAGCATATGTGGAAATAGGCAAAAATGTTGAGTTCTTACATGTTTTAACTTTATTGTGTGGTTACAGCTGGAACATATGCACAAGAACAGTCACTCTTCTATCAACAGCTGGTACTGCACTCTATTCTCACACACTAACAAAACGTTGTCCTGCAGGAGATTTGGTGAGGAAGACCTGCTGTTCTTGGCACTGCAATTAATCATGCTAATTATGCTGGAGATTATAGAGAATCCAGCAGTACTTTAGGATACATGGGTTATGGGAATTGAAATATTTGCTATTTTTACTCCTCCCTGTCAAGAAGAAATTGCCAAGTATCCCACTTAAAAATCTTTGGGTGGATTAATTTTCTTATGCCAAGCTGAGGGGTCTCAGGTCTTGTTCTCAGCTCAGGAAGTGATAATAGGACATACTTCACTTCAAGTGGTATTGCCTATTGCTCTGGGTGCTAGTAACACAAAAGAAAAATCAGCCCTTTTCCAGAAATTCATGCTAAGGCTGTGCTTTAGAATTTAAAAAGCAGCAAACAGCAAGATTCTAGTGGAAAGTGGAAAAGTCTTTAGTATAGAACTTGGAAGATCTGTATTTTATTCTTGGCTCTTGGGAAAATTACAACTCCTCCCTTGTTTTTCTTTTCTCAGTCCTTATTCTGCCTGTGTTGTTTATGGGAGCTTTGCTGTGTTTGCATGTGTGGAGGTTTGCTGGGGTTTGCTATGATAGCACTTGTAGCAGTTCTTTCCAGAGGTACACCTGTAGCCACCCAGGTGACATGTCTGGGAATGGAGGCTTTCCCAAATACTGATTAGCTGCTGTCTGACAGTTTATTCTTCCATTGTTTTTTATTCAGAGAGTCTATTTGGAACAATATTTTTTTTTTCTGTGGCACTGGCTTCAAATTTTGGCCCTTGGAGTGTGTATCCATGTATCCAGTCATAAGTAAAAATTTACCCTGGTTATTTTATCTGGGAAAAAAAGGTTTGCTTTCTTTCATCTGGAACACAGTAACAGTGATCAGAGTGGAACCAAGAGCACATTACCTGAGAAACAATGTTTTTACTTTACTTCCAAATGAATTCTGATTTTTCAAACACCACTGAGCTTTTAGCCAATTGTGTGATTGTGGAGGGGACTCAAGGCACGACATTGCAGTCTGTCACTCAAATCACTGATGGGGCTTAATATGAAGCCTGTGCTGTTCAGCACATGCTCTAGGCCTAGTCTGTGGGAAATGGAGACTCCCCTTGCATTTGTCCTTTGTCATTGCTCTCATCAGATATGCACATGCAGCTTCCAGTTTCCCTCCATGATTGGACCAAAAGCCAATGAACATGCTGAAGATGAGAAGAACAGAATTTCCTAGGAAGCAGCTGAGATAATAAGGAACAATACAATTAATCTATTGAAAATAGGCGTCTTTGGCCATTATTTTTGTGAAACTAAGTCCTTGATAACCATTTTATCTGTGTCCCTGCTTTCTGTGCTTCTGCTGATCCCCTTTATTAGTCAGCTCCCACCAGCTTCTGCACGGAGAACCTGAGGAGCTCTTTAGTTTGAATTTTTTTTCCAGATCTTATAATTGGCTTGCTCACATGCTCTCCCAGCCACTGGCTTCTAGTTCTACATTTTTCTTGTACTTCTTCCAAGTCCCAGAGAATTTCTTATCTTTCCCCATCCTCCTCAGGCTCTTGCCACTCCACTGCCATGGCCCCACACCCTTTTCTGTGTACAGAAGCACTATCCATGGCAGAAGGAAGTAGCAGAGGGGGCTTTTTCTAATTTTGCTGTCGCTTTGCTGCTACAACAGACAATTTGGGCAAAAGTGGCAGAGTTAAACTGGTGGCACCAAGCTACTACTGCCCGCTCAGAATCTGGGAAAGGAAGTTTGTAGGGCAGAAAACCTCTGGCTGATAATGGTATGGATGTGAGTGAACAGAAAAGTGGTCAGCAAAGCTAGGATCACTTCGGTCGGCCCTTCTCTTCACGTGCCATTCCATCAGACGTCTGTAGGGAGCACATTTGACTCTTCTCAGGTGATCCGGTAGTTCTGTAGATTCTGTCTTCTCAAAGGCTATTCGGCTTGAGAATTAATCTTCCAGAGAGTTATCTTAAATCCTGGCTTGTATTGTATTGTATTGTACATATCTACCCTGGCCTGTATTGTATTGTATTGTACGTATCTATCCTGGCTTGTATTGTATTGTAGGTATCTACCCTGGCTTGTATTGTCTTGTACTGTATTGTATTGTATTGTAGGTATCTACCCTGGCTTGTGTTGTATTGTATTGTAGGTATCTACCCTGGCTTGCATTGCGTTGCATTGTATTGTATTGCATTGTACATATCTACCCTGGCTTGTATTGCATTGTATTGTATTGTATTGCATTGTACGTATCTCCCCTGGCTTGTATTGCATTGCATTGTATTGTATTGCATTGTATGTATCTCCCCTGGCTTGTATTGCATTGCATTGTATTGTATTGCATTGTACATATCTCCCCTGGCTTGTATTGCATTGCATTGTATTGTATTGCATTGTACATATCTCCCCTGGCTTGTATTGCATTGCATTGTATTGTATTGCATTGTATGTATCTACCCTGGCTTGTATTGCATTGTATGTATCTACCCTGGCTTGTATTGCATTGCGTTGTATTGTATTGCATTGTATTGCATTGCATTGTATTGCATTGTATGTATCTACCCTGACTTGTATTGCATTGCATTGTATTGCATTGTATGTATCTACCTTGACTTGTATTGCATTGCATTGTATTGCATTGTATGTATCTACCCTGACTTGTATTGCATTGCATTGTATTGCATTGTATGTATCTACCTTGACTTGTATTGCATTGCATTGTATGTATCTACCCTGACTTGTATTGCATTGCATTGTATTGTATTGCATTGTATGTATCTACCCTGACTTGTATTGCATTGCATTGTATTGCATTGTATGTATCTAGCCTGACTTGTATTGCATTATATTGTAGGTATCTAGTTTGTATTGTATTGTGTGCACTGCCTGTCCATGTTCCAGTTAAGCTTAGAGCTGCCCTGTCCTGGCCCATAGAGTTAGGTAGGTAGAACAGTTAGGAAACTTTGTTTCATATTTTTCTATGGGGTTAGATAACTTATGGGCTTGGTGCAAAGAACTCCCAAGCATCAGGTAGCCACTCCTTGACTGCCTTCTGTTGTCTTGCAGGTCCCTGCGGTGGATTCGGATCCCTCCGGTCACGGAAGAGGAGTCTTAGGGTGTTCTTCAGTGTAGCCTTTTGAGTAAGGGTTGCAGTCAGTGTGAAAGCTGAGGAGTGTGTGTCTGTGGAAGTCTGTGAAAGTTTGTGTTTGTGTTGGCTTGTGTCTGCCTGTGAGAGCGTGTGTGCTGACTGGTTCTAACCTTGTGTGTATGCTTTTTGCCTTTCAGGGTTTTCAATAAATTTTTAAACTTAGAATAAAAAATCCCCAGCCGGGGGGTTTTTTTTTTTTCCCCCCGGCTGGGTATTTTTTTCCTCGGTCCCGGCCGGTCTGCGAGGCGAGGTTCATTACCAAAGTTAGGGTGCAGACCGGGGTGGGACCGGGGTTTTGTCAGGCAGGAGGATTTTTTGAGGCTCCCGGGAACCACGTTCCCGAGGAGCGGTGAGAATGTGGGTTTGCGTGTTTGTCGGTGTCGAGTGGTTCTAACCGTGCGGGTATGATTTTTGCCTTTCAGGGTTTTCAATAAATTTTTAAACTTAGAATAAAAAATCCCCAGCCGGGGGGTTTTTTTTTTTTCCCCCCGGCTGGGTTTTTTTTCTCGGCCGGTCTGCGAGGCGAGGTTCATTACCAAAGTTAGGGTGCAGACCGGGGTGGGACCGGGGTTTTGTCAGGCAGGAGGATTTTTTTTTTTTTTGAGGCTCCCGGGAACCACGTTCCCGAGGAGCGGTGAGAATGTGGGTTTGCGTGTTTGTCGGTGTCGAGTGGTTCTAACCTTGCGTGTATGATTTTTGCCTTTCAGGGTTTTCAATAAATTTTTAAACTTAGAATAAAAAATCCCCAGCCGGGGGGTTTTTTTTTTTTCCCCCCGGCTGGGTTTTTTTTTCCTCGGTCCCGGCCGGTCTGCGAGGCGAGGTTCATTACCAAAGTTAGGGTGCAGACCCGGGTGGGACCGGGGTTTTGTCAGGCAGGAGGATTTTTTTTTTTTGAGGCTCCCGGGAACCACGTTGCCGAGGAGCGGTGAGAATGTGGGTTTGCGTGTTTGTCGGTGCCGAGTGGTTCTAACCTTGCGTGTATGATTTTTGCCTTTCAGGGTTTTCAATAAATTTTTAAACTTAGAATAAAAAATCCCCAGCCGGGGGGTTTTTTTTTTTTCCCCCCGGCTGGGTTTTTTTTTCCTCGGTCCCGGCCGGTCTGCGAGGCGAGGTTCATTACCAAAGTTAGGGTGCAGACCGGGGTGGGACCGGGGTTTTGTCAGGCAGGAGGATTTTCTATTCAGGCTCTCGGGAACCATGTTCCCGAGCGGTCGGTAAACGGTTGTGATGAGGAGGAGGCTGGATTTCTGTGTGAGCTGAAGGACGTGCGTGTGTTTGATGGGTGTTACCTTTTCTGTGTGGTGCTTTTGTTTTGGGTTTCTTGTAAGAAGAAAACTATATGTAATGGAGTTGTTGGATACAGAGAAATGGTTATATTGTGTTGAAATGTATTTGGCTTGTCTTGGCCGTATTGTTCTGTATTGCATTTGCTGCTGTATTTGAATGTATCGCTCTGTATATGAATTGTCTTTTTATTGAAGTGTGTATGGATTGTATTTGTATCTGCGTTTGTATACATTGTTTCCACGTGCTTTGCTGACCTGTAAAAAAAAAAAACACTTTATTCAATAAAGTCAACTCCACCCTAATAAAGATAAATCCCCCCCCCTCCCCTTGTGGCTCCTGTCTTTATTTGGTGTGGTTTAGTTACTTTCTAACTGTACTTCTTGCTTTGCTTCTCACTTTCCTTTGTGTTTCTCTTTTATTTTTATTTCTGGTAGTATCAAGTCTGTCCCTGTGTCTGTTTCTCACTGTTTCTAACTCTTAAGTCTATGCCTCTTTCTGTGTTTCTCTATTTGTCTCTTTCTCTCCCTGTTTCCTGTCACTCCAACTCTATTCCTTTTCCTCCTTATTTCTTTCTATTTGATCACCTCTCTTTCTATCTTTCCCTGTTTCTCTTGTTCCTTTGACTGTATTTCTCTATTTCTGGTTTTCTATTTTTCCAACTTTATTTCTATTTCTCCAACTTTAATTATTTCTCTACTTTCTGTTTCTGTGGTTGTCTATTTTTCAATTTCTGCTTGTTTAAGTCTATTTCTCTTTCTCCAACTCTAATTCTCTATTTCTCCAACTCTAATTCTCTAATTCTCCATTTCTCCAACTCTAATTCTCTAATTCTCCATTTCTCCAACTCTAATTCTCTAATTCTCTATTTCTCCAATTCTCTGTGTCTCTATTTCTCCAACTCTATTTCTCTATTTCTCTAATTCTCCATTTCTCCAACTCTAATTCTCTAATTCTCTATTTCTCCAATTCTCTGTGTCTCTATTTCTCCAACTCTATTTCTCTATTTCTCTAATTCTCCATTTCTCCAACTCTAATCCTCTAATTCTCTAATTCTCCATTTCTCCAACTCTAATCCTCTAATCCTCTATTTCTCCAACTCTAATCCTCTAATTCTCTAATTCTCCATTTCTCCAACTCTAATCCTCTAATTCTCTATTTCTCTAACTCTAATCCTCTAATCCTCTATTTCTCCAACTCTAATCCTCTAATTCTCTAATTCTCCATTTCTCCAACTCTAATCCTCTAATTCTCTATTTCTCTAACTCTAATCCTCTAATTCTCTATTTCTCTAATTCTCTAATTCTCCATTTCTCCAACTCTAATTCTCTAATTCTCCATTTCTCCAACTCTAATTCTCTAATTCTCCATTTCTCCAACTCTAATCCTCTAATTCTCCATTTCTCCAACTCTAATCCTCTCATTCTCTATTTCTCCAACTCTAACCCTCTAATTCTCCATTTCTCCAACTCTAATTCTCTATTTCTCCATTTCTCCAACTCTAATACTCCAATTCTCTATGTCTCTATGTCTCTATTTCTCCAACTCTAATTCTCTAATTCTCTAACTCTAATTTTCTAATTCTCTATTTCTCTTTCTCCAACTCTAATTCTCTCTCTTCTCTCTTTCATTTCTCTCTTCTATTTCTCTCTAAGTCTAAGCAGCAGTAGAAATTGTCATGCTCCCTGGGAGTAAAAAAAAAACTTTAAATATTTAATAATAACAATAATAAATACTCCCAGGGAGCATCAAAATTTCTACTGCTGCACCGGACATATTATTTTTCTTCTTTTCTTTATATATATAAATATATAGGATATAGGGACCCTAATTAGTGCTCCAGATGGGAGTAACTAATAATATAGATTGAATTAATTAACATATACCACTACTCCCATCTGGAGCACTAATTAAATTACACAATTAACTAATTAGTAGGCTAATGAGTTAATTAGATAATTAGCAAAATTTTTTTTCGGGGGCCACACCACAATATAAAAAACCGACAGATACACTTCGGGACGCCACGACGGTACCGCACCACTAGAACACGGCATGAACGCTACGACCGCCGTACACAAGCGACACGTACAGTAAAAAAATGCCGCGACGCCGTAATCACGCATCCTCAGCGCCATCTCGAGACCGAAACCACGCACTACACCCTGACCACCGAAATCGCGCATGCGCACTTCAGTCCAGGCACCTAAACGGCACTTCCGCATTCGGAACGAACCACGAAAACGACGCACAACGAAAACAAAAGGACGGCCGTAACAATAAAAAAAGACTACATGCCCGCGCGCCAAAACGGGAGCAAAATACGCACCCAGAGCACAAAAAAACCACATAGAAAACAAAAAACGCAGCCAAACACTCGGCGCATGCGCACTAGGTCCCGAACTACCAAAATGTCCGCCGCAGTACCCGGATGTACTCCGCGCATGCGCATTAGATCCCGAACTACCAAAATGGCCGCCGCAGTACCCGGATGTACTCCGCGCATGCCCAGTGGGTCCCGAACTACCAAAATGTCCGCCGCAGTACCCGGATGTACTCCGCGCATGCCCAGTACGCCCTGAACTACCAAAATGGCCGCCGCAGTACCCGGATGTACTCCGCGCATGCTCAGTGGGTCCCGAACTACCAAAATGGCCGCCGCAGTACCCGGATGTACTCCGCGCATGCTCAGTACGATCGCAACCTACTGCACATGCCCAGAACGGCCCCCTACTCATCAACCAATCACAGACATGAACACCACAAAGGCCACACCTCCGAGGTTATAAAAACCCGACCCCGGCGGCCATTTTCTCATTTCATCGGCAGGAACCACAGAGGAAGGATCCCCGCACAGCTCCACAGGACCAAGAAGGCCCAAAAAACAAGGTAGGGACCTCATCGGGGGAATAATATTAGGCCTTAGAAAAACCGGGTGACTAGTAACTGCATAACATTAAGGGTTACCGTTTATTTGACTAGTTAGGGTTAGGTCTGAGGGGGAAGGCTGAAGGTGAGGGCTAGGCCTGAGGGCAAGGCCTGAGGGCAAGGCCTGAGGGCAAGGCCTGACGGTTAGGGTTAGGGTGTCAGGGTGTCAGGGTGTCAGGGTGTTAGGGTGTTAGGGTTAGGGTGTTAGGGGGTGAGGTTTAGGGTTTAGGGTTTAGGGTTAGGGTTAGGGTTAGGGTTAGGGTTTAGGGTTAGGGTTAGGGTTTAGGGTTAGGGTTTAGGGTTAGGGTTAGGGTTAGGGGTTA
>JAVTVJ010000432.1:0-17220 GCA_034509425.1 Eopsaltria australis
GGGAGAGCAGGTCTACCCCGGCGGCCGTCAGGGAGAGTGCAGGTCGACCCCGACGGCCGTCAGGGAGAGTGCAGGTCTACCCCGGCCGGCCGAGGAGTGAAGGTCTACCCCGGCAGACAGGGGAGAACAGGACTACCCCGGCTGGCCACAGAGAGGAGGTCAAGTCCGGCGGCCGTCAGGGAGAGCAGGTCTACCCCGGCTGGCCACGGAGAGCAGGTCTACCCCGTCCGGCAACGGAGAGAAGGTCAACCCCGGACGGCCACGGACAGAAGGTCTACCCCTGTTGGCCACGGAGTGCAGGTCTACCCCGGCCGGCCATGGAGAGCACGTCTACCCCAACGGCCGTCAGGAAGAGCAGGTCTACCCCGGCCGGCCACGGAGAGCAGGTCTACCCCGTCTGGCCCTGGAGAGCAGGTCTACCCCTGCCGGCCACGGAGTGCAGGTCTACTCCGGCCGGCCATGCAGAGCAGGTCTACCCGGGCGGCCGTCAGGGAGAGCAGGTCTTCCCCGGCCGGCCACGGAGAGCAGGTCTACCCCGGGCGGCCACGGAGAGCAGGTCTACCCCGGCGGCCGGCAGGGAGAGTGCAGGTCTACCCCGGCATCTATGGAGAGCAGGTCTACCCCGGCGGACAGGGCAGAACAGGTCTACCCCTGCCGGCCATGGAGAGCAGGTCTACCCCGGCGGCCGTCAGGGAGAGCAGGTCTACCCCGGTCGGCCACGGAGAGCAGGTCTACCCCGTCCGGCCATGGAGAGCAGGTCTACCCCTACCGGCCACGGAGAGCAGGTCTACCCCGGCCGGACACGGAGAGCAGGTCTACCCCGGCCGGCCACGGAGTGCAGGTCTACCCCGGCGGCCGGCCATGGAGAGCAGGTCTACCCCGGAAGCTGTCAGGGAGAGCAGGTCTACCCCGGCCGGCCACGGAGAGCAGGTCTACCCCCCGGCGGCCGTCAAGGAGAGCAGGTCTACCCCGGACAGCAACGGAGAGCAGGTCTACCCCGGCCGGCCACGGAGTGCAGGTCTGCCGTGGCCGGCCATGGAGAGCAGGTCTTCCCCGGACGGCCATAGCGAACAGGTTTTCCCCGGCCGGCCACGGAGAGCAGGTCTATCCCGGCCGGCCACAGAGTGCAGGTCTATCCCGGCGGCCGACAGGGAGAGTAGGTCTACCCCGGCAACCATGGAGAGCAGGTCTACCCCGGCCGGCCACGGAGTGCTGGTCTACCCCGGCGGCGAGGGGAGAGCAGGTCTACCCCGGCGGCCGGCAGCGAGAGTGCAGGTCTACCCCGGCGGCCGGCAGGGACAGTGCAGGTCTATCCCGGCATCCATGGAGAGCAGGTCTACCCCGGCGGACAGGGGAGAACATTTCTACCCAAGCCGGCCACGGAGAGCAGGTTCACCCTGGCGGCCGTCAGGGAGAGCAGGTCTACCCCGGCAAGCCACGGAGAGGAGGTCTACCCCTGCCGGCCACGGAGAGCAGGTCTACCCCGGCCGGCCACGGACAGCAAGTCTACCCCTGCCGGCCACGGAATGCAGGTCTACCCCGGCGGCCGTAAGGGAAAGCAGGTCTACCCCGGCCGGCCACGGAGTGCAGGTCTACCCCGGCAGCGAGGGGAGAGCAGGTCTACCCCGGCGGCCAGGGGAGAACAGGACTACCCCGGCGGCCAGGAGGGAGAGTGCAGATCTACCCCAGCGGCCGGCAGGGAGAGTGCAGGTCTATCCCGGCGGCCGGCAGGGTGAGTGCAGGTCTACCCCGGCGGCCGACAGGGAGAGTGTAGGTCTACCCCGGCCGGCCACGGAGAGCAGGTCTACCCCGGCCGGCCACGGTCAGCAGGTCTACCCCTGCCGGCCACGGAGTGCAGGTCTACCCCGGCCGGCCACGGACAGCAGATCTACCCCGGAGGCCGTCAGGGAGAGGGGGTCTACCCCGGCCGGCCACGGACAGATGGTCTACCCCTGCTGGCTACGGAGTGCGGCTCTACCCGGTCGGCCGAGGGGAGAGCAGGTCTACCCCGGCCGGCCATGGAAAGGTCACCCTGCCGCCACGAAGCAGGTTTTCCCCGGCCGGCCACGGAGAGCAGGTCTACCCCGGCCGGCCACGGAGTGCAGTCGACCCCCGGCAGCCGTCAGGGAGAGCAGGTTCTACCCCGGCCGGCCACGGAGAGCAGGTCTACCCCGGCGGCGCGTCAGGGAGAGTAGGTCTTCCCCGGCCGGCCACGGAGAGCAGTCTACCCGCGGCACGGAGAGCAGGTCTACCCCGGCGGCAGCCACGACGGGGCCACAGACAGGTCTACCCCGGCGGCCGTCGGAGAGCAGGTCTACCCCGGCCGGCCACGGAGTGCAGGTCTACCCCGGCGGCCATAGAGAGCAGGTCTAACCCCGGCCCAAGGAGAGCAGGTCTACCCCGGCCGGCCACGGAGAGCAGGTCTACCTCGTCCGGCCGCGGAGTGCATGTCTACCCCGGCCGGCCACGGAGAGCAGGTCTACCCCGGAGGCCGTCAGGGAGAGCAGGTCTACCCCGGCAGCCATGGAGAGCAGGTCTACCCCTACCGGCCACGGAGTGCAGGTCTGTTCCGGCGGCCAGGGGAGAGCAGGTCTACCCCGGCGGCCAGGGGAGAGCAGGTCTACCCCGGCAGCCACGGAGAGCAGGTCTATTCCGGCCGGCCACGGAGAGCAGGTCTACTTTGGCCGGCCACGGACAGCAGGTCTACCCTGCCGGCCACGGAGAGCAGGTCTACCCCGGCCAACCACGGACAGCAGGTCTACCCCTGCCGGCCACGGAGTGCAGGTCTACCCCGGCCGGCCATGTAGAGCAGGTCTACCCCGGCTGGCCACGGAGTGACGGACTACCCCGGCGGCGAGGGGAGAGCAGGTCTACCCCGGCTGGCCACGGAGAGGAGGTCTACCCTGGCGGCCGTCAGGGAGAGCAGGTCTTCCCCAGCCGGCCACGGAGAGCAGGTCTACCCCGGCCGGCCACGGAGAGCAGGTCTACCCCGGCCAGCCACGGACAGCAGGTCTACCCTGCCGGCCACGGAGAGCAGGTCTACCCCGGCGGACAGGGGAGAACAGGACTTCCCCGGCTGGCCACAGGGAGGAGGTCTACCCTGGCGGCCGTCAGGGAGAGCAGGTCTTCCCCGGCCGGCCACGGAGAGCAGGTCTACCCCGGCCGGCCACGGAGAGCAGGTCTACCCCGACGGACAGGGGAGAACAGGTCTACCCCAGCCGGCCACGGAGAGCAGGTTCACCCTGGCGGCCGTCAGGGAGAGCAGGTCTACCCCGGTAGGCCACGGACAGCAGGTCTACTCCTGCTGGCCACGGAGAGCAGGTCTACCCCTGCCGGCCACGGACGCAGGTCTACCCCTGCCGGCCACGGAATGCAGGTCTACCCCGGCCGGCCACGGAGAGCAGGGCTAACCCGGCCGGCCACAGAGTGCAGGTCTACCCCGGCAGCGAGGGGAGAGCAGGTCTACCTAGGCGGCCAGGGGAGAACAGGACTACCCCGGTGGCCAGGAGGGAGAGTGCAGTTCTACTCCGGCGGCCAGCAGGGAGAGTGCAGGTCTATCCCGGCGGCCGGCAGGGTGAGTGCAGGTCTACTCCGGCGGCAGACAGGGAGAGTGCAGGTCTACCCCGGCGGCCGAGGGGAGAGCAGGTGTACCCCGGCGGCCAGGGGAGTACAGGTCTTCCCCGTCCGGCCAGGGGGGAGCAGGTCTACCACGGCGGCCGTCAGGGAGAGTGCAGGTCTGTCCCGGCGGCCGGCAGGGAGAGTGCAGGTCTACCCCGGCCGGCCATGGACAGCAGGTCTACCCCGTCCAGCCACGGAGAGCAGGTCTACCGTGGCCGGCCATGAAGAACAGGTCTACCCCGGCTGGCCATAGCGAGCAGGTCTTCCCCGGCTGGCCAAAGAGAGCAGGTCTACCCCTGCCGGCCACAGAGAGCAGGTCTTCCCCGTCCGGCCATGGAGAGCAGGTGTACCCCGGAGGCCGTCAGGGAGAGCAGGTCTACCCCGGCAGCCATGGAGAGCAGGTCTACCCCTGCCGGCCACGGAGTGCAGGTCTGTCCCGGCGGCGAGGGGAGAGCAGGTCTACCCCGGCAGCTAGGGGAGAGCAGGTCTACCCCGGCAGCCATGGAGAGCAGGTCTACCCCGGCCGGCCACGGAGAGCAGGTCTACCCCGGCCGGCCACTGACAGCAGGTCTACCCCGCCGGCCACGGAGAGCAGGTCTACCCCAGCCGGCCACGGACAGCAGGTCTACCCCTGCCAGCCACGGAGTGCAGGTCAACCCCGGCCGGCCATGGAGAGCAGGTCTACCCCGGCCGGCCACGGAGTGCAGGTCTACCCCGGCGGCGAGGGGAGAGCAGGTCTACCCCGGCGGCCAGGGGAGAACAGGTCTACCCCGGCCGGCCACGGAATGCAGGTCTACCTTGGCGGACAGGGCAAACAGGACTACCCCGGCTGGCAAAGGAGAGGAGGTCTACTCTGGCGGCCGTCAGGGAGAGTAGGTCTACCCCGGCCGGCCACGGAGTGCAGGTCTATCCCGGCAGCGAGGGGAGAGCAGGTCTACCCCGGCGGACAGAGGAGAACAGGTCTACCCCGGCCGGCCACGGAGAGCAGGTCTACCCCGGCGGCCGGCAGGGAGAGTGCAGGTCTACCCCGGCGGCCGGCAGGGAGAGTGCAGGTCTATCCCGGCGGCCGGCAGGGAGAGTGCAGGCCTATCCCGGCGGCCGGCAGGGAGAGTGCAGGTCTACCCCGGCTACCGAGGGGAGAGCAGGTCTACCCCGGCGGCCGTCAGGGAGAGTGCAGGTCTACCCCGGCGGCCGGCAGGGAGAGTGCAGGTCTACCCCGGCCGGCCATGGAGAGCAGGTCTACCCCGGCGGACAGGGGAGAACAGGACTACCCCGGCTGGCCACGGAGAGGAAGTCTACTCTGGCGGCCATCAGGGAGAGAGGGTCTAACCCGGCTGGCCACGGAGTGCAGGTCTACCCCGGCCGGCCATGGAAAGCAGGTCTACCCCGGCCTGCCACGTAGTGCAGGTCTACCCCGGCGGCGAGGGGAGAGCAGGTCTACCCCGGCAGCCAGGGGAGAACAGGTCTACACCGGCCGGCCAGGGGAGAGCAGGTCTACCCCGGCGGCCGGCAGGGAGAGTGCAGGTCTACCCCGGCGGCCGTCAGGGAGAGCAGGTCTTCCCCGGCCGGCCACGGAGAGCAGGTCTACCCCGGCCGGCCACGGAGAGCAGGTCTACCCCGGCCGGCCACGGACCGCAGGTCGACCCCTGCCGGCCACGGAGTGCAGGTCTACCCCGGCCGGCCACGGAGAGCAGGTCTACCCCGGCGGCCGTCAGGGAGAGCAGGTCTACCCCGGTGTCCTGGGTTAGGCCAGAGGGGTCAAAATCTAGGAAGTGATCTGGGCTGCAGGAATGCAGGAAGAAATACAACTTCCTTCCTGCGAGAGAGAGAGAGCCAATAATCAGGTAGTTTTAAGAATTGATAGGTAGGTAAACCAATTAAAAAGTTGGTCCGCCTTCAAGGAAAAAACCATATAAAAGCAGAGACTCTCTGACGCTCTTCCTCTTTGGACCTGCTGCTGCTGTGTAGAGAGGAGCAGCTCCTGCTTCTCTCACTGGTGAGGCCCAAGCGCTTTCCCCCCCCCCGCCTTTCCAAAGGAGGGATGGGGGGGGGGGGAAGGGAGGTTTTTACGGCAGCCGTGCCGCTGCAGCCGGGCAGGCATGGGGGAGGAAACGATTGGAATTTTCAGCAAATCCAGCTCAGCCGGTGTGTCAGCTACACAAGAGGGAGAGCCGGGCCAGGCAAGGACCAGGCCGGACTCCATCCAGCTCGGGCCAGGCCCTGCCCTGTCACCCCGGGCCCAGATGGCCCTACCAGGCCGAGCCAACTTGGCAGAGCCAGGCAGAGACTCTTGAGAGCGTCTGGCATCCAGCTCGGACCTGTTCAAGCAGCCCGGCAAAGAGCACGTGGTCCTCACACTGCCGGAGAGAGAGACAGAGATTAACTCTCTCCATGCCTGGACTAAACTCACAGACACCCATCCTTCTTCGCAGAGAGAGGAACGAGTGAGGACATCTACATAGTGCAGCGCAGAGACTTTACAGTCAGTGAAGAAAGCAGAACTGATACCTAGAGGGAGGTGCACGGGAAGTTGCTTCGAGAGTGAAGCTGAAAACTCTTTTGGAGAACCATGGTTGGGGACTGAGCTAATAAATTCTCTGTAATATATGAAGATATAGTCCAAAGGGGGATGTGAGGTTCTTATTGCAGCCAATGAACTGAAATACCTAAGTACAGACAAGTAAGTGTTGAAAAAGTACAGCCTGATGAGAAACTAGAACCAAGAGAGAGGAGAGGCTGTGACCCAGAGCCCTGGTCCCGGGGAGAATGCTAGAGAACCTGAGTTGTCAGGAGAACCTGTGTTGCTAAGCACAGAAGAAGGGATTTTCTTTGTTGCTGCAATTGAACTGGGCATCCTTAAAACAGGTACCCTGTGGACTGTTCATAACCCACCATAGTGGCTGTGGGAAGGCTACTGGTGTGGGAGAGATCCACCATTAAGCTGGACTTTACTCCGGGCGGCGGTTAATGGTGAGGCAGAAGACCCATAAAAACTGTATTTTTCTTACAGAAGATCCATGGTGTAAGCAAAAGAAACTTCTCTTCCTAAATGAACTGGAACAAGAGCTGTTTCTGAGGTGGTAAACTGACTGGAAGTCAAAGTGTTGTCTTTTGTATGTTGTCAGGGAGAATGAAATGGAGAGGTGGGGAAGGAGGGGTGGTCTGGGGAGTTTGTTCTGGTTTTTTTTTCTTGAGTTTTTGTTTTCCTTTTTTCCCTTTGTCTTAGATATATTAATAAAACTTCTTTGTACTTTATAAAGTTTGAGCCTGCTTTGCCTACTCCTAATCCTTATCTCACAACAAGCAATCAAGTAAATTTAGGTAAGTGTGCTGGCATTTAGCCACAAACCTGAATAAGCAAACTAAAACCACGACATTCAATGGTGCGTTGGCCGGGAAATCGAACCAAATAATGGGCAAATTGATGGGAGTTTTGAGATAAGGATTGATTAGGAGAAATAATAGGCAAAGCATGTATTAAAATACAAGATAAAGTAAATGGTAGTAGAAACTGTGTATTGTAGTAGTCATATAAAGTCTAGAGGTGGAGGTTTGTGTAAGAAGCTTTCTGCTTAGTTTAGTAATTTTTCTTATTCTAAGTAAAGATTGTATAATTAATGTAATTTTGATAATAAGTCTTATATATGGTTTTTCCTGAAGGCGAGAGGTGGAATGTCCTGGGTTAGGCCAGAGGGGTCAAAATCTAGGAAGTGATCTGGGCTGCAAGAATGCAGGAAGAAATACAACTTCCTTCCTGCGAGAGAGAGAGCCAATAATCAGGTAGTTTTAAGAATTGATAGGTAGGTAAACCAATTAAAAAGTTGGTCCGCCTTCAAGGAAAAAACCATATATAAGCAGAGACTCTCTGACGCTCTTCCTCTTTGGACCTGCTGCTGCTGTGTAGAGAGGAGCAGCTCCTGCTTCTCTCACTGGTGAGGCCCAAGCGCTTTCCCCCCCCCCCCCGCCTTTCCAAAGGAGGGATGGGGGGGGGAAGGGAGGTTTTTACGGCAGCCGTGCCGCTGCAGCCGGGCAGGCATGGGGGAGGAAACGATTGGAATTTTCAGCAAATCCAGCTCAGCCGGTGTGTCAGCTACACAAGAGGGAGAGCCGGGCCAGGCAAGGACCGGGCCGGACTCCATCCAGCTCGGGCCAGGCCCTGCCCTGTCATCCCGGGCCCAGATGGCCCTACCAGGCCGAGCCAGCTCCGCAGAGCCGGGCAGAGACTCTTGAGAGCGTCTGGCATCCAGCTCGGACCTGTTCAAGCAGCCCGGCAAAGAGCACGTGATCCTCACACTGCCGGAGAGAGAGAGACAGAGATTAACTCTCTCCATGCCTGGACTAAACTCACAGACACCCATCCTTCCTCGCAGAGAGAGGAACGAGTGAGGACATCTACATAGTGCAGCGCAGAGACTTTACAGTCAGTGAAGAAAGCAGAACTGATACCTAGAGGGAGGTGCATGGGAAGTTGCTTCAAGAGTGAAGCTGAAAACTCTTTTGGAGAACCATGGTTGGGGACTGAGCTAATAAATTCTCTGTAATATATGAAGATATAGTCCAAAAGGGGATGTGAGGTTCTTATTGCAGCCAATGAACTGAAATACCTAAGTACAGACAAGTAAGTGTTGAAAAATTACAGCCTGATGAGAAACTAGAACCAAGAGAGAGGAGAGGCTGTGACTCAGAGCCCTGGTCCCGGGGAGAATGCTAGAGAACCTGAGTTGTCAGGAGAACCTGTGCTGCTAAGCACAGAAGAAGGGATTTTCTTTGTTGCTGCAATTGAACTAGACATCCTTAAAACAGGTACCCTGTAGACTGTTCATAACCCACCAGAGTGGCTGTGGGAAGGCTACTAGTGTGGGAGAGATCCACCATTAAGCTAGACTTTACTCCGGGCGGTGGTTAATGGTGAGGCAGAAGACCCATAAAAACTGTATTTTTCTTACAGAAGATCCATAGTGTAAGCAAAAAAAAAACTTCTCTCCCTAAATGAACTGGAACAAGAGCTGTTTCTGAGGTGGTAAACTGACTAGAGGTCAAAGTGTTGTCTTCTGTATGTTGTCAGGGAGAATGAAATGGAGAGGTGGGGAAGGAGGGGTGGTCTGGGGAGTTTGTTCTGGTTTTTTTTCTTGAGTTTTTGTTTTTTCCTTTTTTCCCTTTGTCTTAGATATATTAATAAAACTTCTTTGTACTTTATAAAGTTTGAGCCTGCTTTGCCTACTCCTAATCCTTATCTCACAACAAGCAATCAAGTAAATTTAGGTAAGTGTGCTGGCATTTAGCCACAAACCTGAATAAGCGAACTAAAACCACGACAGCATGGCACAGTTGAATTTCCAAGCCTGGCGAGCCAGGAGGCAAACCAAGGCCAGAGAGCTGGGCAGCAGCTGGGTGAGCCCAGCTGGCTCCGTGGTGGCACGTCCCGGGCTGCCTTGGAAATGCCTTGTCAGATGAGAGCTCAGTTTAATGCCAGCACGTCAGGTCAGGCAGCAAGTGCCCAGATCTGTGCTTTGAGGGCAGTGCTGCCTGTTGTCTGGGGGACCCAGAAGGGTGCCAGAGCAAGGGACACTTTCTGGAAGACGTTTTTGCACCAACTACTGTACTAGCAAAAGCCACACACTCTGCATCTCGCAGAGTTTCAGGTCACGTCCAGTAAATTTGTGTGGTTAATTTTGTTGTATCCAACACACCCCTGGGGCTCCCCCATCCTACCCGAGCTCCAGAACACCATTTCATATCTCATCTGCAATTAAACAGAAAGCAGTTGACACTGCAGAACTGCATTTGTTTCTGCAAGAGCAAGGATTGTGCTGAGTATCATATGGAGCCTGTTGCCATGGGAAATATCAGTGTTTGTCAAAACTTTAAAATCCAACCCAGTGTATCAAAGCATCCCACTTCCACTTGTGCACCCACAAAGCCAGGACAAATTACAATGGTGGCAAAGCAACTGTGGAGAGGATAGGAAATTAAATTTGCTCAATACACATTAAAGAGAGAAAAAAGTAGGCAGCAGTAAGGAAAACAGAAAAGAGAACATCAGCATGTAAACAAAAAGTACAGGCCAAAAGGCAAAAGGGTTAATTAACAGCACCAATTTATTTGACTTTGGTGACACTTAGAGAGAGTGGTGTGATGTCAAACCCAGCCCTGAAATTACACTGTAATCAGCTCTCAGGGTTGCAAAGTGTTCCTGTTTCACGGGCATTAATTACACTCACCAGTGGCCTCAGCTGTGGTTCCTGGTGCAGGTGGGTGTGGGGGTGGCCCCAAACCTCCTCTCTTCCTGCCTGGTTTTCTCCTCCTCCCCAAGCCCCACTTCTGAGGTACCAATCCCATGTGTACTAATGCACAGGCTCAGAATGGGGAGGGCAAAGTGCAGCTCCCTTTCCCCAGTCAAACGACACCCAGCAGAGGAAAAAAGAAGGGAAGTGTAAACCACCCTTTGCCCTTGAGCCCAAGTGATGCTTGGCCCTCCTGACTGCCCTCCAACGTAGCACAGGCAATCACCTCTGCCAAGCACATCCAGCGTGGGTGCCAATAAGACAAGAACCAAAGTTTTCACAGACTAACTATGTACCAAAGGCTCAGAGCTCCAGAAGGAAGGTGAGAGTCCAGGAGGAAGACACCAGAACCAGACACAGCTATCCGAACACTCAGAGGTGTCTCCAGCCTGCAGACACAACCTCCGCAGGCTATCCTGCCTGGCACTGAACTGAAGCAGCAGATATTGTAACTTCTGAAACCTGCTTTGAAGCTGCCAGACCCTGCTGAGCCTCTGGAGCAAGGCAGTGCCTATCCAAGAGCCAACATAGACTGCATGCTGCAACTATGCAAGCAAAATAAATGGTTTGTTTACAGCCTCTCTGAGCCAACCAATGGCATTAGCAACACGCAGAAATAAAGCAGATAAGTTCCTTACTGCGGGAGTAAGTAATAAAAAATAATTTTTATTTAAGTGATTTAAGAAAACACCTTTCAAGTCAATTAGAAGTTTGCTTTAGGGTTGAAATGGCCTTCAATATAGGCTGAAGTTCCTTCAGGAGGCAGGGTCTGTATTTTTTTTTTTTTATTTTTTGCATTTTTTTGGATATGTGATGAACCCAAGACAACACTGTCATACTGCTGAGGAATTCTCCTCCTCCCCAGCAGCAGCACTGAAAAATTAAATCTGTTAATCCTTTGTTGCAAAGCTTCTATTGATGGTGGTGGTAAGAACCACTGAAATAACCTCACAGGAGGTTTCTTTGTTTTTTCTTATTACCTACTAACACCAAAAATACTGTAAGTACATCAAATTGGGTTCCTCTTTCTTTTCCTTAGTCTGTGGCTAACAAAGGCAGCCAAACTTCTTAACTATAGTAAACAAAACCAGCTTTCCCCAGTAAGGCATCACTTCGGTTTCCCCTTAGAAACATGCTGATTTGGGTGGTTTCTTTAAAGATGCACTAGGTGAGGAGCTGCCATGCAGCTCACACTCCTCACTCACTGGACTGCTGCTGCCCATTCAAAGCCTGAAGTTGTGTGCAAGGAGTACTGACCATATTTTCGCCTCATGTACACTCAGTCAAGAGACATTGTGACCTAAACACTCAAGATCTGTCCTCCTTCTTCCCCAGATCCAGTGCTTTATGAAACTAGAGCCTAAATAAACTCCTAAAGATGTTAATCTCATTAGGTGTGCAGGTGTCCCACAAACTGGGACGTGCTGAACACCAGCACCAAGCCATGTCTTGGATCAGAACTGTGAGTACTGGATCAAGCCACCAGCACATAATCCATGTCTAAAGCGATAAAGAAAGCTCGTCACCTTCCAGTCCCCCTGTCCTGTTTAAGCACCTGTTTGACCGTGCCGTGACATGGTTTTGTGACAGGCTTTTGGATTTTGACACAGTGCCAGAAGTAGGGATGATGTGAGGGCATCATAGGACAGGGATGTGAGGACAAAGCTGTGTCAGCCACCTGACTGACCTATGCTGAGGACCCCTCTGCACCCAAAGCATGAGGTATTTGTGCAGTCTGACCCCTTCCCACAGGTACGGATCTTATTGTGCAAGTGGGACTCTCAAACTCTCAGATTCTCTTTGCCTCTGAGCAATGGGTCCTTCCCTCTGACCCTGCCCAACTCTATTCCACAGCAGCTACAATTATCCAGAATTTTAGTGTCAAAACACCGGGGAATGTGTATTTTGTACACAAATATCTGATGTACAAATATCTGTATATTATACAGAAGTATCTGCTGTATGAGGAGGCCGTGCCACGTTCCTTGCATGTGCCCTTGGCGGCAGCTCGGCCAGTGCCTGGCGGAGGTGAAGCTGTGGTTGCTTTCCTGCCCCAGCCCCGTGTCAGGCAGTGGCATCTCCCGTCTGTGGGATCACCACGGCACACTCAGTAATGCCCTTGCCAGCCATGCCAACACTGCACGATTATTGCCAAAGAGCTCTTCTGTTTCGTTTTTCTTCCCATAGCACCTCCGCATCCCTCCCTGTGCTATGGTGGTGTGAGCTGATGCGCCGAGCTGTAGGGGCCGAACCACAGAGAGGTTTCCGGCTTAGAGCGCGGTGCCTCCCGGCAGAGGGGGAGGATGAGGAGGATGAGGAGGAGAAGGAGGAGGAGGAATCCCCTCCAGCCTCCTCCGCCGCCGCTCAGCGGAGCGCGGCGCCTGCGCGGCCGCGGCAGTGACTCACTCGGGGCCAGCGGAGCGTGCTGGCCCGGAGCCGCCTCGGCGCTCGCAGCCCCCGCCTGTGCCGCCGCAGAGCTGGGCTGCCCGAGCTCCCCTCCCGGCGCCGTGCGAGGGCGGCGGATGAGGAGCAGCCGGGCTGCCCGGCCGTGCCCCGCGGAGGAGAGTGCGGAGCTCCCCCGCGACAGGCGGCAGCTCCGCGGAGCCAAAGAATCCTCTCTGAAAATCCGGGTACGCCCTGCCCTGCCAGCGCTTCCCCTCCCTCCCTCCCTCCCGGGAGGTTTGCCGTCTGGCGCCTGGGAATAGGCTATCCCGCAAGAGAAGTTGGAGTCACCGTCCAGATCTAACTGCATCTAGAATATATTTCCTTTCTTTCTTTTACATTTTATAAATAGTCCGGCCTTCCTACAGCTTTTTTCCTGGCCTGGTGACTCATCATCGACTCATCACACTTCACTCAAATAGGGCATTGAAGTCCCTTGCTTAAATGGAAAAAAAAAAATTAATAAAAAGATCCCCCCAGCTGCAGATTAACAACTGAGCGCTTCATATGGAAGACCTGAAATAATTCCTGTTGTCCCATGGCTGGGAGGTTCATGTTAAGTTGAATCAGTGTGAGGCAGAGCAATGCAATCTAGGCCAGCCAGTCTGTAAGTGCTCCTCCTTTCTGCCCACCCTGCTTCCCCCTGGGTACTTCCAGAGGGTAACAATTTCTCTCTCTTCCTTAGTTCAGTGACTGGCCTTTTTGACTCCTGTACTGCATTGAGAATTTCACAGGGATGCCACAGTTTCCCCTTTATTTCAAAAAATTGCTTTTGCCAGCATCGTTTCCTAGCAAAAGGATTTGAAGGTGACCACACCACCCTCCTGAGCAGGGGGGAAGCTCCTGGGTCACCTCAGCTGCAGCCAGGTGAGGACCCAAAGACACTAACATCTCCCAGGCTTCAGGAGAAGAAGAACCCCCAGTTTTGGACTGCTGCCAAGCCAGGCTGGGGGTTTGGTGAGTGCCAGTGCTGGAAGGGAAGGTGAGGCCATGAATCAGGGCCAGTGAGGGATGCAGCCAGCAGCAGCAATGCAAGGCTCAAGCTGCTCCAGTGCCCCCAGCAAAGGCTGCCATGCAGCAGGGCTGCTCTGGCTTCCCATTCCCCAAGCTCTGCTCTGGGCTGCAGAAGCTGATGAAGAACCAGGAGCAGAGTGGTGCCAGGAGGTGGGGTGACAGGGTGACTCACCTGCAGGTGGAAGGGATGTGGTACCGGTGGGAAGCCTAATTCCCTGTGGTGGGAGTTCCTGGTAAGGCTCCCCACAGCCCAAGGGTGTGGAGAGCCCCTCTCCCTAGGACAGCATGCAGCCACTCACAGGTAGGAACAGGTGCTCTCATCTCCAGGAAGGCAGGAATCCTGACATCTCAGAGCACCTTCGTGGCACTGTGAGGGCAGGCAATGGTGGGGATAAGAAAGGAAATGGAACCACTTACACTCCACCAAGAGCATTAAAGGCAACTACTCCCTAAACCTGCATAGCAACCAGACGCCAGCAGCAGCACAACACACTCAGCTGCAGACAGGGGAATTCCTAGCCCTCACTTCTGCATTTGCAGTCCCTACTGCCTCAGTTAGGATTACCTGAGGAATACTGATTACAGCTGATCAAGAGTTCTGTCTTCACTGAACTGGTTGCATTGCTCGTTTGAAGATGGCTGCTCTGTCCTCTTGTTGTGCTGTGACTCCTAAATGCCTTTTTATTTAGCAACTGCTCCTGTGGTGTGCAGCGACTCACAATGTTACATCACAGCTGATGGGTGGTCAGGGGACTTGATTGCTTGCTGGATGGTAGTTTCATTAACCTTTTGATAACACTTCATTTTAGGCCATTAAGGTGCTCTCTGTATCCTGTATTTTCTTTAATTCCACCCAGGTTGCATGCAATACTCTCTCTTTTCATTTAGGGGAGGTGAGGGTTGCTCTTTCCAAGTAACTGCCAGGCAATTAAACATTAAAGGCTCTGTTTCCCAGGCAGAAGTGTTTTAACTGCCTGAGGTTGTTGTTCACAGTAAGTACCCCATGCCAGGTTCCTGGCTATCCCTGAGAAGATCCCAGCCTTCACCATTAAACAATGAAAACTGTATGGAATTCAGCCCAGATGGCAATGAAGAGAAGTTTGCAAAGGGTTTTGTTTTGTTTTGTTTTTTTTTAAAAGGTAGACTTGACAAGTGTCAGATCCTCTTGCATGTATTGGAAACAGTCAGGAGACGAGCTGGGCAGAGAGGAAACTGTATGTCCTGGCTATTCACAGCCACTTAAGTTTTGCTGAGGCTCTGGGCAGTATTTAGCCGAGGCAGGGTGTGCTTGTGCCTCTCCACAGCTGTTAGCACATAGGCACTCCCCACCATGGCTGCATCCATTTTTTCGGGAAGTTCTTGCCATGCAAGTACCTTGACATCTAGTGAAACCTTCCAAGTAGTTAAAATGAAATCATGGTAACAGCAGAATTTTTTCCTCGGACAACTACTTTGACTTTCAGAGTAGACTACACAATCAAGTATGAAATCTCATCAAAACTGTGTTATCCTAAAAAAGCTTCTGAATTATTTAAAGCATTTTATATGATGATTACCTGATTTATATCACAGCACAGGAAGTGAGCTAGCAAGTTTATCTCCTGTCTTCTCATGAATATAACAAGATAACTAAAGATGTGTTTTGCTCTTGTTCTCTTACTGCCAGGGTATCACATTTTGTTCTGGGCACAACAGAAAGCATTCCAAAACCCCGTATTCCTACACATGGAAGCTCTGTGTGACATGTTAAATTACATTGTAAGACCCAAACCCAATTGTTCTAGCTGAATATTACCCTCCCCAACCACATGTTCCAGGAGAAGCAAAGTTTCCTGCAGAAAATTTGTGATACAGAACTAGAGGCTTGAGCCCGTAATGCACATATTCATTCATCATTTCTCTTGACCTGATTTTGTGCTCCAGCTTTTCTGACAGATTGTTTCCCTGGTTATCCAAGTTTGTTGCCAAAGCAGACAAGTGAATCATCCATTTACAGTAAAAGTTGGGAACTGCCAAGGGAATACCTGATGTTTCTGCATGCAGTGTGCAAGTCTCAAGGCCAGCTGACAATAAAGTCCTTCCTCTCAGCTCTTTGGGCACAGGCCACATCTGCACTATGGCACCCACCCTGGCACAGAGGCTGAAGACACCCTGTGCCAGGATGACAGGACTGTCTGGATAAGGGTGTCTTGAAATAGCACTACTGAATGGTAAAGCTCAGGAGGAAAAACCTCAGAAACCCACACTCACTAGGCAGAATGGGTAGACAGGCTGCCCTGGTTCTTGTCTCAGCTGCATCTGTGGCTCCAGAGAAGCTGACCCAGCTCAGGACCCCTCTTCTTTTAAAATACACATTAGTTCACTCATACAGCATCTAAGCCTCCCACAAATACTCCTGCTGTAATGGAAATCATTCTTTTCCAAACCACAAGGAAAAATACTTGCTTTTTCCAGTCCTCTCCCTCCTCTCTGGAGATTAAAATCCCTGAACACTCACAGAGTGCTCAGGACATAGGCAGGGTGCCCTGGCACTGCAGTTCCCTACTGCTGATCTGTTTGGGTGGGAAAACCAGACCTCGAGCCCCCTAACCCATCCTGCTGATGCCGATCCTGTGGCCAGAATGAGCTGCCTGTGCTACACCCAGGGCAGGCAGGCACCTCCAGCCTCCCTCTCCTGCTCTCCCCCAGTGCCAACAGAGGCACATCAAGCATGGGGTTGCATTGCTTTGCTTGGGCACAGAGGCTCCCTCCTTTCCCAGGACAATTTGTTGTGACACCCCCGCTGCTCTTCCCTGCTGCAAGACGAGACACGGAATGTGTCTCACTCCAGCTCCTGTAACTGAAGTCAGCACTGCAGCATCAACTTTTATGTGTGTGCATCACTTCAGAGTGCAGTGCTAAGCAGCAAGCTGGAGGGTTTATAGGTATTCCAAAATCTTCTACCAAGAATATATGCCATCTCTTGGATCCCTTTGGATCAGCTCCCCAGAGCCAGGTGTCTGCACAGCAAATGACAGCCATGGCCACCCTGGCAAGCCCTGCCACAGCCAGTGCCAGCCAGCGTTGGCATCCAAGTACTAATGCTGGGGGTTGCTGAGAGTGTCTTGGTTTGCATTTCTGTTTGGCTTCATCACTGAACCCTAGCAGGAGGAAAAAATACAAGGTGTTCCTTTATTTCACATACAGGAATAAGGAGGTTCTAATTATTTACAGCAATCTGTAGAAAATTCATAAAAATCAAGCTTCCTACTGTGCAGCCAAATTTGATTGTGCAATAAAGTCAGCATTGAAAAGGTGTCTAGTAATGCCCTTTCAACTACATTTTTCAGGTGAGCCTTCGATTAAACTACAAAATCGCTGATGTAATTTCCAGCTGGCTTTCACAGTTAAGCTTTAAAAATGGCATGAGGTAAATTCACAAGTACGACTCTGTCTTCAGCTGGAACCAGCCAGAAGTGCACTTCTTGCTGTTAAGTTCTGTATTTAGAGGGAGAAGCTGTATTTTATTTGGCTCACAGCATGCCAGAAGCAGGCTTTCCTCAGCAGCCTCCAAGCAGTGCAGCCAGCGGGTGGTACCAGGGCACAGCCCATGCATACCTCCAGAGTGGATTGCTACACAGAGAGCACCAGCAGCTGCTTTTTCTTCAGAAAACACAGGCAGTAGAAATGACCACTGCATGGAAACCCACTTTCTTCCTCTGTTATTGCATGGCAGCATGAGAGTGCTCACCTGGAAAGTCATATTTAAGTTCAGCTCCGTGCTGAGATAGAAGGGTTTCAAAGCCCACCGCATGCACTGCTGAGGAGAGGGACAGGGCCATTGCATGGGCAGGATATCCATGGGGAGGTGGCACATTCTTTA
>JAVTVJ010000433.1:0-22316 GCA_034509425.1 Eopsaltria australis
AAAAGGACTCATAGTAGCAGATGCATTTGGTAATTTGCAGACACAACCTGCTGCCAAAGTAAAATATTGGCTACCAGGGGTGGTCAGTATCACTGAAACACTGATGGTTATTGGCCCATTCCCTGTTAATTTGCTAGGCTTAGACATCTTGAAAGGTAAATCCTGGATTGATGACAGAGGCAGGCAGTGGTCTTTTGGTTCAGATTTCTCATCACTTCGTCTGTTGCAAGCTGCCCCCCCTCTGCCTCCTTCAAAGGTAACTAATGTAAAACCTTACCCTTTGCCACTAGGGGCCAGAGAAGGAATTTCCCCTGTAATATCAGATCTAAAGGAAGATAGAATAATTGTTCCCACCCATTCCCCATACAATTCTCCTGTATGGCCAGTAAAGAAATCTAATGGAAAATGGCGATTGACAGTAGATTACAGGAAATTAAATGCCAATACAGCACCTTTAACAGCAGCAGTTCCTAACATCGCTGAATTAATTGCCACAATACAAGAACACGCTCATCCGATTTTAGCCACTATTGATGTTAAAGACATGTTCTTCATAGTCCCACTACAGGAAGATGACCAAGAACGCTTTGCTTTTATCTGGGAAGGAATACAGTACACATTTACCCGATTACCACAAGGCTACCGCCACTCTCCCACACTGGCACACTATGCCCTGGCCCAGGAACTGTCTTTAATTCCAATAGATAAAGAAGTAAAGATCTATCAATACATCGATGATGTACTAATTGGAGGTCCAGACACTGAGAAAGTAGGAAACACTCAGAACCGCATCATTAAACACCTTGAGAGTGTAGGTTTACAAATACCAGAAGACAAAATCCAGCGTCCCTCCCCTGAAGTTAAATTCCTGGGTATCTGGTGGAAGGGAGGTGCTGTTTGTATCCCTGCTGAAACATTAACCTCACTAGAGCAAGTAAAGATACCAGAGAACAAAAAGGAACTGCAGCACGTGCTGGGAATTCTAGTCTTTTGGAGAAAACATATCCCTGATTTCTCAATCATTGCACGGCCTTTATATGACCTGACACGTAAAAAGGCAAAATGGGAGTGGGCTCCACTACATAGTGAGGCCTTAAAATTATTAACTTTTGAAGCTGGCATGCATCAGGTTTTGGGTCCTTTGCATCCTACAGATCCTCTCCTTATAGAATGGGGCTTTGCCTTCCATGGTTTGTCAGTCCACATGTGGCAGAAGAGACCTGAGGCTCCCCCTTGCCCCATTAGATTCTACTCTAGGAGTTTCAAAGATGCCGAAAGAAGGTACTCTGATTGGGAAAAGGGGCTGTTTGTGGTTACTGTTGCATTACAAGAAGCAGAAAAAATCCTCCACCAGCAGCCCATCCTACTCAGAGGACCATTCAGAGTACTGAAGATTGTGCTTAGTGGCACCCCCCCCACCTGCAGGAGTTGCACAGCAAGAAACTGTCAGAAAATGGTATGCCCAAATTGAGCACTACTCTCTGAGCAGAGAAATTGAAGAGGGAACCCCTAAACTCCTAGAAATTCAAGACCCTCTTCCTGAATCTCTTGATACTAAACCTCCTCCCTCTGTCATTAACCCAGCCCCTCCCTATTCTTCTGACCTAACTAATGTTTGGTTCACAGATGCATCAGCAAAAAGAGAAGGAAAGATGTGGAAATACAGAGCAGTAGCCCTCTGAGTGGATAGTGAGGGGGACAGAATTGTTTCAGAGGGAGAAGGTAGTGCACAAGTGGGGGAACTGGTGGCAGTTTGGAGTGTCATTACCCAGAAGGTGTGCAATCAACATTCCCTATATATCTACACTGACTCATATGCAGTATTCAAAGGATGTACTGAGTGGCTCCCTTTCTGGGAACAAAATAACTGGGAAGTCAACCGAGTTCCAATTTGGGAAAAAGGGAAGTGGAAAGACATTCTAAGAATTGCTAAAAATCACCAAATCTTTGTGGGGTGGGTTGCAGCCCACCAAGATAATGACACTTTATCACACCAGTTTAACAACCAGGTAGACTCCCTCACCCGTTTAGCCCCCTTGGCAGTAGAAATGGAAAATGAAAGTTGGGAGCATCTATTAGAGTGGCTACATGTCAAACGGGGACACTCAGGGATTAAAGATTTGCTGAGGGAAGCTAGTAGTCGAAGATGGCCGGTAACCAAAGAACAGTGTTCTACTGTAATTGCATGTGGAGAATGCCGTACCCGTTTTGACCGGCACCCCTTACAAGACCCTCCACTGCACTTGAGGGAGAGAAAAGGATTGTGGGATGTCTGGCAAGTAGATTACATTGGTCCTTTCAGGAGATCAAATGGGAAAACACATGTATTAGTTGGAGTAGAAATAACTTCTGGATTGACACAAGCTGCAGCAGTATCAAAAGCAAGCGGGGAAAATACTATTAAGAATTTGCAGCTATGGTTCAGCTGTTTGCCAAAGCCTAAATCAATGCAATCTGATAATGACAGTCACTTCACTGCAAAAGCAGTACAGGATTGGGCCAAAGCTGAAGGTATGCAGTGGGTATTCCACACCCCCTATTACCCTCAGGCCAATGGCATAGTAGAAAGGACCAATGGTCTACTGAAACGGTTCCTCAAACCACATGAACCCGGATGGGCAGATCGCCTTTGGGATGCAGTGACCAAAATAAATGACCGATGGGGGTAAACGGATGCCCCCGACTTACTGCTTTTTGTCCCACTGCCCCCACAATAGTTCCTGATTCTCTGAGTCCAGCTAATCCTAAAACTCCCACACAGCACCCAGGACAACCCGTTCTGGTGAAACTCCCCACCATTGGCCAGGTGCCACTGGTTTTAAAAACTCCATTGAATAAATACACTTGGATAGCAACAGATGCTCACAACAAAGAGCATAAAATCAGTAGTAGATGGATTATCCCATCCTTTTAACCTGGTTTGAGAGCGAACCGAGTTTGTTTTTTTTTCCTGATCTTTTACAGGTAAAAATCTAAACTCGAGAAAATGAAGAAGAAACCCTTTGCATAATTTATACCCCACTATGTCTTGTCATTTCATTTCTAAAAATAATTGTAACCTTAATATATAGATATATTTAATAATACATATTTTACATATCATAATAATAAGCAAAAGTGTAACAGTCAAAATATGTGCAATATGTCTCATCCAAAAGTCAACATTTCACTGAACCCCAGAAAAACTGGCATACCTGAGGGGGTTGGGAAAAGCAAATTGCTATCAAAAATCGCATCATCTCCCCAAATGTATTTAATAAATTATAATGACACTAGGACTTGCAAGACAAGCAACTATCCTGCACCGCTTAAATTAGCTTGGGGATGTTCTGATAGTCACAGTTGAGTTTAACTCAACATGCTAGTTTAAAATGTAAGATAGTACTCCTGTCCATTTACCCAAATCGAGTCTAAAACTACAACCTATCTCTAGAAAATCTCACATGGCAAGTGCATACCCTCAGTGATTAAACCCAGTATGCATTTAGAGAGCTTAACTTGCAAGTCCAACCAGTGTCAAAAAATAGCTTTACAAAATTGTTTAGCATTAAACATGTTGTTACTAAAAGAGCAAAGTGTATGTGTGTCCTAGTTTAGGGCAAATGTTAGGAGGAGACCTCCAAGGGGGTCTCCTCTAGACAAGCCAATTTCAGCCACTCCTCCCCCAAACTGGTTCGGGAAAAGATTTCCTGAGAGAAAAAGTGGAAAAAACTATTTATTTAATAAGCAGAATATTCACAAGTTTGGGAACAAAAATTGAATGATATAAAACAATGAAACCTCTCCTTTCTCTGAAGAGATGGTGGATCCAGAGAGTCCTTCTGTGGGTGTGGCTGTGTCAGCCTCAGTCCCTCCAGAGGCTGGGGCCGATGGCCAGGCCCGGCTGCAGAGTCGGGGGGCCCCCGGGGGATTGTCCTGATGTCTTGGACCACAGAGATGCTGACCAGTCCCAGAAGAAATAAACCAGTAAAAGAAATAAAGTCTCTCTCTCTCTGCAAAAGCCGAGAGATTTCAGAGAGCACCCAGCTGCGAACTCCAAGAGCACACAGAGAGCTTATCTCTATTTTTTCTGTCTCCGCTTCGAGCGCAGTCTCTGAAGGAATTTCCGGGGGAGTAAGGTGTAACTCCTGTAGACAAACTGTGTGCGTTTTCTCTCCCCCCTTCACCCTCTTCACTCTCTCTCTCTGGGCCTAACTTAAAGCTACAGAACTTAATACCTGGCATAAGCAGGACAGACGATTGGGGATACAAGCATCATACAGTCAACCCAGGACATTCCACCCCTTATCCCCATATCGTCAACTCACTACCAAAACTAATATATTCTGATTCTAAACACGCATACATTATACACATATATACAGTATATAGCTATATATATATATATAAAATGGCAGTAAAATCCAGCAAATAGTGATATTTAAACATGGTTCTCACCCAATAATCAGATCTTCCTGGGGTACACATCGTGTTGTTCCATCTTTCTGCATTATCCACCATGTGTAACCTGGTCCCTGAGCAAAGACAACCCCACGGATGGGTTTGTCTGTATTGGAGGCAGAATTGACCCAAACAGTCTTCCCTAACAGACCTCTAACATGAACCACTGGGACCTTGTCTCCATCTACTGTGTGCAGGGATTCGGATTGGGCAGGCCCTGCTCGATTGGTAGAGCCTCGAGTGTTAACTAACCAGGTGGCCTTTGCTAAATGCTGTTCCCAATTTTTGAAAGATCCCCCACCCAATGCTTTCAAAGTGGTTTTTAACAGTCCATTGCACCTCTCCACTTTGCCTGAAGCTGGTGCATGGTAGGGGATATGGTACACCCACTCGATGCCATGTTCCCTAGCCCAGGTGTTTATAAGGCTGTTCTTGAAATGAGTCCCATTGTCTGACTCAATTCTCTCAGGGGTACCATGTCTCCAAAGAACCTGTTTTTCAAGGCCCAGGATGGTGTTCCGGGCAGTGGCATGAGGCACAGGGTAGGTCTCCAGCCATCCTGTGGTGGCTTCCACCATTGTGAGAACGTAGCGCTTGCCTTGGCGGGTTTGAGGCAGTGTGATGTAATCAATCTGCCAAGCCTCTCCATACTTATATTTGGACCACCGTCCACCATACCATAGGGGTCTCACTCGCTTTGCCTGCTTAATTGCAGCACACGTCTCACAATCATGGATCACCTGGGAGATGCTGTCCATGGTTAGGTCCACCCCTCGGTCTCGTGCCCATTTATAGGTAGCATCTCTACCTTGATGACCTGAGGCATCATGGGCCCATCGGGCTAGGAACAACTCTCCCTTGTGTTGCCAATCTAAGTCTATCTTTGACACTTCTATCTTTGCAGCCTGATCTACCTGCTTGTTGTTCTGGTGTTCTTCGTTAGCCCGATTTTTAGGAATATGGGCATCTACATGGCGGACTTTCACAGGTAGCTTTTCTACTCGGGCAGCAATGTCTTTCCATTCTTCAGCAGCCCAGATTGGTTTTCCCCTACGTTGCCAATTGGCCTTCTTCCACTTCTCCAGCCATCCCCACAGAGCATTGGCTACCATCCATGAATCAGTGTAAAGATAGAGTTTTGGCCACTTCTCTCTTTCAGCAATGTCCAGGGCCAGTTGAACGGCTTTGAGCTCAGCGAGTTGACTTGATCCACCGTCTCCTTCTGTAGCTTCTGTAACCTGTCGTGTAGGGCTCCACACAGCTGCTTTCCATTTTCGGTTCATCCCTACGATACGGCAAGAACCATCCGTAAAAAGAGCGCAGCATGCTTCTTCTGCTGGCAGTTGATTGTAGGGTGGAGCTTCCTCAGCCCGTGTCACTTGCTCTTGTTCTTCTTCATCAGTGAGACCAAAGTTTTCGCCTTCAGGCCAATTTGTAATTATCTCCAAAATCCCAGGGCGATTCAATTTTCCAATGCGGGCGCGTTGTGTTATGAGAGCAATCCACTTGCTCCATGTAGCACTGGTGGCGTGGTGGGTAGAGGGAACCTTTGCTTTGAACATCCACCCCAGCACCGGTAGTCGGGGTGCCAGGAGGAGTTGTGCTTCCGTGCCAATTACCTCCGAGGCGGCTTGAACTCCTTCATAGGCGGCCAAGATTTCCTTCTCTGTGGGGGTGTAGTTGGCTTCGGACACCTCTATAACCTCGACTCCAGAATCCTAGTGGTCGACCCCGAGCCTCCCCAGGCACCTTCTGCCAAAGGCTCCATGACAGACCATGGCTCCTGGCTGCAGAGTAGAGCACATTTTTCACATCTGGTCCTGTCCTGACTGGGCCAAGTGCCACCGCATGAGCAATTTCCTTTTTGATCTGGGTGAAGGCTTGCTGCTGTTCAGGGCCCCACTGGAAAGTGTTCTTCTTGCGGGTAACCAGATAAAGAGGGCTCACAATCTGGCTGTACTCGGGAATATGCATTCTCCAAAAGCCTATGGCGCCTAGGAAAGCTTGTGTTTCCTTCTTGCTGGTTGGTGGAGACATTGCTGTAATCTTGTTGATAACCTCAGTGGGAATCTGACGCCGTCCATCTTCCCATTTTATCCCTAGGAACTGGATCTCTCGAGCAGGTCCCTTAACTTTGCTCTTCTTGATGGCAAAACCGGCCTTTAGGAGAATCTGGATAATTTTTTTCCCTTTCTCAAACACTTCTGCTGCCGTGTTCCCCCACACAATGATGTCATCGATGTATTGGAGATGCTCTGGAGCCTCACCCTTTTCCAGTGCAGCCTGGATCAGTCCATGGCAGATCGTGGGGCTGTGCTTCCACCCCTGGGGCAGCCGATTCCATGTGTACTGCACACCCCTCCAGGTGAAGGCAAACTGGGGCCTGCATTCTGCTGCCAAAGGGATGGAGAAAAATGCATTTGCAATGTCAACAGTGGCATACCACTTTGCTGCCTTGGACTCCAGCTCGTACTGGAGCTCCAGCATGTCTGGCACAGCAGCACTCAATGGTGGAGTCACTTCATTCAAAGCACGATAGTCTACAGTCAATCTCCATTCCCCTTCAGACTTGCGCACAGGCCAGATGGGGCTGTTGAAGGGTGAGTGGGTTTTGCTGACCACCCCTTGGCTCTCCAGCTCACGAATCAGCTTGTGGATGGGAATCACAGCATCTCGAGTTGTTCTGTACTGTCGGCGATGCACTGTTGAAGTGGCAATCGGCACATGTTGTTCTTCTCCCTTCAGCAGCCCAACTGCAGATGGGTTCTCTGATAGTCCAGGCAAGGTATTCAATTGCTCAATGCCCTCTGTCTCCACAGCAGCTATCCCAAAAGCCCACCTGAGTCCTTTTGGGTCTTTGAAATAGCCATTTTGGAGGAAATCTATGCCCAAAATGCATGGGGCCTCTGGGCCAGTCACAATAGAATGTTTCTTCCACTCATTTCCAGTCAGGCTCACCTCAGCTTCCACCAAAGTCAAATCCTGTGATCCCCCAGTCACGCCAGCGATAGAGACAGATTCTGCCCCCACATGTCTTGATGGGATTAATGTGCACTGTGCACTAGTATCAACCAAAGCCTCATATTTTTGTGGTTCTGATGTGCCAGGCCAACGAATCCACACAGTCCAAAAAACACGGTTTTCCCTAGCCTCCACCTGGCTGGAGGCAGGGCCTCTCTAAGCCTGGTTATCCTTCTTTCTCTGGGTGTACATCTTGGAGGTTCCTTCAAGGGGATAGAACATGTCGTCATCATCATCATCATCATATCTGGCAGATCGGCTGTGGGCAACTGGAGCTGCTTCCTTTCTGGTAGAACTTCCTTTCTGAGTCTTAGCCTCCTTCAATTCACGTACTCGTTGTGCCAGAGCAGGAGTGGGTTTTCCATCGCACCTTCTCATGTTTTCCCCACAATCATATAGGAAAAACCACAGATCACGTCGTGAGGGGTACCTTCTCTCCTTGTCTGGGGGACGTCTACGTTTGGTAACAGGACCTCTGAACTGTACTGCTGAGATTTGGAGAAGGTCCTTTCTCAGTGTCTTGTGATTCTCTTCCATCTTATCTTCCATTTTCTGTAGACGTTCTTCCACAGCTGCAATTCTTGCATGTGTTGGGCCATGCACGGCATCTGCATACGCTCGGAGTTTCCTCGCCATATCAAGCACAGTCTCATTTCCCTCATCCTGCTTCATTATTGTTAGAGTTTTAGAATGTTCTTCTGGCCCAAGTCGTATAAGTCTTCGCCACATTATGGGTGTACATATTACCAAGTCTGGATTCCTAGGTGTATTTGGATCCTCTGAGAAAACAATCTCTGCCACGGCCATTTCTCTCAAGCGTTGGATCCCTTGTTCTATTGTTTTCCACTGAGTCTGCTGCATATAGAGATCGTCTGTACACAGATATCTGCGTGCCACAGCTCCCAAGACTCGTGACCAGAGACTCTTAGGGTGAGCCCCCTTTACTGTTTCCTGGTCAATAGCCGGTTCATGTGACAGGTGTCCTAAATGCCTCGCTTCAGTACCGTCTAGAATTGTAACATCGCCTGCGGCATCCCAAAGACGGACTAACCAACTAATTATAGATTCATCAGGTCGTCGAGTGTAATCCTTTCTTAGGCCACGAAGATCCTTCAGGGAAAAAGACTCAATAGTGTCTTCTGCTCTTGAGTCAGTTGCTGCCCCTGAGGGTCCTCCCCCGCCATCGCCATCATCATCATCATCATCCACTGGTCGATCAGTTTTGGTTTTGCGCTTCTGTCCCGCAGCAGCGACTGCCAGTGGCTTAGGCTCACTGTCTGTTTTAGCTACTGGCCTGGGCTCACTGGCTGGTCTAGCTGTGGCCTGAGCAACTGAGGTATCTACTGCAGCCTGAGTGACTGGGGTATTTACTGCAGCCTGAGTGACTGGGGTATCTACTGCAGCCTGAGTGACTGGGGTATTTACTGCAGCCTGAGCAACTGAGGTATCTACTGCAGCCTGAGTGACTGGGGTATTTACTGCAGCCTGAGCAACTGAGGTATCTACTGCAGCCTGAGTGACTGGGGTATTTACTGCAGCCTGAGCAACTGAGGTATCTACTGTGGCCTGAGTGACTGGGGTATTTACTGCAGCCTGAGTGACTGGCGTAGCCACCGCAGCCCGAGTGGCTGGGGTGGCCACCGCAGCCCGAGTGGCTGGGGCAGCCACCGCAGCCCGAGTGGCTGGGGTGGCCACCGCAGCCTGAGTGACTGGGGCAGCCACCGCAGCCTGAGTGACTGGGGTAGCCACCGCAGCCTGAGTGACTGGGGTGGCTACCGATTCATCTTCCTGCCCCCCTGCCTCTATCTGCTGCCCTACAGTATCTAGCAGCGTGTGATAAGCATATGCCAGGGCCCAGCTTATTGCAATGATCCTTTCCTCCTTAGAACCATCATTACACTTCTCTTTCAGATATTTTGCCACCTCAGCTGGATTCTGTATTTGGTCACGTGGAAAGTCCCAAGCTATGGGTTCTGAGAATTCCTTCAAGATCTGGCCCATATCCTCCCATTCCCCACACCACTCAGGATTTTCCACAACTGGGCCCATTACTGGGTCGAGTGTCTCCTCAGTCCCTCTGGACATATCAGCCCTGATTCTTGAAAAGTTGTAAGCCGTATAGAGGAAACCCACCAGCTGAAATATCTGAAATATCAGAAGGGTGGTATCTTTGGCATCCAGGGAAAACTGAACATTCTCAAAAAATGATGTAACAGATTGAAAGGAGAAGAAGGGAAGAAAAGGCTGGGAGGCCTCACCCCCCCCTCCTCCAACAAACTGGGTGCCATTACTAACGAACCCCCAAAACATGCTACTGAAACTAGGACGCAGGGCAGGATGGAGAAACAACAAACCATACATATTTTGAACAATCCCCAGTACCTTTGCTACCTCTCTATAAATCATTATCACCATGCCCAGCAAAATAACAATTTTAATCCGTGCCCCTCTACTGTAAAAACTCCGTGCCAAGGACAATACTGGAGCTATCTGTGGATAGGAAAACAAACCTAGGGACCAGTAAGCGATAAACACCTCAAACAAGCCTAGGGACGAGAGAGACATGGCTACCGCCACGCAGAGAGACACTATGAACCCAGGCAACATGGCTACTGACTGCTTTATCCCAATACAGAGTCAGCACCACCAAAATGCAATCAGTACAAGTTTTTTCCACTTTCTCGAGCCACGCGTTGGGCGCCAAAATATTTGTCCTAGTTTAGGGCAAATGTTAGGAGGAGACCTCCAAGGGGGTCTCCTCTAGACAAGCCAATTTCAGCCACTCCTCCCCCAAACTGGTTCGGGAAAAGATTTCCTGAGAGAAAAAGTGGAAAAAACTATTTATTTAATAAGCAGAATATTCACAAGTTTGGGAACAAAAATTGAATGATATAAAAGAATGAAACCTCTCCTTTCTCTGAAGAGATGGTGGATCCAGAGAGTCCTCCTGTGGGTGCGGCTGTGTCAGCCTCAGTCCCTCCAGAGGCTGGGGCCGATGGCCAGGCCCGGCTGCAGAGTCGGGGGGCCCCCGGGGGATTGTCCTGATGTCTTGGACCACAGAGATGCTGACCAGTCCCAGAAGAAATAAGCCAGTAAAAGAAATAAAGTCTCTCTCTCTGCAAAAGCCGAGAGATTTCAGAGAGCACCCAGCTGCGAACTCCAAGAGCACACAGAGAGAGCTTATCTCTATTTTTCTGTCTCCGCTTCGAGCGCAGTCTCTGAAGGAATTTCCGGGGGAGTAAGGTGTAACTCCTGTAGACAAACTGTGTGCGTTTTCTCTCCCCCCTTCACCCTCTTCACTCTCTCTCTCTCTGGGCCTACCTTAAAGCTACAGAACTTAATACCTGGCATAAGCAGGACAGACGATTGGGGATACAAGCATCATACAGTCAACCCAGGACAATGTGAAATGTTAAAGCTTACTAAAACTGAATGTTATATTACTGTTCGCAATGCCACAGTGTCAATTGAAGAAGCTCGAGCCAAGATAAAAGAAATTGCTGATCAAACATCAGAACTTTTCCAATCGCTCCAACCCAAAGACGAGTTTCAAAAAGCAAACCCCAACTCCCAGCTGATGTCCATACTCCACTCTTTAACAGGCTGGGGACAATGGCTAATGAAAATTAGATTAATGATTGCAATTGAATTTGTATTCTTAATGATTGAAACAGCTATTGTACGCTGTATAATTACCTGTATTATTGCTTCTGCTTTTTCTATCTGTTCTCCTATCTTTTCTCCTATCCACTATGTAAGTATCACCCCCGTGGACAACCCATAAACTGAAGATCACCGAGAAAGAGACATTAATTACAATGTTTGAGTCACGGGGTGGCTGTCAGAGACTGAAAATAGTTCATGCCTCAAACATTGATGTAAAGTTTTGGTCGGAGAAGCTTCCCTGAAGATACCTGACTGGGACTTTGAGCTGAGTCAAACGGCTGAGATTAGATAAAGGGAAAAGCCTATTGTTTAATCACCTCAGCCTGAGGGAAAGGAATGCATGGACAAAAGCTGAAGCCGCCAGCTGTACTGAGAATCATTTCTGGCTGAGTTTGGGGTGGGGGGCAAAGCACAGCTCACAGAAGCCAAGTTTACACAGCCCTCCCCCAGCTGAAGGGGGGAGGAGGATGGCGTAACCTCTGATCAGAGGCAATACACACGCATCCTCCAAATACACAAACTGGCCCAGCTGTGAAGCCCCCCCAACCCCACAAGCCACATCCACGGGACTCTCACGTGAGAGGCAGCTGAGGGGGAGTCACAATGTATCACAGACCCCCCAAAGTGCTCCCCAGACACCTTGCACCACAGGACTGCACGTGATGCAAGCAGAGTCTGCTGCTAGAGGCTGCCCCCTCCCCTGGGGGGACATGCCTGGACATTTCCACCTGGCCTGAGTGTATATTAACCCATGGCATTCTGTGCTTTTGGGGGGACTTCCACCACCGAGAAGAGGACACCAGAACACCAATGGGACCCACGGAGTGGTGATACCTTTTTGTCCCTGTCCCTCTCTGTCCCCCCCATCTTTCTCCCTACTCTCTCTTTTCTCTCTTTTCTTCTCTCTCTCTCTCTCTCTCATATTTACTATCAAATAAAACTCATACTATTGATTGGCATATGGTCTCGCTTGTACCTTAATTCGGGCAGAGGTATCTCTAAAGAACTTTGATAATTAGATCATAACAGATGACGATCCTAAAATACTTCTGAAGTGTCTCGTAGGAGAATGTTGAGGTGGTTTGCACATTCTCCTAGAGGTATATAAGGACATGGGTGCCCAGAACAGGCAATTTGGGGAATATGGACGCCCAGAGGTGGCAATAAGAGGTGCTGAGAAAGGGTCTCGTAACCCATGCCCTGAGGGGGCAATATGGTATTGTTTTGGGAAAGGATTGGTGGAAGGGTTGATGCAAGGGGGTTAGGGGTTAAGGAATGATTTATTAAGATCTGCTTGCTAAACATTCGTTATGCTTGCCAAAGCAGGATGGGAGGATGCAAGACTATTGATAAAAGGAAGTAACTGTAACTTAGTTCCTGCCCTCTGGACCCCTAACTGGCTGAAATTGGCCTTGGGGCTTGGACTAATACCAAGGGACCAGAGAACATGTGCAAGGAGGTGAGGCGAAGAGTTCAGCCCTGAGGAAGAGTCATTTACTTCATCCTGAGACCCCTGCCCATGACCACCAGGAGGCACTGCGCACGAGTGAGCATATGGAAATGACTTTTTGAGCTCATTATAATACGAAGCAGGGATAGGTTATGAATATGTATAGGCATGTTGAGCAACCTGATGAATATGCAACTTGTAACCAGATATATATCAAGCTGAGTACTGCTGATGGCGTGCATGCCTTTGGAGGAGCTATTCCCCATTCACCCGGCACCAAAATAAAACATACCTACTTTACAACTTGCAAGTTGTGGAGTGTTTCTGTGTATCATTCTGGCGAGCCAGCCAGGAGGAGCTCTGTCCGGCTGCAGGATCAGCTGAGGGGTGGACGTCTTAGGCGCGCCTGGGGACTTTCCTGGAGAAACTCCACTTCTCAGTTGGCTCACTGTGGGGGCAGACAACAGTCTGCTGGGACTGCGGATAAACCGTATGTTTCGGATCTAGGGTGCCTGTAAGTCGTACACGTGGCCAGGGCTGCTGATAAGTTGAGCAGAGTCATCTGGTGGGCAGCACAGTCCGTGTTTTGGGTAATATAGGGCTTGCAAGTGACTGGCTGGGGAAGCCAGTTGAGGGGGATTTGTTGTGTGATAGGGCGGCTGCTAGGGATCCTGAGAGTGAGTTGGGCAAATCCGGGGTTTCTGCTGCATTCCAGCTTTGGGAGCCAGGACGGACCTGTGGAGTTTTAAGCTTGCAAGTGTGTGGGGCCCTAAAGGGTGTGTGTGAGTGAGGACGTGTTTGGATGTGGTGGCTGGCATATGTTTTGTGTGTGAGTTAGGTTAGAACTGCAGCTAGACCAGAGGTAAAAGGGATCCTGCTCCCTCAGTGGTTTGGTTTTGATTATTGGGAACTGGTAAATCAAATTGAACCTTGGATAGCAAGAGGGGGTGAGCATTTTTATTTAGAAGGGGTATTTAAGACATCTGCAGGAGCATTAGTAGCTCTAGATTGGGAACAACCAGCACCAAAGGATTTAAAATTTTCTGAAGAAATGGAATGCAGAATATTTTGTCCTTGCAGACTACAAAGGGGATGGTATCCTGCCTGCACTATGTGGGTTCATTACAGTGTGGGATTTGTGCAAAACGGTGGTATTGTTCTTTTCATAGCCAACGCGGCACATGTTTTCAGTGTGATCGGAGGCAGCAGGTAGTTTTAGAACCTGAGATTTTACATCTTGTGTGTGGGAGGTCTCAGTACCTGAGGTTTGGAATGTGTGGGAGGAAGACTGGGAAAGGGCTGTGAGATATTGTGTGAAAAGGTTTGTGTGGAAACGAGATAAGAAAAGGAGGAGAAAATAACATAGTGGCTAATCGAAGGGCTAAAACACTCCCCCTTCCCCAGGGGTTATACCAGAGGAGCATAGCTCCCTGGTTTATTACTTTGTGCGGATGTACAACAGCATTTAAATCGTGTCATAACTTGTGGGTTCTAACGCAGTGCCAGTTCTGTGAAAAGAGGAGGTTTTACACTTCCACCCAGCTATTGGAAGGTTGTGTAAAGTGCAAAGAGAGCGGTTTTAACATCATTAGGTTTGTATGTGGGCAGGAACATTGGGTCCTCGAAAGCTGGATAGTATTAGAAAAGGAGTGGAGAGTGACTGTAGAACTTTGTGAAAGGGAATTTGGAAAGAAAAACGACAAGGAGACGAGACATATGGAAAGAGAAATAGAAAGAGCACATAAGCAGTGGTTGGCACATTGGCTGAGTAAGGATGGGGATGGGTCAGAGTAAGGAAATCTCTAAGGCAAGCCCGTTTGGCTGTATTTTGGTGCATTGGAAAGAAATAGCAGGAACTGGGGGTATGGAGAATAAAGAGTCTTCTAAAGTATTGCAGTCAATGGTGGCTGCTGTATACATTGGAGGATGGAGTAAAGTGGCCACCTAGTGGAACTTTAGATATTAATACCTTGTTACAGTTAATGTTTTTGAAACGAGAAGGCAAGTGGGATGAGGTTTCTTATGCGGATATGTTTTTCTCCCTCCAAAACCACCCCAAATGGCAAAGAGATTGTGGAATTAGGCCCCCTTCTGATCCTATGGTATTAGCCCTTGAAAAAGAAAATAAGAATAGCAGAGGGAAAATAAAACGGCGTTGCTCAGCATGCAGTATATGTCAGAGGTGTACAAAATCAGACAAGGTTTATCGAGAGGGAACACAGGAACAAGATCTAACCGATTTGCTGAAGCCTCCCCCTAGGAGACAGGAGGAGAATGCGGACTTGGAAGGAACACCAACTCCCTCTCCCCCGAGCAGTCCTATCTCATCTCAAACCAGAAAACAGGTACTGCAAGCACCCCTACGGGAGGCAGTGGAATCAGAGGGAGATAAAATGATAATTAAAGTACCCTTTTCTACAATTGACTTGGAGGCGTGGGAGAAAGTTGCCAAGAATTATCAATGATCCCGGTAGGTACCACTAAACATTTGAGATTTATAATAAAGCAACATAATCCAGATTGGAGTGACATGCAATTATTATTGGATGCAATGACAAAATCAGAAAAACAGCTGATTTTAAAAACAGCAGGGAATTTGGCAGGGGATTACTAGAAAACACAACAACAAGATGTAAAGGATTATTTCCCACTCCAAGAACCACATTACGACCCAAACAGATCAGCAGAAATGCAAAAGTTGAAAGATTACCAAGAATGGATTGCAAAAGGAATGGAGAGAGCCATTCCCAAAGTATAAATTGGTCAGCCTTGTATGCAGTTAAACAGGGTCCTTCCGAGTGACCCTCCAAGTTTCTGGATCATCTAAGGGACGTGATGTGCCGTAACACACCACTAGATCCTGGATCTGAGGTAGGAGTTCAGCAACTAGTATCCCTGTTTTTAGGACAATCCACAGGGGATGTAAGGCGCAAGCTTCAGAAACTTCGAGGGATGGATGGGACGAACTTAGAAACCCTGTTATATGAAGCATGGAGGGTATTTAGTAACAGAGGAGAGGGTTACAAGCAAGGGACGAGGAGGATGGTGGTGGTTGTAGGAGAGGAAGGAAAAGGAAGACGTGGGCAAAGACCACCTAGACAGAGACCACCCAGACAAGACCCACTCCAGCTGTGTAAAGACTAGTGTGCAATTTGCAAAAAATTCGGCCGTTGGAAAAATCAGTGCCCAGAAAGGAAACAAGATGACCGGCAAGAAAGAAGAGTCCAGGAGGGGGTGGTCGCACATGTAAAAGAAGACTGATGAGGACCAGGGCACTCTACACTAGCAAATCCACTGGTTATAATGAAGCAAGGGGAAAAAAAAAAGAAGTGGAATTTTTTGTTGATACGGAAGCAACATATTCGGTTTTAAATAAAGCTTTAATGCCTGTGGGGAATGATTACATTGTGGTAAAAGGGGCAACTGGTCAATCTGAAAAAGCATACTTTTGTAAACCTTTAAAATATAAGCTTGGGAAACAGTGGCGTATTCACAAGTTTTTATACATGCCCAGTTCTCCAAAGGCACTCTTGGGTAGAGAGTTAATGGAACAACTACAAGCAACCATCACATTTTGTCGTGGGGTAACCTTAGGTGGGATTTCCGGTACAGAAGGAAGGAGGTGAAGCCGGAACTGACATATGCAAAAGGAGGTATTGCAGTTTCCGCCTCCAGAACTCATAAAACCCAGAGAGAATCTATGGACTTCCTCTTTTAAACTTCCAGTTGACTGAAAGAAGACATCGCTCTCTCCCCTCCACGCCATCTGGTGAGGTTCGGCCAAGCCATGCAGCTCGGCTGTCGGCCGAGATGGCGCGGAGGGGGAGGGGGAATGGGAGGACCTGGCCCGGACTCACGGCAGAGGCAGTTCAGCTGGGCCAACATGCCAGCTGCAGTAGACAGCGCCAAGCCCTTCACTTCCAGGCCCTGTTCTGTTACCCCGCACCCAGGCGACCATCATATGCCCACTGTAGTGGTCCTGAGAAAGCTACTAAAGTGGGAGGGATTTCCAAGACAAACAGACCTTTTCTTCCAGGCGGCTGCTTGTATTGAGGCTGAAAATTATAAGAACTGTATTCCTCATGGGGAAAATCAACATAGTAAAGCAAGAGAAAATGTCTCTCCCTACATGAACTGAGAAAAGGACTATTCCAGAGGTGGTAAACTAACTAAAAGTCGAAAAGTTGTCTTTTTGTATGGTCAGTGGGAAAGAAATGGACGGGGGGGGGGGGGGGAGAAGAAGGGTGTTCTAAAGGTTTTGTTCTGATTCCTGATTTTTATCATTCCCTTTAAAGTCTGTTAATAAATTCTCTTTATATCCCTTAAAGTTTGAGCCTACTTTGCCTACTATTAATCCTTATCTCACAACAAAATCAGGTAAATTTTGGTAAGTGTTCTGGCGTTTAGCCAGAAACTTGAACAGGCAAATTGAAACCACTACACATTTAAAAATGGGGCAATTACTCTGGAGGTAAATTGACATGGTGCCTGGGGTCGATAGACCGGTGCTGGGCCCTTCCCACAGTGTCCGTCGTGGAGTCACTATGGCGGCGTTCCACTGATGTCTACGCAAACACATAGCCTAATCCTGCAGGTTAGACTCAGGAAGACTCACATACACAGTCTATGCATCCCAGAGATGAAGAAGTAGGAGAGGTCTTCGTTTGCAGTGCTGAAAGGTTTGTTTGGGTCCGCACACGGACTGAGTACAAACACCCTTGAATGGGGGCGGAAGGCAAAAGAACCCAAGGGAAAGCAAGCGTGTGGTTTTACACTGAGGGGTAGCAGGGGTGGGCAGAACATCATTAACCTATAGTCTGAGGGCTGTAGGATGTAGGCAATGTTGACTGAAATAACAAGGACCAATGGAGGGGGAGAGGGGAGGGAGACCCAGGGGCCAGTGGGGTGCCGAGAGGAGTAGACCTTTCTGGCAGGTGCCATGAGGAGAAACCATTTAGCAGCTACATAGGGGAAATGCAGACTCGGCCACTGCAACATCTCCTCTTTGTTTTAAAAGAAAGCTTCCCCCACTGACTTGGGGCTGCCAGGGGTGTGGAAAGTGTCATAATAGTAGTAAGGATCCAGGATTGTGGCAACATTTGAAACAACAAAATAACCTGAGATACCCGCAAAGCCCCCAACATGAGGCAACCCCTCCCTCGAATTCCCAGAGTCCCAACACGTCCTGAGTTTTCCTTGGCAGTGGTGGATGCGGAGGACTTTTCTGGGCTAGTGAGGTTGTGCAGTAGTCGGGTTCGTCCCATCAGTCACAACACTCATAGCCACGGCAGCGTCTCTAGGTGCTTGCTTGGATAAGGGATGTCCGTGGGGGGTTTCGGGGTAGGTGCTTCTGTAAAAGTCTCAAAGCTATCAACACATTACTAACAATACTATTAACACTCCCCAGAGATCTAATCGCTCATGGAGAATATGTGGAATTGGGAATGTTAATTCTCTATCCCCCGTTTTCAAAAAAAAAAAGGGGTATCAGGTATGGGTGGGGTAAAGGATTATGGGGTAGGGGAACACTTGAGTGAAGGTCAGAGGTTCAAACTGTCTGGAGGGGGCATGAGTTAGATGTTCACGTGGCGGTCACTTTGAGCTGACGCCGCCTCCAGGCGACACTTATCTCATGTTTTTGGGGTTCAGTGTCGCTGTATTCTGGGTCTGCTGGGGAAGATGAAATAGGAAAGCCTTATAAATATGATTACCTAGCAAAAGATGCTGAGAATCTAGAAACTGTAAGCGAGATTGAAGTGAAGACAAGCTTTGAGATACCAAACTCCAGTTACTGAACAACTAGAAAACAATGGCATGGCTGCCTGCAGGTAATCCCCCCTTTGATTAAACAATCCCCTCTGCTTGCAGACAGGTCCAAGGGTCAAAGCAGACCCTACCAACTTGGCAGAGGGTCCAAAAAGCAGCTTTTAGGGTTTAAAATATAACACTGTATGGTAATGCAACAGTTCTCATAGGCTGTATGCAAATGTTATAAGATTTGTAGTTTGTTCTAGATTGGTTAATGAAAATTAGAATATTCAACACAGAAGATGATTTATTGTATTGTAAGTGACAAGCTCTCTCTCTTCTCTCTTCTTCTTCAACCTCTCTTAGCTCTCTTCTTTTAACTTCCTTAAATCCTCTCTCTTAACTGCTCTCTTAGACCTTCGCTCTCAACTCTCTTAGATCCTCGCTCTTAGCTCTTCTCGTCTCTCTGACCTGCTCTGGGCTGCGTCTGGCAGCTCTCAGCAGGTCTCTTACATTAACGTTCTTTTACAATAAACCTCATGCTCTGCAAACCGACTGCAGAGATCTCTCGTCTGTCCCGGCCGTCTGAAACCGACCCTCAAACTCTACAGTTGGCGCCCAACGTGGACAAATGCCTGACCCAACTTCTTCCGCCTGTATGAGACTTCTCCACAGACGGTAACCATAAGACCAGTTAAAGCCACCTGAATGGTGTCGTGAGCACGGCATACTGTTGCTGAGCAGCATAAACGCCAGAGCTCTTAAATTCTGTACAGGCACGCCTTGAGCACAGTGACCCGTTAATAATAATGGTCAGCTGGAGCTCTCGGAGGAATTTGCCTGCTGATCCTCGAGCACAGGTAGCCGCCGCTGCGCAGCACCTGCCTGGAGCTCTTTGAGGAACCTTACCGTGGATCCCCTTGGGCACTGAGCACAGGCGAGCGTTGGTAAGCACTGCCCGTACTGGAGCTCTGAGTGCTCGATCCTGAGCACGGGAAGCCGTTGCCAAGCGACGCCTAAAACCCGAGCTCTGAAGAGGGACCCGAACGCGGAGTCCTGAGCACGCCTGGAGAGCTTGGCCAGCCCCCCCACGACGGAGCTCTGATGACCCTGCTTCTGCGACACCAAGGTGAGCAACAACACTGGTCGAACAATGGGACAGACTCATTCCGCCCCTGATAGGGACCTTTATAAACAACTGAAACTCCTATTAAGCTCCACTCCAAGTAAATTACCAAAACAGGAGCTAAAAAACCTCTTAGAATGGACCTTAGTTAATTTCCCGTACACTGAACGCTCAGCCGTCTTTACCAAAGATTTCTGGGACATAGTCGGAAACAAGCTCTTTAATAATATCTCCCGCCGAGATCTAGCTGCAGCAGAGCTACTGCCAGCTTGCAGGGCACTGGTAGAGCTGTTTTCTACCACGCCGCCGCCCGCAGCACTCTCCACGCTGAGCCCTGCTCCCTTTGCGACTCCTTCTCTTGCCGTCGGGAATTGGCAACATAGCCCACTGCATGCCCAACTGAACCCCACGGGCTCTCCTACAGCTCCCCCCATCCCCTCCCCTGCCGCCCCTGCTCCCGTGGCCCCAGCGCCCGGATCTGCCAGCGTCACCGCGGCCCCCACGATCACCATCACCGCGGCTCCGCCCTTCTATTTCGTCCCTGCAGGCCCCCCCACTGCCAGCGTCACTGCGGCTCCGCCCTTCTACTCCGCCCCCGCGGCCCCCCTCCCTGCTGGCATCGCGGCTCTGCCCCTCCTCTCCGTGGCCTCCCTCACTGCTGCGACCGCGGCTCCGCCCCTCGTCCCCGCGGCTCCACCCCTCGTCCCCGCGGCCCCGCCCACTGCCAGCATCACCGCGGCTCCGCCCCTCGTCCCTGCAGCCCTGTCCACTGCCAGCGTCACCGCTGCCCTGCCCCCCGTCGCCGCGGTTTCCCCCACAGCTCCCCTCATCGAGGCCCCGCCCCTCATCCCCGCGGGCTCCCTCGCTTCTGGCACCGGGGCAGCTCCGCCTTGCCCCCCGATCCCCGCGGGGCCAGCCCCTTCTCCCTTGTTACCTGCGGCTGCGACTGCCCCCCCAGCAATGTTTCCTATACACGTGGCTGCCACTATGGCGACCCCCCAGCCGCCGCCAACACTATGCAGGTGCCCCTGTCACCCCTGGTGCATGCTACCGCAGAAGATTTGCCCCTCTCCCGTGGCGTTCCATCACAATTCCCCAGCCCCAGCACAGCACCAGGAGACAGGCCACCCCACCCACCCAAGCCCCCCCGAGCCAGCAGAGCGCCGTCCGCATGCACAACTGCATATTCTTCCGTGGTCGCCGCATCTCCAACTTCCTGGCCAGACGCCACCACGGCTTCTCCCGCCACTCCAGCCACCATCCCAGGCCAGTCTACAGCCACCCACCAGCTGCATGTAACAGCACATCCACCAACGACCCCGCCGCCCACCATCGCCCCGCAGCAACAGACGCCTTCCGCCTTCACGCCTCTCATCCCGCCTCCCGACATTCCTGTATCTTCCCCCGCCGACGAGAACAACCCGCCGCCGCCGCTGCCCACCGCGAATCCAGACACGGCCGCGCTGTCTCTTCAACTACTTTCGGATCCACAGCTGACATCGCAGCCGCAGCCACCCGCAGTACTTCCACTGTGTAGTGGTTTTAGTTTGCTTATTTAGGTTTGTGGTTAAATGCTAGCACACTTACTTAAATTTATGTGATTGTTTGTTGTGAGATAAGGATTAGGAGTAGGTAAAGCAGGTTCAAACTTTATAAAGTACAAAGAAGTTTTATTAATATATCTAAGACAAAGGGAAAAGAAAAAAAAACTAAAGAAAAACTAGAATAAACTCCTCAGACTACTCCTTCTTCTTCACTTCTCTATTTCATTCTCCCTGACAACATACAAAAGATAACACTTCGACTTCTAGTCAGTTTACTACTTCAGAAACAGCTCTTGTTTTAGTTCATTTAGGGAGAGAAGTTTTTTTTTGCTTACACTATGGATCTTCTGTAAGAAAAATACAGTTTTTATGGGTCTTTTGCCTCACTATTAACTGCCGCCCGGAGCAAAGTCTAGCTTAATGGTGGATTTCTCTCACACTAGTAGCTTTCTTACAGCTACTATAGTGGTTATGAACAGTCTACAGGGTACTTGTTTTAAGGATGCCTAGTTCAATCGCAGTAACAAAGAAAATCTCTTTTTCTGTGCTTAGCAACACAGGTTTTCTTGACAACTCAGGTTCTTTAGCATTCTCCCTGGGACTAGGGCTCTGGGTCACAGCCTCTCCTCTCTCTTGGTTTTAGTTTCTTATCAGGCTGTACTTTTTCAACACTTACTTGTCTGTACTTAATAATTCAGTTTATTGGTTGCAATAAGAACTTTACATCTCTCTTTGGACTATATCTTCATATATTACAGAGAATTTATTAGCTCAGTCTTCAACTATGGTTTTCTAAAAGAGTTTTTAGCTTCATTTTTGAAGCAACTTTCTATGCACTCTTTTGTAAGTATTAGTTCTGCTTTCTTCACTGACTGTAAAGTCTTTGCGCTGCACTATGTTGATGTCTTCACTTGTTCCTCTCTCTGTGAGGAAAGATGGGTGTCTGTGAGTTTAGTCTAGGCATGGAGAGAGTTAATCTCTCTCTCTCTCTGTCTCTCTCCGGCAGTGTGAGGATCACGTGCTTTTTGCCGGGCTGTTTGAGTAGGTCTGAGCTAGATGCCAGACACTCTTAAGAGTCTCTCTGCTTGGCTCTGCCAAGCTGGCTCGGCCTGGTAGGGCCATCTGGGCCCGGGGTGACAAGGCAGGGCCTGGCCCAAGCTGGATGGAGTCTGGCTTGGTCCTTGCCTGGCCCGGCTCTCCCTCTCGTGTAGCTGACACACTGGTTGAGCTGGATCTGCTGAAAATTCTAATTGTTTCTTCCCCCATGCCTGCTTGGCTGCAGTGGTACGGCTCCCATAAAACCTCCCTTCCCCCCCCCCCC
>JAVTVJ010000433.1:22474-74153 GCA_034509425.1 Eopsaltria australis
TTCTTTCGGAAGGAGGTGGGGGGGGGGCCTTACCAGCGAGAGAAGCAAGAGCTGCTCTTCTCTACACAGCAGCAGCAAGTTCAAAGAAGAAGAGCTTCAGAGAGTCTTTGCTTATATATAGTTTTTTCCTCGAAGGCGGATCAACTTTTTAATTAGTTTACTTACATATCAGTTTTTAAAACTACTTGATTATTAGCTCTCTCTCGCAGGAAGGAAGTTGTATTCCTTCCTGCAGTACCGATTACTTTCTAGATTTTGACTGTTCTGGCTTAACCCAAGACACACTGCTTTCGCCGCCCCATCCCGCAGCCGACCCAAGCAGCTCCGGGACGCAGCCGCACCTGTTCCAATGCCCAGCCGCGTCTTTGCCTTCTGCACCCCTGGCACCGATGGGAACTTCTCTGTACTCAACCTCACAACCACAACCAACCACACAAACCATTCAACAAAGAGACTGAGACTTCACCATACCACCTACTCCACAAAATGCACCAAACTCCCAAGAATGTTTTCATAATTCTCATTTAATGGACTGCCATGAAGTCAAACCACAGATTTCCAAAGAAAAAAGTCTAACCCCTTTAACAATGCCTGTGATATTTAACCAACAACCCAGTGCCCCTAAGACACGGGTAACTATCCCAACTCATGAGATAAAAGAACTGCAAAAAACAATAAAAAACAGTGATATTTACTCCTCATATTTTAAACAACTACTGAAAACTACACTACAAAGAACACATCACACTTTAAAACTCATCTTACATCAACAGAAAGGGGGAGACGCCCAGGCTACACCTCAAAGGAGACTGAATAAAACTTTGTATGTTTACAATTTTTTGAGTACCTGTGCAGAAGAGCCTGATCCCCCAATATACAGACATTTCTTAAACAACAAAAAAGCAAAACTGAAAGAGAACCCCCCAGTTCTGATCAAAAATTTAGAATCACGACAAATAGAAGGACCACACAATTTTGTAACCTGGGAGAAGGGGTTTGCGTGTGTTTCCACAGGTGAAGGCCTCAGGTGGATTCCAGCGAAAAACTTGAAGCCGTATCACGCATCAAAGCCTGCTGACGCCCCCACATCAACTAGCAGTCCCGCAAGTGACAAGCAGAAAGCAAACACCCAGACCTGAGCCAGCAGAACCATCAAGAGAAAGTGATCTGCCAAAAAGCAGCTCAAGAAAAAATTATGAACTTTTTTCATTTCCGTAAATGCATGTTTCTCTTATTCCCTTATTTTAGTTTTTGTAGTGAGACTTTACCTGTAAATCAACCAAAGACAAATGCCTGAGTTACTTTAGCCAAGTCTGCAAGCTCCGATATCATTTATCTATCTGAAACAAACCCTGACAAACCTTTTTCAACCTGTTTAGTTAGAGTACCTTTTCCAGAAAGTTTTGATAATATTACTCTTAATAAATATTAGCCATATGATGATCATCAAGTATCTCCAATTCCCAACTACAAAACCTAAAAGATTTAGCTAACCAAATTACAACAGATAACCCATCTTAACTACACAGTTTGTTTGATGGTTGGAGCTTTGCACCTTAGCGAAAAGAACTCTGTAAAATAAGCTTGATTATTCTAATAGTAGTAATTGTAGTTTTAGTACCAATACCCTATATACTTCAGCGTGTGCAAAAGTTAATGAGTAAGACTGTGTCTAGTATTTTAGTTGTTCAATCAGAATGGGGGAGATGTTGGGGAAGATGAAATAGGAAAGCCTTATAAATATGATTACCTAGCAAAAGATGCTGAGAATCTAGAAACTGTAAGCGAGATTGAAGTGAAGACAAGCTTTGAGATACCAAACTCCAGTTACTGAACAACTAGAAAACAATGGCATGGCTGCCTGCAGGTAATCCCCCCTTTGATTAAACAATCCCCTCTGCTTGCAGACAGGTCCAAGGGTCAAAGCAGACCCTACCAACTTGGCAGAGGGTCCAAAAAGCAGCTTTTAGGGTTTAAAATATAACACTGTATGGTAATGCAACAGTTCTCATAGGCTGTATGCAAATGTTATAAGATTTGTAGTTTGTTCTAGATTGGTTAATGAAAATTAGAATATTCAACACAGAAGATGATTTATTGTATTGTAAGTGACAAGCTCTCTCTCTTCTCTCTTCTTCTTCAACCTCTCTTAGCTCTCTTCTTTTAACTTCCTTAAATCCTCTCTCTTAACTGCTCTCTTAGACCTTCGCTCTCAACTCTCTTAGATCCTCGCTCTTAGCTCTTCTCGTCTCTCTGACCTGCTCTGGGCTGCGTCTGGCAGCTCTCAGCAGGTCTCTTACATTAACGTTCTTTTACAATAAACCTCATGCTCTGCAAACCGACTGCAGAGATCTCTCGTCTGTCCCGGCCGTCTGAAACCGACCCTCAAACTCTACATGGGTCCTTTTTTGTGTCATCAGGAGCTGTCATTGAGGGTCCAAGATAGGGTTTTATGTTCTTTCCTGGCACCCACTTCAGACCTGCTGGGGTGGAAACACGCATATCCCCTCCCTCAGGGGATGAGTGAAAAGGGTCCCTGAATTTGTCAACACTCTGGATCCTTGACCAACACCAGTGGTTGTTAGTTTAATTTGGCCTGCTTCGAATTTGTGAAGTGCCGGAATACAGGGGGAGTAGGCTCTGAGAAAGAGTTGTTTAATGAATTGATGGTAAAGAGGGCTTTGCAGAGCCACACAACAGGAGGATTGATTTCTGCATCCCCACGTTGTTGGTCAAGGACTCTTTTGAGGGTTTGGTGGGCCCTTTCAACAATAGACTGTCCTGTGGGGGAGTGGGGTATGCCAGTGGTGTGCTGGATGCCCTACTGACTGAAGAAGTTTTGCAGTTGGGTGGAGACATATGCAGGACCATGATCTGTTTTCACTTCTTTAGGCACACCCAAGGTAGAAAAGGCAAGGAGGAAATGTTTTGTAACATCTTTCGCCTTCTCCCCTGCATGGGCAGACACGAACATTGCTCCAGAGAACGTATCTATGAACACATGGACATACTTTAGTTTCCCAAATTGGGGAACATGGGTGACATCTGTCTGCCATAGCTGGCAGCTGTTAATGCCTCAGGGTTAGTTCTGTTTAGGCCTCGGGGGTTAATTCCTATGCCCAATGATGGAATTTGATAAATTTGACAATTTGGGCATGTTGCTACAATCGCCCTCACTTGATCTCTGTGGATATAAAACATTCTGATGATAGAGGGAACATTTTGATGGAAGAACTGATGGCTAAGTCTGGCTTGTGCAAAAGTGTCAGGTATGCTGGGACTGTGCACAGCCATGGCCAGAGCGTCTGCTCTCCTGTTCCCTTCTGCGATGGGTCCAGGCAAGTCTGTGTGATCTCACATACATCACATGAAAAGGTTGTATTCAGTGGGAGAGTAGATTAATTAGCTTTGAAAGTAACTGATGTAATTTCAGGTTTGTCACTTCCTTCAATAAGGCATGTTCAGCCCTGACAGTTACAATGGCTGTGTAAGCTGAGTCGGTGACTAAATTAAGAGGTTCTGAGAATTTCTCAAAAGCTCTAACTATGGCTGCCAGTTCTGCAATTCGTGGAGAGCCTTCTACCACTTGGACATCAGACTCCCACTGCTGAGTTTGAGGATCTTGCCAAGTCATTACCGACTTGTGGGACGCTCCCGAGTTGTCTGTAAAAACTGTTACGGCTTTGAGCGGAGTTCGGCTGAGTAGTGATTTTGGGACCAAATTGAAAGCGGAGTTAAACAATTTGGTTTTAGGTTTCTGGGTCGAAACCTGGCCTGTGTAACTGTCCAGAGCGAGCTAGAGGTGTTTGTTTGTCTGGAGTAAATCATTCAGGACACCAACCTTCAGTGGTACGTGTATGCATGCAAAATCGCACCCCGCAAGGGTACGGAGGCAAGCTCTGGCCGTCCTGATTAACTGGGCCATCTGCTTTTGTGGTGTTGTTATGTTTTTGGATGGCTGATGCCACAGAAAAATCCACTCTATAATGAGCAGAGAATCTTTCTGTGCTGCATCCCACTGGAAAATGAGGCCGTAAAACCTCAGTGTGTCACCCAGAATAATGAAATTGAAAGGTAGGTGTGGAAGTGTTTGATGGGCCTATCGAGAGGACAGGGCATGTTGTACCTTGCCAATGGCTTCTCGGGCTTCTGCAGTGATGGCACGTGGTGAGTCCAGGTCCTTGCTGCCCTTGAGATGGTTGAACAGGGGCGTGAGGTCTTCTGTTGTAATACCCAGCAGGGGACGTACCCAGCTGATGGAGCTACAAAGCTGGTGAAGATTCTGGAGGGTCTTTGGGTTGTCCTTGATGGTGAGATGCTGGGGCACGATAGTTCTTTCACCGATGCGGAGTTCTAGGTAGTTCCAAGGGCAGGCAAGCTGGATCTTTTCAGTTTGAATTTCAAACCCTGCTTTTTCAATGGCTCAAACAGTCTCTTTGACGGTCAAGTCCAGGTAAGAGTCGTCTGGTGCACAGATTAAAATGTCATCCATATAGTGGAGGATGATAGAACGCACAAACTCCTTGTGGACAGGGGACAGGATGTGTGCCAAGTACCACTGGCAGATCATGGCTGAGTTTTTTATTCCTGGAGGGTAAACACACCAGTGGTACCTGTGCATGGGGGCCTGCCGGTTTAGGGAGGGCACAGAGAAGGTAAACCGGGGGGCGTCATGTGGGTGTAAAGGGATTGCAAAGAAGCAGTCCTTAATGTCTATGACAGCAAGCTTCCACTGCTGGGGAAGCATTGAGGGTGAGGACAGGCCGGGCTGCAGGGGACTCATATCCTCAATGACCTCATTGATTTTTCTGAGGTCGTGGAGGAATCTCCATGTCCTTTCCAGGTTTTGGGAGGACAAAGACCGGGGAGTTCCAAAGGCTGTCTGTTGGTACAATGTGGCCCTTGGAAAGCTGTTCCTCCACTAGGGACTCCAGAGCGCATAGTTTTTCTTTAGACAGGGTCCACTGTTCCACCCACACTGGATCATTTTGCTTCCAGGTGAGAGGTGGGGTGGTGCGCTCTGCAGTAGCCCCAACTAAAAACCCTGAGATGGACGTGGGATGACTAGCTGAGTCCCCCATTGAGAAAGCAGGTCTCTGCCTCAGTGTGAACCCTGACGGGATGACGAATGGACTCATCGATGCTGTGTGCCCCTCTGGGCCCTCAATAACAATGTTGTTCTTGCTCCTCATTGATGTCGCTGACCCTCCAATCCCTGTGACTCTCCCCGCTGCCAGTATTCTTACCCACTGCTGTGGCCACTCTGCATTAGATATGATGGTAATGTCAGCTCCTGTGTCTACCATCCCTGCTAGTGTTGTTGTTGATTTTCCATTGCACAATTTACAGTTGAGTGTGGGTTTCTCTTGGCCTACTATTTCTGCCCACCATATGGATGGGGTCCTGTGGCACTGTGGGTGTTCCTCAGGTAGGATGATAGCCTGGGCTACCACCTGCCCTTCTGGCAGAAACCAGGGTTCATTGTTACAGCAGGCAGTGACCTGTACTTGTCCACTGGGGTCCACTTTGTGTACTTCTGGAAAAATAAAAAGTTGGGATCAACCCCCACATGGTGTCCCCAACGACTAGAATGTCTACAATTTTGTCTAAAGGTTTTTCAAAATTTGTGTGAATGTGTTGTGGAGTACCATCATTGAAGTGGTGAGAATAAGTACTCACGAGTTGTAGTCTCTTTCCTGCTTCGCATCACAGTGGGGAAGTCTAAGGTGTCACAGTGTGCAGCATGGGTAGCAGGGCAGGCAGAGGCGGCTGTTGGTTTATTGTCGTTGCACGAGGCCGGCCCACGCTTCATTGTCCGTTTTCCTGCTACTGGTGGTGTTTGCAAGCGGGACAGTCTGTAACAACAGGCTTTCCATTTCTGTTAGAGTTTTTTGGCTCAGGGCAGTTTCTTGCAAGGTGTTGGGGACTTCCACAATTAAAACACCAGTGCCTTTCATTAGTGTCCTTCCCTGTTGCTAATGCCTCCACCACACTCTTCAGAGCACCTTTGTCAGGTGTGGGCTCCTCAGATATGAGTTTGATGCAGGCCTCCACAATTTGGTCGAGAGTGGGTGCAGGGTCCAGGGGGACAACCCTTATAACACTCTGGCATCGGTCATTGGCATTAAGACCTGTCAATGTCCTGATCAGCTCCCTCTGAGCCTCTACACTTTGGACTTGCATAACTACTGCTTCTCTTAATCGATCTACAAATTTAATAAATTATTTGCCTGGGGCCTGCTTTATGTGGAAGAAGCTAATAGGGGGAGAGGAGTCTGAGGGGGTGAGGAACAAAGCCCTTTCTGCAGCTTGTTTTAAGTCACCCAGGACTGGCTCTGGGAGATAGCGGGCTTGGTCCTGGGGCTTATCTAGGCTGCCATCTCCTGTAAGATGTTCTAGGATTAAATGAGCCTTGTTGGGATCTCTCTGGTAGCTAGCATGGAGATCCCGGAGCAATCTTTTCCATGTCCTCTCCCACAACAGGTACTGAGTGGGAGACAACAGGCACGACATGATACATTTTATATCATGGGGCACTAAGAGATTTCCGGCAAATGTGGCCTACAATACTCTTTTAAAGTAGGGGGATTATTGTCCGAAGTTTTTCTCAGCTTTGCACAGCTCTTTTAGATAGGAGTATGGGAAGGGTTCCCACCAGGGATTCTTCCCCTGTCTATTGTAAGTGGCTGGGGTCACTACGAACTCCCAGTTCCTGTTTACTTCCTTGTTTCCGGGAGTCAAACTTGGGCTCCTGGGGCATGGGAATAGGAGGGGGGGGCGTGGGAAATGAAGGGAGAGGCGGGGCTGAGGGCGGATCCACCGATGGAGACGGTGGGGGTGTGGGTGGGACTCATGACGCAAAAGGGATTCCCCATGTGGGCAGGGTCCATGGTATGAAAGGGATTCCCTGTGTGGGTGGGGTCCAAAGTACGAAAGGGATTCCCGGAGGTGTGGGATGGTCCCGGCACAGTCAGACACAGCGCGGTAGGGAAGGGGTCCGATGCGAGCACACCCACCGGTGCAGTAGGGGAGGGGTTGGGAGCGGGGAGGAGGGCCCGACACAAGATGATATGATGCCGCAAGGGGTGGGGGCAAAGAGGAGCCTCACGTTTCGGCAGGAATTTGTAGGGAAGAAGGAGACAACATGGCACAATCGGCCACGAGGTTGGTGCCATGTTGTGCAGCTGCATGGCTGACAGCATTTTGGCAGCACGGGGCTGGGACTGGACCTGATATAGGGGAAGGCAAAACGGTGGGGCTGGCTGCGATGCTGTCACTTTATTTTGGGCTTACCGGGATGGAGGCAACTGGTTTGTGGGCATGGGGAGATGGGGTAGGGGCAGACTTGGAGGGGGCTGGGGGGACTGAGGGGGGTCCGAAAGACCGCGGCGGGTCTCCACGCTAGGGCGGAATGCAGCATCTTAACTCCTTTGTCTAGGATCAGCTGCAGGGGAGGGCAGGGAGCGGAGGAGAGGGAAGGAGGGTCTTCTACATGGGGATCAGGGTTTTCAGGCATTGCAGCCTGGGTTTTTGATTCCGTGGCAGTTATGTAAATCAAAACAGCCAAAGGAAAGAATTTCCTGACAGAACTGTCCCCGCCTTGTTTCAGAAGTGCAAATCTTTCAATAGCACAATTCCAGAATGCCGAATCTTTAACTGAAGCTGCAGAAACGTTAGGAAAATAGAAGAAAGTACACTGAACCAAGTGTTTTTATAGCCCCTTAGAAAACTGAATCCTTCCCGCTTTTAGGGTGCCCGCAACTTGGTTAAATACCTCCTTCTGTGGCTGGGATAGTTTAGAGCCCATCTTCCACAGACTAACTTCACCCAAATGCCGAGAGGAAAAGGTTAGCAAAAGGAAAAAGGGCAAAAAAGGGTCCCCCCGGAGCTCCTCCGAGTTTCACTCGCCCCTGAGTTTCTCGGGTACCTCTTGGCCAATTCCAAACTCACAAATCCAAGCCTGCTGGCTCAGCTCCTGGGTAAAATTAAATCCTCGGCGTTGGTTCTCTGTTTTCGACTGGCCTCTGACACAGAGACGTTGTCGGTCGCCTGTCTGAGCTAGTCTGAAAAAAATCAGACCATCCCTTAGGGATGTGGCTATGTTGAAATCGTGACTCCCAATAGCCCGTGCTACCAGGGACACTGTCTGGGGTTATAAATCCAATGTCCTATTTGATGTGCCGGGTTATGCGATGAGTGGGATCGATAGACTGGTGCCGGGCCCTTCCCACAGTGTCCCTCGTGGAGTCACTATGGCGGCGTTCCGATGACACCTATGCAAACACACAGCCTAACCCTGTAGGGTAGACCCAGGCAGACTCACACACACAGTCTATGTGTCCCGGAGATGAAGAAGTAGGAGGGGTCTTTGTTTGCAGTGCTGAAAGGTTTATTTGCGTCCACACACGGACCAAAAACAAACTCCCTCGAACAGGGGCGGAAGGCAAAAGACCCTGAGGGAAAGCAAGCGTGTGGTTTTACACTGAGGGGTAGCAGGGGTGGGCAGAACATCATTAACCTATAGTCTGAGGGCTGTAGGATGTAGGCAATGTTGACTGAAATAACAAGGACCAATGGAGGGGGAGAGGGGAGGAAGGCCCAGGGGCCAGTGGGGTGCCGAGAGGAGTAGACCTTTCTGGCAGGTGCCATGAGGAGAAACCATTTAGCAGCTACATAGGGGAAATGCAGACTCGGCCACCACAACAGTAAATGATCAACAGTATGTAGAAATGTTAAGCTTAATATTAACAACCACACTGAATGAGGAAAGAATTAGTGAAGAAATCAAAAACCAAGTATTTCCTGGGGTATGGGCAATAAATGTACCCAGGAGAGCCAAAAATGTGCCCCCGATACAGATCAGGCTTAAGGAAGGGAAACAACCAGTTAGGGTTAAACAATATCCCCTTAAGAAAGAAGACAGGGAGAGAATTAGCCCAGTGATCAAAAACCTTTTGCAGCTGGGGCTATTAAAAGTGTGCCAATCTGATTTTAACACCCCTGTTTAACCTGTCTGCAAGCCTGATGGGTCGTAGTTGGTGGTACAAGATTTACGAGCTGTTAACATAATAACTGAAGATCTTTATCTTGTGGTGGCAAGCCCCTACACTTTATTAACATGTTTAACACTGGAGCTAACTTGGTTTACTGTTCTAGGTTTGAAAGATGCCTTCTTTTACCTCCCTCTCCATGAAGCCAGTCAGAAAATCTTTGCATTTGAATGGGAAAGCCCAAAGAGTGGGCATAAAACCCAGCTCACATTGGTGCCTGAAGGATTTTTTGCTTTTTCTCTTAAATACCTTTTACACAGTCCCCTATATCCACAAGTATTAGCATGCATACTTGTGATGCTATAGGCGTGATAATTTAGCCTGGTTTCTTGGTGTCCCACAGGCCAGGAGACTAAACACCCCTGAAACTGTAGAGTTAGAAGACCAAACATTCTACTATCGTAAGAACTCAAGGTCCCCTAGTAGGGCAGATTCTGTAAATTAGAAGTTAGCCCACCCCAGCCCCCTTATTGGGCCCTCTTGTTAGATATGCTAATGTCTAAGGTCCTTAATTGTATACTCAGTTGGGACATAAAAGGACATTGCGACGCTGTCACCTGGGTGAAGCAATGCATCGAATTGGATCCTATTAAAATACTGAGGTAAACAACCCCCAACCCTCTAACCATGTCTGTGCTTTTATTTCCTAAGACCAGGAAAAAGGCATCAACATAGACAGTGCTGCCTCAGTGATTCAAGAACAGCCCTACCCTATTTGGAGAACAACTCACAAAAGACTTAGAGTCCTGGGAAGCTCCACCCGAGAAAGGAAAGCTATTGCAGTACGTGGACGACGTCCTAATAGCTACCCAGACAGAAGAGGTTTGTATGGATTGGACGGTAAAGCCTCTTAAATTTTCTGGGACTCCAAGGACACAGGGCATCTAAGAAAAAAGCTCAAGTGATGAAACAAAAGGTAGTTTATCTGGGCTATGAAGTTAGCGCTGGACAACGGACTTTAGGGTATGATCGCAAAAAAGCAATATGCCAAATCCCCAAACCCCAGACAGTGAAAGAACTACGGACTTTTCTGGGGATGACAGGATGGGGTCGATTGTGGATCTAAAACTATGGATTGCTTGTAAAGCCTTTGTATGCACTCATAGCAAATGGAAACGGAGACCTCCAGTGAACAAAGGAGGCCACGCGGGCCTTTAACCAGCTAAAGAATGTTCTCATGTCAGCTCCCGCTCTAGGACTTCCAGACATGAGTAACCCATTCTTTCTGTTTTCCCATGAGTAACAGGGGATTGCCCTGGGAATGCTAGCATGGGACCTGGACCCATATTGATGGGCAGTTAATTATTTTTCTAAGCAACTAGATGTGGTGGCCAAAGGATGGCCTGGGTGCCTCAGAGCCATCGCAGCAGTGGTGCTAAACATCCAAGAAGCACGCAAGTTCACCTTGGGCCAGAAAATTACTGTGCTAGTATCCCACTCAGTGTCCGCAGTGCTGGAAGTGAAAGACAGGCACTGGCTTTCCCCACAAATGTTCCTGAGATACCAAGTCATCATGGTGGAACAAGATGATGTAGAAATAGTGGTAAATAACTGTGGAGGGCTGTGAGCTCTTGGCTGAAGAGCCCTCTCCACTCCCTTGGAGAAAAGACCAAGGGCAAGACGACTCAGTGATAAGAAACCTACTTCTCAGTTATGGTGACCAGTGAACCACCCCCAGCACACCTTGCTCCTCTATGGTAATACTTTGTACCCAGTTGGCTAACTGGTACTTACCCTGCCCCCTGCCTTCCCCATGAAAAGACCCCTGTCCCAGCCTCAGTTAGGGAGCAGCTGTCGTCCCTGGCTTCCCTTCACAGGAGCTTCTGGACAATAAAGCTACCTTGTGGAACTGCCATACGACTCCCTCGTTTCTCTGTCCCCGAGTCTTCCTCGGGCAATTTCACAAAGAGCTGAATCACAAAAGCTGATATCACTTGTAGCAGAGAAGCTGCTATATTTGCTGAAATCACCTGTCGCTTAGGGCATTGCTAAGGCCCCTGGAGAAGCTGTTCTCTGATGGGACGCTTCCTCCAGGAAGGCTGCAACACACTGGGTCACCCCCGGTAGCTCTAGAAAGCGACAACTATCATTGTTAACCCAGCTTTTTTTCTCAGTGGACATGAAGGAGAGACAGTACACCACGATTGCCTGGAGACTATTGAGGTGACATACTCCAGTCATGTGGATCTGAAGGATGGACCTTTAGATGATGCCGAAACCTGGTTCACTGATAGGAGCAGCTATGTCATCAGTGTAAAATGACATGCTGGTTATGCAGTTACCATCTGCAGAGAGGTAATAGAATCAGGACCTTTGCCAATAAACGCCTCTGCACAAAAGGCTGAAATAATTGCTTTAACTGGTGCATTAGAAATAGCAAAGGGAATGAAGATAAACATTTAAACAGTTTCAAGATATGCATTTCGGATTGTACACACGCAAGAAGCCATTTGAAAGGAAAGGGGACTGCTGAACTCACAAGGGAAAACCATGAAACATGCACAAGAAATAATGCAACTGTCGGAAGCAGCCCAGCTACCTGAAAAGGTAGTGATCATGCACATTAATGCGCACCAAAATGTGAGCTCAGAATTGGAAGAAGGAAACGAGCTGGCAGACAGAGGCAAAAGAAGCAGCTAAAGGTGTGTTGGAGTTCAGATTTAGTTTTTTTTTCCTCAGGAATTTTTCTCCCATGGGTTGCTAAGAGACTAATGACTGAGCTAATAGCTGGGTACTTAAGAGAACAAAGCACCAAGGCTAGGGCCTTTCTCCTTGGTAGGGTGGGGCAGAATCTCTCTCGTGGAAGCAGGGCATGACAACGCGAGATTTTGGAGACTGGAAAAGCAAGGGCGGGGGGGAGGTCGCTCTCTTGCTCGGGACCCCTCGGAGCCGGACGGTCGGAGCTGCTGTCTGCTGAACCCATGGCCCCTGAGAAGCCAGCACGGAGCTGCCGGTCTGTCTGCTGTGAGTTTTTGTCTCTACCCCCATCGGGAGCTGCCTGCCACCAGCCTGTCTCTCCCCCGCTCCTCCACGCCGCTCCGAGTTTTTTGCTACATTGTAGCTGGGCTCCCCCTGCACGCCAGGACCTCTTGCCAACTCTGGGGATCCTGCTGCGGCACCGACACCAGCTGCCCCCCCGAGGGTCTGTGAAACAAAGGCTCTCCTCCATCCCTCCCTGCCTCGGGCAGCCGCCATTGCCGTGTGCTATCTGAGCTCACGCCGGAGCACCCCCTGCACCCACCGGGGAATCATCACACCCAGAGTGCCCCCTGCAGCTGCCAGGGAATCATCACACCCAGAGCGCCCCAAAGTCTTTTGTCCAGCACTAACTTCATAGCCAAGGTAAATCACCTTTCGTTTCATTACTTGGGCCTTTTTCTTAGATACTCTATACCCTTGGAGTCCCAGAAAGTTTAAGAGGCTTACCGTCCAGGTCACACAAGCCTCTTCTGATCAGGTAGCTATGAGAAGGTTGTCCACGTACTGTAATAGATTCTTTTTTTCTGGTGGATCTTCCCAAGATTCTAAGACTTCTGCAAGCTGTTCCCCTGAGTCGGGCTGTTTTTGAAACCCCATGAGAGCACTGTCCAAGTGAGCTGAGTTTTGAGCCCACTTTTAGGGATTTACAACTACGAGTTGCCTGTAAAACCCTTTTATGAGCTCATTACAAAGGAAATCAGAGACCTCCAATGGACAAAAGAAGCCAGACGAGCTTTTAACCAGCTAAAGAATGCCCTCATGTCAGAGCCAGCTCTTGGACATCCAGACGTGAGTAAACCATTCTTTCTTTTTTCCCCACGAGAAATGGGAACTACGTTACTCAAGAATTGTTATCCTTTTTCCTCTCGATGCCCTCAGGCCGCACTGTTGGGCGCCAAAATCTGTCCTGGTTTGAAAGGCAGGTGTCTGTTAAGGAATACAGGAGCCTCCCTTGGAATGGGAAACTGTAACCCCTCTCCCTCCAAATTATTATAAAATGTCAGTCTGATTTCAACACTCCTCGGAGAGGAGATGACAACCAAGAGACAGTGGGCTCCATAGCCACCAAACTCAGGAATTATGATAGTATGATCAGTGGCCCAATGCAGGCTCAGGTCTCTGCGGTGGTCAAAGACCTCAGAGAGGAGATGATGAGGGAGGTGAGGGAGGAGATGAGGATGATGAGTGCGGCACCAGTGCGAGTCCCAAGCCCCAAAGTCAGAGCCCAGCGCCCCCCAGCCAGGGAGAGAGGGTACACCCCATGATCTGAGCTGTGGTTCTTCCTGTGTGACCATGGGGAAGACATGAGGAAGTGGGATAAGAAACCCACTGCTACCTTGGCAGCATGGGTACAGCAACTCAAGGAGGGAAATACTAACCGAGGCGGGGGGTCTACTAAAGTGAAGGTAGCCTCAGCCTCCCATGACCGAGATGCCAGATATTACAGAAGGGAGGACGATCTCTTAGATCCCCTCGAGGGGACCTCTACTATGTATGCCCAGGAAAGAAATGATAACCAGGGCTAGAGGGGCCCTGCCTCTAGCCAGGAAGAGGCATGGGAAAACCGGGTCTTTTGGACAGTGTGGATCCAATGGCCTGGCACATCAGAGCCACAAAAATATGAAGCGTTAGTTGATACTGGTGCACAGTGTACCTTAATACCATTGGGACATGTGGGGGCAGAACCTGTTTCTATTGCCGGGGTGACAGGGGGATCACAGCAATTAACCTTGTTGGAAGCCGAGGTGAGCCTGACCGGGAAGGAGTAACAGAAACACCCCATTGTGACTGGTCCAGAGGCCCCATGTATTCTGGGCATAGACTTCCTCCGGAATGGCTATTACAAAGACCCAAAGGGACTCAGGTGGGCTTTCGGAATAGCGGCTGTGGAGGCAGAGGGCATCAGGCAACTGAACACCTTGCCTGGACTATTGGAAAATCCAAATGCAGTGGGACTCCTGAGAGTAAAAGAGCAGCAAGTGCCAATTGCCACCTCGACAGTACACCGCCGGCAGTACCGGACGAATCGAGATGCCGTGATCCCCATCCACAAGATGATCCACGACCTGGAAAGCCAAGGAGTGGTCAGTAAGGCTCACTCACCCTTCAACAGCCCCATCTAGCCTGTGCGCAAGTCTGATGGGGAATGGAGATTGACTGTGGACTATCGTGGCTTGAATGAAGTGACTCCACCATTGAGTGCTGCCGTGCCGGACATGCTGGAGCTCCAGTATGAGCTGGAGTCCAAGGCAGCAAAATGGTATGCCACCATTGACATTGCCAATGCATTTTTCTCCATCCCTCTGGCAGCAGAGTGCAGGCCTCAGTTTGCTTTCACCTGGAGGGGCGTGCAGTACACCTGGAACGGACTCCCCCAGGGGCGGAAGCACAGACCCACAATCTGCCATGGACTGATCCAGGCTACACTGGAAAAGGGTGAGGCTCCAGAACATCTCCAATACATCAATGACATCATTGTGTGGGGGAACATGGCAGCAGAGGTATTTGAGAAAGGAGAGATCATCATGATCCTCCTGGAAGCCGGTTTTGCCATCAAGAAGAGCAAAGTCAAGGGACCTGCTCAAGAGATCCAGTTCCTGTGGGTAAAATGGCAAAATGGACGGTGCCAGATTCCCACAGAGGTCATCAATAAGATCACTGTGATGTCTCCGCCAACTTACAAAAAGGAAACGCAAGCTTTCCTAGGGGCCATAGGCTTTTGGAGAATGCACATTCCAGAGTACAGCCAGATTGTGAGCCCTCTCTACCTGGTTACCCGCAAGAAGAATGATTTCCACTGGGGCCCTGAACAGCAACAAGCATTTGCCCAGATCAAGCAGGAGATCGCTCATGCGGTAGCGCTTGGCCCAGTAAGGACGGGACCAGAGGTGAAGAATGTGCTTTACTCTGCAGCTGGGAACAATGGCTTGTCCTGGAGCCTTTGGCAGAAGGTGCCTGGAGAGACTCGAGGCCAACCGCTGGGATTCTGGAGTCGGAGCTACAGAGGGTCTGAAGCCAACTACACCCCCAGAGAGAAGGAAATCTTGGCCGCCTATGAAGGAGTTCAAGCCGTCTCGGAGGTAATTGGCACTGAAGCACAACTCCTCCTAGCACTTTGACTACCAGTGCTGAGGTGGATGTTTAAAGGAAAGGCTCCCTCTACCCACCACGCCACCGATGCCACATGGAGTAAGTGGATCGCACTTATCACACAGCGCGCCCGCATTGGAAATCCGAACTGCCCTGGGATCCTGGAAATAATTACGAATTGGCCAGAAGGTGAAAGCTTTGGTCTCACTAACGAAGAGGAGCAAGAACAAGTGACCCGGGCTGAGGAGGCTCCACCATATAATCAACTGCTGGATGAAGAAAAGTGCTACGCCCTTTTCACTGATGGTTCCTGTCGCATCATAGGGATGAACCAGAAGTGGAACGGAGCTGTGTGGAGCCCCACACGACAGGTTGCAGAAGCCACCAAAGGAGAAGGTGGGTCGAGCCAATTTGCTGAACTCAAAGCCATTCAGCTGGCCCTGGACATTGCTGAAAGAGAGAAGTGGCCAAAGCTCTACCTCTACACCGATTTGTGGATGGTAGCCAATGCTCTGTGGGGTTGGGTGGAAAGGTGGAAAAAGGCCAACTGGCAGCGTAGAGGAAAACCAATCTGGGCAGCTGATGGATGGGAAGACATTGCCACTCGGGTAGAGAAGCTACCCGTAAAGGTCCGCCATGTAGATGCCCATGCCCCTAAGAGCCGAGCTAAAGAAGAACACCAGAACAACAAGCAGGTAGGTCACGCTGCAAAGATAGAGGTGGCACAAATAGATTTAGACTGGCAACACAAAGGGGAGTTGTTCCTAGCCCGATGGGCCCATGATGCCTCAGGCCACCAGGGCAGAGATGCCACCTATAAGTGGGCACGAGACCGAGGGGTGGATCTAACCATGGACAGTATCTCCCAGGTCATCCATGATTGTGAGACTTGTGCCACGATCAAACAAGCCAAGCGGGTGAAGCCTCTATGGTATAGTGGACGGTAGTCCAAATATAAGTATGGAGAGGCTTGGCAGATTGATTACATCACACTGCCCCAGACCTGCCAAGGCAAGCGCTACGTTCTCACAATGGTGGAAGCCACCACAGGATGGCTGGAGACTCACCCTGTGCCTCATGTCACTGCCCGGAACACCATCCTGGGCCTTGAAAAACAGGTTCTTTGGAGACATGGTACCCCTGAGAGAATTGAATCTGACAATGGGACGCATTTCAAAAATAGCCTTATAAACTCCTGGGCTAGGGAACATGGTATCGAGTGGGTGTACCATATCCCTTATCATGCACCAGCAGCTGGGAAAGTTGAACGGTACAATGGCCTGCTTAAAACCACCTTGAAAGCACTGGGTGGGGGGACGTTCAAGAACTGGGAGACTAATTTGGCAAAGGCCACATGGTTAGTGAACACCCGAGGCTCCTCCAACCGAGGAGGGCCTGCCCGCTGTGACCCCTTGCGAACAACAGATGGAGATAAGGTTCCAGTAGTACATGTGAGAGGTATGCTGGGAAAGACCGTTTGGATTAACTCTGCCTCAAGCAAAGACAATCCCATCCGTGGGGCTGTCTTTGCTCAGGGACCAGGTTCCACCTGGTGGCTGATGCAAAGGGATGGAGACACCCGATGCATACCTCAAGGAGATGTTGTTTTAGGGTGAACTACTTGTGACACCGTGCTTGTATCTGTACCTGCATATATGTATATACTTCGAAGGTTTAAATTTGATGTAAGGTGTTAGCATGGGAAAAAATTCGGGGTGGAGAATGTTGGAGTTTAGATTTAGTTTTTTTTCCCTCACGAACTTTTCTCCCATGGGTTGCTAAGAGACTAATGACTGAGCTAATATCTGAGTACTTAAGAGAACAAAGCACCAAGGCTAGGGCCTTTCTCCTTGGTAGGGTGGGGCAGAAGCAGGGCTTGACAACGTGAGATTTTGGAGACTGAAAAAGCAAGGGCGGGGGGGAGGTCGCTCTCTTGCTCGGGACCCCTCGGAGCCGGACAGTCGGAGCTGCTGTCTGCTGAACCCACAGCCCCTGAGAAGCCAGCACGGAGCTGCCGGTCTGTCTGCTGTGAGTTTTTGTCTCTACCCCCATTGGGAGCTGCCTGCCACCAGCCTGTCTCTCCCCCGCTCCTCCACGCCACTCCGAGTTTTTTGCTACATTGTAGCTGGGCTCCCCCTGCACGCCAGGACCTCTTGCCAACTCTGGGGATCCTGCTGCGGCACCGACACCAGCCGACCCCCGAGGGTCTGTGAAACAAAGGCTCTCCTCCATCCCTCCCTGCCTCGGGCAGCCGCCATTGCCATGTGCTACCTGAGCTCACGCCGGAGCGCCCCCTGCACCCACCGGGGAATCATCACACCCAGAGTGCCCCTGCAAGCTGTGACTGGAACTGCACCGAAGGGAAAAGGTGCCTGAAGCCGAGCAGGCTGCCACTGGGTTTCTGGTTCTGTTTGATGGTTAACACCATAGTTGCTGTTATTTGTTTGCTTTGTTTTAGATATTAGTAAAGAACTGTTATTCCTATTCCCATATCTTTGCCTGAGAGCCTCTTGATTTCAATATTATAATAATTCGGAGGGAGTGGGGTTACAGTTTCCCATTCCAAGGGAGGCTCCTGCCTTCCTTAACAGACACCTGTCTTTCAAACCAGGACAGGTGATATAACTGAGGGAGCCTTGGTCCCAGATGGACAGATCTCCCTAGAAGGCAAGCCAACATATAACAAGAAAGATAAGCTAATTAAAGATCAGAGAGGAACATATAATCAAGAGGGATGGGCTATTACTGCAGAAAGAAGGTTGGTCATTCCCTCTCATTTAATATGGTCACTGGTGAGAGAGGCATATCAGAAAACACACTGGGGACTAGATGCCCTACATAATTATTTAATTGGAAAGATTATTGCCAGGAATCTATATGCTACCATCACACAGGTAACCTGGCAGTGTGACCTTTGCCTCCAGACTAGCCCCAAAAATACCCCCAATCTAAAACTTGGTGAAATTGGAAAGGGCCATGGGCCTGGACAGCAGTGGCAAATTGACTTTTCAGACCATCCAAGAAAAAGGGGTATCAATACTTGCTGGATGCCTTATGGAAGGCTGACCTGAAACAGAAGCTGGACAGAGTTAAAAGAATGAAAGTAGTTATTAAAACAAGGCACACATTGGGCCATGCAGGAGTCTTGCAGAGACTACACCCTGTGGTAGTTTCAAAGCAAATCAGTGAGAGGCTCAAAGTCAGAACTACAATTTAATAGGAAAAATGTAATAATACAAAAAACACTGACAGAGTCAGAATACAACCTGACACCCTGTCGGTCAGGGTGTTGGTAGTAGTCCACTTAGAAGGTGGTTGCAGTCCTCTGGGAGTGATAAATGTGATTCTGTTGAAGCAATGATCCTGTGAAAGGTGTAGTTCTCCTCTGAAGGTCCAGTGGTGGTGTAGAAGGGTCTGGTCTTCCTCTGGGAATCCAGTGGAAAAAGCTGCCTATAGTGCTTCAAATCTCAGTTTATATGCAGATCGGGATACATTGGTTCCTCCCCCTGGGCGGGGCATCTCACAATGGGATGATGAGCCACTATCTGCAATGTTTGGGGTGAGTAAAGTGCCCCATCCGGCCCCAACGACTGGCCCATTAGCAAACCGTTCTGCGGCCATCAGGAACACTGCCACGCCCGGCCCCAACATCCCATGAAGATGGTGATAGAATACATACCATTGTAACCTAAGACATTATCCACCCCTTATTCTATCACCATCTATGTGATACCCAAACCAATACCCCCTTTATATATATATACATATACAATGAAACTTTACACACAGTTCTCTCTTAAAATTAAGTTTCCTTGTGGTACCCAATGGGTTTCCCCATCTTTCTGCATTACCTACCAAGTGTAACCAGGTCCTTGAGCAAAAACAACCCCGCGGATGGGTTTGCCTTTGTCTGAGGTGGGACTAATCCAAACAGTCTTTCCTAAAATACCTCTCATGTGTACCACAGGGACCCTATCTCCGTCCACTGTGTGCAAGGATTCAGACTGGGCAGGACCAGCTCGATTGATGGAGCCTCGTGTGTTGACCATCCAGGTGGCCTTTGCTAAGTTCACTTCCCAATTTTTGAAGGTCCCCCTGCCAAGTGCCTTCAGGGTGGTCTTAAGTAGTCCGTTGCATCGTTCAACTTTCCCGGCAGCTAGTGCATGATAAGGGATATGATATATCCACTCGATGCTATGTTCTCTGGCCCAGCTGTTTATAAGGCCATTCTTGAAATGGATCCCGTTGTCCGACTCAATTCTCTCAGGGGTGCCATGTCTCCACAAGACTTGCTTTTCCAGGCCTAAGATGGTGTTTCGGGCAGTAGCATGAGGCACAGCATAGGTCTCCAACCATCCAGTGGTTGCTTCCACCATGGTCAGCATGTAGCGCTTGCCTTGGCGGGTTTGGGGAAGGGTGATGTAGTCAATTTGCCAGGCTTCCCCATACCTATACTTCGACCATCGTCCACCGTACCACAGAGGCCTCACCCGCTTGGCCTGCTTGATCATAGCGCAGGTCTCGCAGCCATGGATGACCTGTGAGATGCTGTCCATGGTCAAGTCCACCCCTCGGTCACGAGCCCATCGGTATGTTGCATCTTGTCCCTGATGACCAGAGGCATCATGGGCCCAACGAGCTAGAAATAATTCTCCCTTGTGCTGCCAGTCCAGATCCACCTGTGATACTCTCAGTTTGGCAGCTTGGTCCACCTGCTCGTTGTTACGATGCTCTTCATTGGCCCGACTCTTGGGTACATGTGCATCTACGTGTCGAACCTTCACGATCAGCCTCTCTACACGGGTAGCGATGTCCTGCCAAATCTCAGCGGCCCAGATGGGTTTCCCTCTGCGCTGCCAGTTGGCCTTTCTCCAGCAATTCAACTAACCCCACAAAGCGTTAGCTACCATCCAGGAGTCAGTGTAGAGATAGAGCTGAGGCCACTTCTCTCGCTCAGCAATATCCAAAGCCAGCAGGACGGCTTTAAGCTCTGCGACCTGACTCGATCCACCTTCTCCCTCAGTAGCTTGTGCAACTCGTCGTGTGGGGCTCCATACAGCAGCTTTCCACTTCCGGTTAGCGCCCACAATTCGGCAGGAACCATCAGTGAAGAGGGCATATCGTCTTTCACTCTCCGGTAGCTCATTATATGGTGGGGCTTCCTCAGCACGTGTCACTTGCCCCTCCTCTTCTTCAGAAGATAATCCAAAAGTCTCACCTTCAGGCCAGTTTGTTATAATTTCCAGAATCTCAGAGCAATTAGGGTTTCCTATCCGGGCTCGCTGTGTGATCAGCGCAATCTACTTGCTCCACGTGGCGTCGATAGCATGGTGTGTGGAAGGAACCCTTCCCTTGAACATCCAACCCAGCACTGGTAGTCGGGGTGCCAGAAGCAGCTGTGCTTCGGTGCCAGTTACTTCTGAGGCAGATCGAACTCCTTCATAAGCTGCAAGAATCTCTTTCTCGGTTGGGGTATAGCTGGCCTCAGATCCTTTGTATCCCCGACTCCAGAACCCGTGCGGTCGTCCTCGGGCCTCTTCAGGTCCCTTCTGCCACAGGCTCCAGGATGGACTATTCTCCCTGGCCGCAGTGTAGAGCACATTTTTCACATCCTGTCCTGTTCTGACTGGCCCAAGGGCTACTGTGTGGGTAATCTCCTGCTTAATTTGTTCGAATGCTTGTTGTTGCTCAGGACCCCACTGGAAATCATTTCTTTTTCGTGTCACGAGGTAAAGAGGGCTTACAATTGTGCTGTATTCTGGGATATGCATTCTCCAAAACCCAACAGCTCCTAGAAAAGCCTGGGTTTCCTTCTTGTTCGTAGGTGGGAACATAGCAGTGATCTTGTTGACTACTTCTGTCGGGATCTGGCGACGTCCATCTTGCCACTTGACTCTTAAGAACTGGATTTCTTGAGCGGGTCCCTTAACCTTACTTTGCTTGATGGCAAAACCAGCTCTTAGGAGAATCTGGATGATCTTCTTTCCTTTCTCAAAGACTTCCTCTGCTGTGTTCCCCCATACGATAATGTCGTCGATGTACTGCAAATGTTCTGGAGCCTCACCCTTTTCCAGTGCAGCCTGGATCAGTCCATGGCAGATGGTGGGGCTGTGCTTCCACCCCTGGGGGAGTCTGTTCCAGGTGTACTGCACGCCCCTCCAGGTGAAAGCAAACTGAGGCCTGCACTCTGCTGCCAGAGGAATGGAGAAAAAGGCATTGGCAATATCGATGATCACGTACCACTTTGCTGCCTTGGATTCCAGTTCATACTGAAGTTCCAACATGTCTGGCACAGCAGCACTCAGTGGTGGTGTGACCTCATTCAGGCCACGAAAATCCACTGTCAGTCTCCATTCTCCACTGGACTTACGCACTGGCCATATAGGGCTGTTAAAGGGTGAATGAGCTTTGCTGACCACTCCTTGACTCTCCAGTTTACGAATCATCTCGTGGATGGGAACCACAGAGTCTCTGTCTGTGCGGTACTGCCGATGGTGCACTGTCACCATGGCGATTGGTACCTGCTGTTCTTCAACTTCTAGCAGTCCCACAGCAGAGGGGTCATCTGAGAGACCAGGCAAGGTATTTAGCTGTTGGATGTCTTCTGTTTCTACTGTGGCTATCCCGAAAGCCCAACAATGTCCTTTTGGGTCTTTGAAATACCCATTTCTAAGATAGTCTATGCCCAGGATGCATGGGGCCTCTGGGCTGGTCACGATGGGGTGTTTCTGCCACTCATTCCCAGTTAAACTCACTTCAGCTTCCAATACAGTCAGCTGCTGGGATCCTCCTGTCACCCCGGAAATAGAAATAGATTCTGTTCCCATGTACCTTGATGGCATCAGTGTGCATTGAGCGCCGGTGTCAACCAAAGCCGTATATCTTTGTGGGTCAGATGTGCCAGGCGATCGGATCCACACAGTCCAATAGATCCGGTTGTCCCTTTCCTCTACCTGGCTAAAGGCAGGGCCCCTCTATTCCTGATCATGGTACACGTTGCTCTCTTCCTGTAAATATGTTCTTGAGGTCTGTATTGGGTCTGACTGGGGTAAAGCTCACAGGCCTTACACTGCTGTACTTTGCTTTGGTAGCTGGTGTTGATAACAGAGCAGTGTTTTGGCTACTGCCAAGCAGTGCTGTCCCTGTGACATTCCTTCCCCCACTGAAGGGGATGGGGGGGGCAAGATCCTGGGAGAGGACACGAGCAGGCCAGCTGACCCCAGTCAGCCAAAGGGATATTCCATACCATATGACATCAGCTCAGATATATAAGGGCAGGAAGAGAGGAGGAGGAGGAGGCACTCAGGGCTGGCCTATGTTTGCCTTCTTGAACAACCACCACGCATGCTGAAGCCCTGCTTCCCAGAAAGTGTCCGGACATCGCTGCTGATGGGAAGTAGAGATTGATTGTTTTCCCTTCTTGCTCTTGCGCGCGCAACTTTCAACTTGCTTGTTCTATTTTTTTTTCCCACTGTAATAAAACTGCCTTTACTCACCCTGATAGTCTTTTTCAATATTATCCTCTCCCCTCTCCCAGCGGGAGGGGGAGTGATAGAGTGACTGAGTGGGCACCTGGCCCCTGGCCGGGGTCAACCCACGACAAGGTCCCTTCAAGAGGATCGGTCATATCATCATTCCTATACTATTCAGAGTTCTGTCCACAAGAGACCGGAGAAGCACTGACTCTAGGTGGGCTCCTTGTGGTAGCTGTTCCTCTTCTCAGTTCACCTACACGGGCTGCTAAGGAAGAGGTGGGTTTTCTGTCCCACTTTCTCATGTCTTCTCCATGCTCGTGAAGGAAAAACCACAGGTTACCTCGTGGAGTGTATCTTCTTTCTCTGGCTGGGGAATGTTGGCTCCTAATAGCAGAGACCTTTGTTGGTTCTGGCGAGATGTGGTGAATTTCTTGCTTCAGCTCCTGTCTGAGTTTCTCTTCCAAGCTCCAGACATGCTCAGCCAGCTTTGTTTCCACTGATGAGACATGGGTGCATAACGGGGCGGTGACAGTGTCCTCATAAATTCTTAGTTTGTTGACCAGTACTCCCACCTTGTCCGCTTCTTCCCTCCATTGCAGTGTTGCTAGGTAACGGGAGTATATCTCTGGTCCGAGCTGTGCAAATCTCAACCACATCTGTGACGTGCATTGGACATCATCTGGGTTCTTAGGGAATCTCTCATTTTCTGAGAAAATGATCTCCAGCACGGCCAATTCTCTCAGGCATTGGACACCTTGTTCCATTGTGCTCCATTTTCCTTGGTGCACCTGGAGGTCTTCTTTACAAAGGTATCTGTCCCTTACGCTTGCCAGCAGTCGCCGCCAGAGGCTGAGAGTTTCTTGGGTTTTCCCGATCCCCTGGTCAATGACCACATCCTGGGTCAGGGATCCAAGTTGCCTGGCCTCACTTCCATCTAGCATGGTGTCATTGGCTGCAGCGTCCCAGATGCGAAGAAGCCAGGTCAGGATGGATTCGTTTGTCTGGCAGGTGAACTCCCTCCGTAGGTCACGCAGCTCACCCAGGGATAAAGAGCGAGTGATGATCTCTGGCTCTGTCTCTTCTGCTTGGTGCGAAGGTCCAGCCTCCTCCTCATCGGTCGCTGTGCAGGCTGATTTGCTCTTGGATTTCTTTTTCTGAAGGGGGGCAACTGCTACTGGCTTAGGCTGTTCTGGCTTGGTGATGGCTTGTGTGGAGACTCTGTCGTTTCTTTCAGTCTCTTTTTCCTCCATGACTGTTTAGATATGGCGCCTGTTGTTCTGCTGCTTTTCTTGTCCTCATCCTGAGGATACTGTGCTGCATCAAGCATTGTTCTGACTCTAAGCATGGTGTACACAGTGCAGGTCATAGAGAGAAAAGAAAACAGAACTGACAGCAAGATTATACCATCTTTGACATCCAAAGGGAACTCAATATTTTCAAAAACTTTTGTGTCAGGTCTGAAAGGCTGAAAGAAACTATTCTCTACTCTTTCCCCTAGGGGCTGGGTGCGATTATTGAGGAGGTCCCAGATGTAGCAGCCCAGACTAGGACAAGCAAACAAAATTGAGTATATATTCCGAATGGTGTTCATTGCCTCGGAGGTTATCATGCAATAGACATAGTAAACTAGTAAAGCAATTTTTATACGATACCCCGGCCTACAGAGGAGCATTACTACGGGCAGGTAGTTCCCTGTTTGCGGAAATATATATAGAGCAAGGTACAGGACCCATGTAAGTGTGTTGAGCATCATGGTGAATAGGTGACTTCTAGAACACAAAATTGTAATTCTGACTTTCCTCAGGGCCCGGCCTCACGTCGGGCGCCAAAAAATGTGGTAGTTTCAAAGCAAATCAGTGAGAGGCTCAAAGTCAGAACTACAATTTAATAGGAAAAATGTAATAATACAAAAAACACTGACAGAGTCAGAATACAACCTGACACCCTGTCGGTCAGGGTGTTGGTAGTAGTCCACTTAGAAGGTGGTTGCAGTCCTCTGGGAGTGATAAATGTGATTCTGTTGAAGCAATGATTCTGTGAAAGGTGTAGTTCTCCTCTGAAGGTCCAGTGGTGGTGTAGAAGGATCTGGTCTTCTGGGAATCCAGTGGAAAAAGCTGCCTGTGGTGCTTCAAATCTCAGTTTATATGCAGATCGGGATATATTGATTCCTCCCCCTGGGCGGGGCATCTCACAATGGGATGATGAGCCACTATCTGCAATGTTGGGGGTGAGTAAAGTGCTCCATCCGGCCCCAACGACCGGCCCATTAGCAAACCGTTCTGCGGCCATCAGGGACACTGCCACGCCCGGCCCCAACATCCCATGAAGATGGTGATAGAATACATACCATTGTAACCTAAGACACACCCAAAAAAGGAACCCAGTACGTGTTTTTTTGACAGATAGGCCTCTGGTCCATCTGTGTATTAAAAACCCATTGTCCAATTACAGCTTCAGGTACTGAAGTTCCATCCCTAGTTTGTCCCTTTCTTCTCTTCACTGCTGTCCATGGTTGTTTACATTTTGGGCTTCTGGAGAAACAGTATGTCCTTGAAACTCTGGCTTAGAGAGAAATTGTTTTATCTAAATAACAGTAACAGAACACTAGCTGACAATTTATGTAGTCTTAGAGTCATACACTAAAGCAGTCTTGATCTAGAAAATATTAAAGTTAAAACGTAAGACATCATTCCCCCCTTTTAGAGGCTTGACAAGGCCTCTACCTTGTCGAGTCTCTATTCTAAATATCTATTTTCTATTAATAATATACACTTAATAACAGTAAATATTTAACAACAGTAGATATAGAAGAATTATGACTATGATTACTATGAGCAGTTCTTTAAGCACTGAAGAAGAATTATTTAAATCACATTCTCCTCTGCATCAGTCTTTGTTTTCTCAGTTGTTTCAGGAGCAGAAGCTTTCTTAACTCTGGAGTAGTGGATCCAGGGTCCTTTGCCAGTGGCTTTGACTGCAGTGAGGGTAGTCAGCAGGACTTGGAATGGTCCTCTCTACTTGGCTTGTAGAGGTTCATTGTCCCACCACTTGATATAGACCCAGTCTCTAGCGTGGAACAGATGTGCAGGTGTGTCCAGTCCAATGGGTCTGGATAGCACGATGTAATTCTGGAGCTTCTGCAAAGTGGAACCAAAAGCATTTAGATATCTCCGTAAATCAAGCTTTCCTTTTATATGAACTTCACCTGAAATGTGCGGAATCTGATATGGCCTACTATACAATATTTCATAGGGACTGATGTTATTCCTCTGCCTTGGCTATATGTGGATTCTTAGTAAAGATATAGGCAAGGCCTGAACCCATGTCAGGGATGTTTCTTGACAAATTTTGCTGTGTTTTAGGGGTTCCATTCCTAAGTTCAACTTTACTACTCACTTGGAGTCTATAAGGAGTATGTAGATCCCAAGTAATTCCCAAAATTCGACTGATTTCTTTAATTACTGTGGCAACAAAGTGTGGTCCCCTATCCGATGACATTCCCAGGGGAACCCCAAACCTCGGAATTATATGACTGAGCAAAACCTTTACCCACTGCTTTGGCTATGTTAGTGCGACAGGGGTAAGCTTCCGGCCATCCACAGAAAGTGTCAACTAATATCAGTATGTACCGGTATCCCTCTCTACGTGGTAATTCAGCAAAATCTATTTGCCAGTAATCTCCAGGAAGATCCTCTGCTTTTCTTGCTCCTAACACAACTCTTTTCATTGTATCAGGATTGTTTTTGCAGCAGACTTCACATTTGCTTACTACTGTTTGTACAATTTCAGTCATTCCTTTTCCTATTACTACCTTTTTTAGATGTTTTAGAAGGTTTTCAGTCTCAAAATGTGTGTTTTCATGTTCTCTCTGAGCTAGCTCTCGAAGAATCAGGGATGGGACTACAACTTGGTTTGTTGGTATGACAGCCCACCCGCTTTCTGTGATCTCAGCCTTGAGGGACTTAATTAGCTTCTGATCTGCTTGATCATACTTTGGGATGAACCCTGATAAGTTTACTTCTTTTTGGGGAATTACTGCGAGAATACCTTCTTCTGCAACTCCTTTTGCCGCTTTGTCAGCAAAGCGATTTCCCAATTCTGGAGTGGTTTTCCCTTTATGGTGACCCCTGCAGCGCATGATGGCTACTTCTGTGGGTTTTCTAATGCTCTCTAAGAGGGCAAGTATTTGTTCAGCGTGTTTAATTTGATTACCTTGAGCGTTCAGCAGTCCTCTTTCTTTCCAGATGGCTCCATGGGCATGGACGACACTAAATGCATATTTAGAGTCAGTCCATATATTTACTTTCTTCCCTTCATTCAGGTCTAGGACCCTTGTTAGTGCAATCAGCTCAGCTTTCTGTGATGACACATCTGCTGGCAGGGCCTTCGCCTCAATTACCTTGTCTTGAGTGGTCACTGCATAGCCTGTCATTCTTCTACCATTTCTCATAAAGCTGCTTCCATCTGTAAAAAACTCCCAATCTGTGTTGTCTAGGGGCACATCCTTCAGGTCTGTTCAGCTGGAGTAGACCTCTTCTATTGTCTGCAAACAATCATGCTCAGGGACATTGTCAGTTAGCATGGAAGACAGAAACATGGCAGGATTAACAACAGAAGTTGTTTTCAAGGTGACATCATCTTGTTCTAGTAGCAATGATTGATATTTAAGCATCCGCTTGCTGGACTGCCAATGTCCCCCCCCCCCCTTTTGCTCGAGCACAGCTGCTACAGCATGGGGTACATACACTACAATGTGTCTCCCAAGGGTGAGTTTTTGGGCCCTTGGATCAAGATGACAGTAGCTGCCACAGCTTTCAAACACCCTGGCCACCCTTGGGCAACATTGTCTAGCTGTTTGGAAAAGTAAGCCACAGCCCTCCTTTGGTTCCCAAGGTGCTGAGCTAGTACCCCTAAAGCAACATTTAGTCTTTCATAAGTAAACAGTTCAAAAGATTTAGTTAAGTCTGGCAATCCTAGTGCTGGAGCTGACATTAGGGAGTGTTTCAGCTGTTTAAAAGCTGTCCTTGTATTTTCTGTCCATATGATAATTCCATTTTCAGCTGCTTTTAATGCTCCATATAGGGGTTTTACCAGCAGTCCATAATTTGCTATCCACACACGACACCAACCTACCATTCACAGGAAAGCTTGCATCTCCCTCACAGTGCGGGGCTCTGGGAGTTGACAGATGGCTTCTTTCCGTTCTTTGCTGAGTTGTCAGTGTCCACAGAAGATCTCAAGCCCCAAGTAAATTACTGCTTCTTTGGCAATCTGTGATTTGTCCTTAGAAACTCTGTACCCACTCTGGCCCAAAAAGTTTCATAAACTGATGGTAAATTTAATGCAGTCATCCCTGGTTTTAGCCGCAATCAGGATGTCATCCACATATTGAAGAATAACTCCCTCTGGCTCCTGTCTTTTCCAGTCCTCTAGTACCTTTGCTAGCTGATTTCCAAACACCGTGGGGCTGTTCTAAAAACCCTGGTGCAAAAAGGTCCAAGTAAGTTGACTATTCTTCCCTGTCTTGGGATTTTCCCACTCAAAAGCAAAAAGCTCTTGGCTGCTTTTATGCACAGGAATGCAGAAAAAGGCATCCTTCAGGTCTATCACAGTAAACCACCCTAATTTGTCTGTCAGTGCAGTCAAAAGGGTATACGGGTTTGGTAGAACTGTGTGTATGTCTTCAGTAATTTTGTTAATTGCTCTCAGATCTTGAACTAATCGATAGCTTTTACCATCTGCTTTCTTAATCGCAAGTATGGGGGTATTAAATCTGGACTCACATTGCACTAATAACCCATGTTGGAGGAATTTTTCAATTATGGGTGCCAATCTTTTACGACTTTCTAATTTCAAAGGGTATTGTTTTTTCCTTACCGGTGTGGTTCCTGGTTTGAGAGTAATACTCACAGGCTCTGCTTGTTTGGATCTTCCTGGGATATCACTGGCCCATGCTATTGGATTGACAGCTTTTTCAACTTCAATGGGGATTTCACCACATTTGTCTTGTATGAAAAGTGCAGCAACTTGGACAAATTTAGATTCAGGAATCACACCTTGTATTCCCTTTCCCTTTTTGAATTTAATTTCTGCTTCTAATTTCTCTAGCAAATCTCTCCCTAATAATGGTTTAGGGGAGTTAGGCATGTAAAGGAATTGATGAGTTACCCAGTGTTTGCCCAATTTGAATTTTAAAGGTTGGAAGAAAGGCCGTGTTTCGCTTACCCCTGTCGCCCCAACAACATGTACAGTGTTTTGACTCAGTTTCCCTTCCATGGTATTTAGTACAGAAAATGCTGCTCCAGTATCTACCAAAAATTCGATGTTATCTGACCCCAGCTTAGCTATAACCAAAGGTTCTGCTGGGGAAGAAGCCTTCGGTTCCCATCATTCTGAGCATGAGCCCGAGCCTTGTTCTATTGGGAGTTGGGGAACTGGGGACTTTTGTTTCAACACGGGACAATAATTTTTCCAATGTCCCCATTTCTTACAATAGGCACACTGATCTTTGTCTGTAGGGGAAGTTTTCTTGGATGACTTTTCTTGGATTGCCTTTTTGCTAGGTTGTCGTCTAACTCCTTCATTTGAGCCCCTGTCTTGATATACTCTCCAGGCTACTTCCAGCATGCTATCTATGTCTCAAACCCCCTCCAACTTCTGTAGCTTTCTTCTTGTATCATCTGCAGCTTGACCCATAAACAAGAGGACTAGATGTGCTTTTCCATCAGTTGAATCAGGATCTATAGCTCTATATTTGATAGCAGTCTCTCTCAACCTATTAAAAAAACAGTGGGTGATTCGTCATAGTTTTGCTGTACTGCGTAGAGCTTCGACCAATTGAGAGCTTTAGGGACCCCATGTTTTAACCCATATGCTATGAGATTTTGATACCGTTTTAATCTTGTCATCTGTTCTGGCATGTTTGGATCCCAGCCAAGATCACTTAAAGGATGTGTTTCGGCAACCGTGCCTTGGATCGACCCATTTGCTATACCTGATCCTAACAGTGTTGTAATAGCTTTATTAACCATTTGCCTTTCAGTGGGATCAAGCAGAGTTCAGATCTGTCCAGTCAGGGTTTTGTGTACTAATAGCTCTCTCCACTAGCTTGGCAACCTTATCCGGGTTTTCTTTATATTGACCCACAGTGGTTTTCCACTGTTCTAACTCATTAAGGGAGTATCGAACCTTTACATATATTGGCCCTTAGTTACCAACTGCTTGCCATAATGGAGCTTGTAGAACTGGTTCTTTTTTCTTTTTTTGATCTGATTCGTTTGGCTATTGGACTGTGTTCTCGTATGGCTTTTAGGGCTATCCTTCCCTTCTTTCGCCTGCTCAGGGCAGCTAAGACTTCATCTTCTGCGGGGGAAATGATGGGACATCACGCCAGACCAATATGATCAAAAGTGAAACCACTTATTGCCCGACAGTGAGCATACTTATACTTTACAGCATGCCAAAAATAAAACTACGTGATAAGTTTTTCTTCTACCATACACACAGTGTTTTTCTCACACGAGGGTTTCACATGGGATTTTCTCTTAATTAGAGCACTAAGTTCGTATCAGAAGGCTACAATAACAGTTTCTTTGCCGAGTTAATCTTTAGACACCTGCAGCTTGTTTTCGGCTTTCATGTCTCCCTTTCCCACAGCTGTCTTATGAGTAACCTTGAGCAGAGGCCTAGCTCTCATCTAAGGGGCCTGGATTGCTCACTTATACTTTATGTCCGTGCAGCCGGAGATAGTTATTCTCCACAAACTTCCTCTTTGAAAGAGCTATCTGAGGGAGAGTTGTCTGATTCTGTTGAATTGGTTTTGCTAGATTTACCTCGAGCAGTTCAAACATTAGGAATTGCGGCCCAAGATTTGTTGCGGCACAGGGAGTTTACAGCAGGCTTCCTTGTTTCCATGATGTCATCCCCTATGCCAGCTCCTCAGTGTGGGACGTTGCTATGGAAACTCACAGGCCTGAGAGTGGGAGGGGCTCGACTCTCCCTGTAGGAGGTCCCCTCTCCACCCTCTCTGTAGAAAGCTCTACTCTCCGGCCCCACCTCTAGGGGCGGTGCTGTTGGCTGCACACGCTGACTGTCCCCTTCGCTGGCCGCTCCCACCCAGGCGCACGTCGGGGTGAGAAGGGAAGAGCATCCTGAGAGCAGGGGGAAAGTGTAGGCGGGGCCAGTGCCCAGCTGGGAACCGGCAAAGGCACCTGCATCTTCTTCGACTGGCAAAGCCAACATTCTTCCTTCTTCACTAACGAGGATTTTACTCAAGGTGCAACTTCACGCTCCGCCCCCGTCTCATCCTGATTGTAACGGCGGCTGTGGAGGAGGCAGGGCCAAGGCAGCCGTGGTGTGTGCATGCGCAAAGGACACAGGCACTAGTGGGGCCAACACCGCAGGGAGGGACTGGGCGGCTGCCGCCACCGCTTGCACAGCCAGGACGACCTGGATCTGGGCCTGGTCCCCCCCCCAGCCAGGGCCTGGCCCTCAGTCAGGGCTGGCGCTGGGCTTACTCTCAGAGAAGATGCTACCAAGTCTGCCTCTGCTTCGTCTCTGTTATCACACACAGGATTTAATATGGGCTGTTTCCCTTCACTCTTTTTCTCTTTTTTCCTTAAGAACAGCACATACTGTGGTTTAGGTTTCTGTAGCTGTTCATCTTGTGCTATAACTAAAAAGAGTCTTAAAGACTCAGTTTCTAGGTTATAGTGTCATTCATACAGGCAAGATGTTAAATCCACTATCAGTTCTTCATCCAAGCTACCAAGTTTAGGCCATTTCCAATTGTTTTTTAAATTAAAAGTTAACCAAATGGTTTTGGACAGCCATATAATCTCAGGTTTTGGAAGATGTTTACACGTACCAGTTAATTCTTGCCAGTTTTCTAATACTAGACTTAAAGGTGAATCCTTAGGTATTTGAGCATTATTTGAACAAGAAAACTTACAGCCCATTGTGTGTAGTTATAAACAGAGAGATCAGGCAAAACAATATCATTATACACTAACTAGCTAACAAAGAGAACAAGAAGGAGGGAGGGTTCGAACCCATGCGGTTGGTGCTGGCAGACAGCAGATTAAACCACTGCCCCACCCCTGACTCCTAGCCAGACTTCTGGTGCTGCAGCACTAACCTCTCACAAGCTAACAACGATCAGAGGGGGAAGTAGCAAATAAGCCACAGCCCCCTTGGGACATTTTATTGGGCCCCAGAGATGCTAAACATAGTCTAAGAGATCAGAGGTCTCTTGACCTCTCACTCACAGACTAAAACAAATGGAATACTGCTTTTATTCAGTTACTCACATGCCTCTGTATCAGGTCCAAGGATCCCTGGGCTCTGGTACTGTCTGGACTGTGGTCACAGTCACCCCTCCCCATACCAGGGAAGAGAGGAGGCAGGGGCTGGATTTCCTCGGGGTCCAGGGGTTTTTCAGAAGCCTCCCGTCCCGGCGGAGAGTCGCCAAAACTGATGTCTTACGAAAGGCTGACCTGAAACAGAAGCTGGACAGAGTTAAAAGAATAAAAGAAGTATTTATTAAAACAAGGCACACTTTGGGCCATGCAGGAGTCTCGCAGAGACTACACCCAAAAAAGGAACCCAGCACGAGTTTTTTTGACAGATAGGCCTCTGGTCCATCTGCATATCAAAAGCCCATTGTCCAATTATAGCTTCAGGTACTGAAGTTCCATCCCTAGTTTGTCCCTTTCTTCTCTTCACTGCTGTCCATGGTTGTTTACATTTTGGGCTTCTGGAGAAACAGTATGTCCTTGAAACTCTGGCTTAGAGTGAAATTGTTTCATCTAAATGACAGTAACAGAACACTAGATGACAATTTAGGTAGTCTTAGAGTCATACACTAAAGCAGTCTTGATGTAGAAAATATTAAAGTTAAAACGTAAGGCATCATAACAGATACCTTTTCAGGGTGACCAGAAGTCTTCCCCACCAGAACTGCCAAGGCCCAGGAGGTAGCCAAAGCATTGTTGAAAGAAATAACACCACGCTTCAGAGTTCCCGCCACAATATCATCAGATAGAGGACCACACTTTATTTCAAGAGTGGTGCAGGAAATTAGCCGTCATTTAGGCACGGATTGGGAACTCCACACTCTGTACCACCCTCAAACACGTGGCCAGGTGGAGAAAATTAACCATCTGAACAAAGTACAAATCATGAGACTAGGGAAAGAAGCCAATTTACCCTGGCCCCAGTCTCTTCCGCTTGCATTGTTACGAATTCGGACTAAACCTAGAACTAAAGAAAGGTTAAGTTCCTTTGAAATGCTTTATGGGAGACCATATGGAATACAAAAATGAATATCTGCCCAAACTGGGGAAGAAACTCAGACCACCTGTATAGTGGCCCTGAGTAGACAACGGTAGTGGTTTTCAGTTTGCCTATTCGAGGTTCTGGCCAAATGCCAGCACACTTAGCAAAATTTGCCTGATGTTTGCTGTGAGATGAGGACTAGGAGTAGGCAAAGCAGGCTCAAACTTTATAAAGTATAAAGAAACTTTATTAATATACCTAAGACAGAGGAAAAAAAAAAGAAAAAACCAGGACAAACTCCTCAGACCACCCCTCCTTCCCCCACCTCTCCATTTCTTTCTCCCTGACAACATACAAAAGACAACACTTCGACCTCCAGTCAGTTTACCACCTCAGAAACAGCTCTTGTTCCAGTTCATTTAGGGAGAGAAGACTCTTTTGCTTACACCATGGATTTTCTGTAAGAAAAATACAGTTTTTTATGGGTCTTCTGCCTCACCATTAGCCGCCACCTGGAAGAAAGATCAGCTTAATGGTGGATTCCACTCCCACACCAGTAGCCTTCCCACAGCCACTAGGGTGGGTTATGAACAGTCCACAGGGTACCTGTTTTAAGGTTGCACAGTTCAGTTGCAGCAACAAAGAAAATCCTTTCTTCTGTGCTGAGCAACAGAGGTTCTTCTGACAACATAAGTTCTCTGGCATTCCCCTGGGACCAGGGCTCTGGGAAACAGCCTCTCCTCTCTATTGGTTCAAGTTTCTCATCAGGCTGTACTTATTTCAACACCTACTTGTCTTTATCCAGGTGTTTCAGTTCACTGGCTGCAATTAGAACCTCACATACCCCCTTTGGACTATTTCTTCATATATTACAGGGAATTTATTAGCTCAGTCCCCAACCATGGTTCTCTAAAAGAGTTTTCAGCTTCACTCTTGAGGCACTCCTCATGCTCCTCCTTCTAGACATCAGTTCTGCTCTCCTCACTGACTGTAAAGTCTCTGTGTTGCATTTATATAGATGTCCTCACTTCTTCCTCTCTCTGTGCAAGGAAGGATGGGTGTCTGCAACTTTAGTCCAGGCATGGAGAGAGTTTATCTCTCTCTCTCTCTCTCTCCAGCATTGTGACGATCATGTGGCCTCTGCCAGGCTGTTTGAAAAGTCTGAGTCGGATGCCAGAAGCAGTCAGAGTCTCTGTGGCTTGGCTCTGCGAAGCTGGCTCGGCCTGGTGGGGCCATCTGGGCCCAGGGTGACAGGGCAAGACCTGGCCTGAGATGGATGGAGTCCGGCCCCGTCCTTGCCTGTCCCGGAGCAGGGGCCTGGCCCTGTCTCTTGTAGCTGACGTGTCGGCTGAACTGTATCTGCTGAAAATTCCAGCTGGTTCCTCCTCCACAGTCAGCTGCAGCGGCACGGTTGCTCTAAACCTCCCTTCCCCCCCCCCCCCCTTTGGAAGGTGGGGGGGGCCTTACCAGGGAGAGGAGCACAGAGATGCTCTTCTCTCCACAGCAGCAGGTCAAAAGAGGAAGAGGCTCAGAGGGTCTTTGCTTATATATGGTTCTTTCCTCGAGGGCGGATCAACTTTTTAATTGGTTCACCTACACATCAATCCTTAAAACTACCTAGCTACTGGCTCTCTCTCCCAGGAGGGAAGTTACATCCCTTCCTGCAGCATAGGTCACTTCCTAGATTTTGACCCTTCCTGACTAACCCAGGACAACAACTCAGAGAAATCGAAAAACATGTGGCTGGAACTCGGAGCAGAGAGTTGGACAGTCCAGTGCATGACATACAGCCTGAAGATTATGTATATCTTCAGTCTCTTGCAGAGAAAACTTTGGAACCACAATGGGAAGGACCATTCCAGGTGCTTCTCACCACTTTCACCACGATTAAGATCAAGAAACAGTGCCTGGATCTATCACACCAGAGTAAAGAAGGCCTCAGAAGCCCCTTGGAGAATAACACCGGGTGGTAATGAACTAAAACTAAAGCTTACCCAAGCAAAATGAATGCACTGTGGTTGGGAATATTTAATAATATGGCCTGCAGAAGTCCAATCAAGAAGATTGTTTGTGGAGAAAAACTATCTCCGTCTGCGTGGACATAAAGTATAAGTGAGCAATCCAGGCCCCTTAGACAAGAAATAGGCCTCTGTACAAGGTTATTCGGAAGACAGCTGTGAGAAAGGGAGATGTGAAGAATGTAAATAATCTCCATGTGTCTGACAATTAACTTGGTAGAAGAAACTGTTATTGTAGCCTTCTGATACTAACTTAGTGCTCTAATTAGAGTAGAGAAAATCCTGTGTGAAAGCTTTGTGTAAGAAAAACACTGTGTGAACTGCAGAAGAAAAACTTGTCATGTAGCTCTATTTTTAGCACACTGTAGAATATAAGTATGCTCATGGTCTGGCAATAAACAGCTTCACTTTGATCACACTGACCTGGCATGATGTCCCATCATTTTCCCTGCAAATGGTGACCCCGACATGATCGCTGTGATAGAGGGCCTTGCGATGCGATTCCGCCTGAAGTGATTCCACCTGGACTGATACCAACTGATGAGATAGGAGGCCCCTGGAGGCATCAAATGCTGATATTCAATGAAATAGATCACTGAGGGAGTGGGTAAGCTGGCCAAATCCCTGCTGCTCCAGCAGGAAGCCTCGCACCCGAGGGTGCGGGATGCCTCACTAAAAGGGTGGGATGCCTCACCGACGGGTGGGAAGTCTCACACAGTGAGTGTGGGAAGCCTCGTACATATAGAAGTGTGGGAAGACAGAATCCTCACTGAAAGGTGGCAAGCCTCACACGCAGGGTGTGGGATGGGAAGCCTCACCCTAGGAATGGGAAGCCTCACCGAAAAAGTGGTCGGTGGGATGCCTCTCTGCGAGGGCAGGATGGGGGAGCCCCTTACGTACAGCATTTGGGAAGCCTCGCACTGAGGGTTTGGGAAGCCTCGTACATTAAAGTGCGGGAAGACGGAATCCTCACTGACAGGTGGGAAGCCTCACATGCAGGCCGTGTGGGAAGGGAAACCTCACCCTAAGGGTGGGAAGCCTCACCGAAAGGTGGGTTCCCTCATCTGGTTGCCTCGCAGTGAAGACGAGAAGCCCCTTATGTAATGCGTCTGGGGAGGAAAACGGCAGGGGAGGAGATGGGGATGGACAAGGAACAACTGGCAGTCCTAAACCTCCTCCAACATATTATCTCTGTGAGAGGACTGAAATGTGATGATTCCATTATTCAGAATCTCCTAAAGCGGGCTTGGGACCATGGACTAATCCCAGGAGTGGGAGTGGCCTTTCTGGGAGGCAATTGGGAAGGCACTGTGGGAAGCTGTCAGTAGCAGTGAGACAGCCTCTAAGGAGGCTTCCAATTATTCCACTCATTGGAAGCTCAGAATAGAGACCTTGTAGGCAATGAAAGAGGAGAGGCAGGCAGCTGCTTCTGTTTTTGCAGCGTTAACTGCATCAGGCTCCGAATCAAAAGAAACCGAAACAGCAGTCACCTCTACTTTTTCGACCCTAGCTTCCCATTTCTGTAACAACACCGTCTGACACAGCAACTATGTCCACTTTTTCGACCCGAGTGGCGTTCCCACTCCCCACTATGGTACCAACACCACTGCCAGCCGCTCCTCTACCCAAACCCAATACCACCACCAATGCTACCCAAAGTAATGAAGAAATTAAAGAGAAAGCTGGTGGAGAACTAAATGAGCCAGCCGCCCAATGCCAGCCGCTTGAGCCAGTTGCCGGATGCCAGCTGCCCAATCCTCTACAAATCGTCAGGGAAGGTGAAACAAAGGGTGATGTAGTGGAAGACCTGCTACGAGACGTCCTTGAAAAGTTAGAGGGCCTAATGATACAAAATCCAACTGGACAGTCTAATGTAAACACCCCGTGGTCAGAGCATTTACAGACTGAAACAAGCCAACAGTACCAATATACCTTTCACAAGCCTCCACTTCCTCCAATGAGAAGTGTAGGGATCCAACAACAACAGGTCCCCCTTCAGGTCCCTCTTCCGCGAAGTCCGGGAGACCCAGCGTTCCAGAACCCAGAAGTGGGCAATCAACACAGTCAGTGATGGAAAGCTGTAATTCATGATGCCCTAATTGAGGGACAGTTTATTCCCCAAGCATTTCCAGTTGTTCTGCAGCCTGAAGGACAAATAAGATGGGAAGCCTTTGACTGGAAACTACTTGAGAAAGCCAGAGATGCAGTATCTAAATATGGCATTCGATCGCCGTTTACCACCCAGTTATTACACTATTTGTATACTTGTGACTTACTATTGCCATATGACAGTTCACAGCTTGCTGCTGTTATACTGCCTCCATCTGCACTATTAATCATTGAAAGACAATGGAGACAGCTATGTGTGCAGGAAGCAGCTAAACCTCGCCAGCAAAATGACCCTTTGTATGGAGTTACCTTGGTCGAATGTGCAACTTCAAATGCAGAGCACAGTACAGGTGCTACAAAGATCTCAAGAACTTGCTCTTACTGCCATCAGTACCATACCTGAGCCTGGCAGGCCACAAGCCTTCTTACATGTGCGACAAGGCCCTAACAAAAAATACTCCTCATTGATTGATTGCATCAGACCCTCAAAACGCATCCTGACTTCGATGATGCCATGAGAGACTGGATGTTCCGAATCCTAGCCTTTGATAACGCTAACGAGAAAACGCAACAAATACTCGGAGCACTACCAAAAAGAGCGACAGTGGTTTATACGATTGAACTAGCAGATAAAACCGATCAATGAGCTAAAGCAGCATATGTTGCAGCCGGCATAAGCGGAGCTATTAAACGTCTCCTAAACAAGAGAGATGTAGCTGCTAATACACGGTGCTTTAATTGCGGCAGATTAGGACATATTAAAACACAGAGCCGCTCCTCCAGTGTAACTCCAAAGTGGTGTAAGGCATGTCATAGACATGATCACAGCACAACAGATTGTAGAAAGCAGGGAAATATGAAGCAGAGCGTGAGACCCCTGTGTGCGCAGACACAAGTGCAGAGGGCCTGGACCACGACTACAACCAACAGACAGGGAGCCTCGACACCCTCCGCTACGCAACTACTAGAAGTGCTGGAATGGAAGTCACAACAGCAGTAGAGGTTACCTTAACCACCACGGCAGTGCAGCTGGTCGACACCAACGTTAAAGGACCACTAGGAAAAAATCTGTGTGCACTACTGCTAGGGCATTCTTCTACCAGTTGACAAGGCATTTTTGTGCTACCTGGAGTAATTGATTCGGTTTATACCGAATTATAAAGATGGTCATGCCATGTTCCCGTGATGGTCATTGAACAACCTTGAGAATGGTTTTGGATACCGGGGCTGATATTACAGTCATCTCTTCCTCTTGCTGGCCAGCAAATTGGCCTATGGTATCTCCACAGCTTAGTGTCGCAGGAATTGGAGGGACTCAAGCTACAAAAAACAGCAGAGACCCTATAGCTTTACGTTTCCTGACAGAGTGACCATGTCAACTCACCCCATGTGATAACTACCCCTCTGGGTTTGTCGGGTCTGGCTGGGCAAGACTTGCTGAGCCAAATGAAAACTACACTTGTCACTCAGCCTTTTTAGTAGCAGCCACTGGGGAGCAGGTAATCCTCAAAATTAGGTGGAAAATGGACACACCCGTCTGGATTGAACAGTGGTTGCTCACCGGCCAGAAGCTGCTCAAAGTTAACGAACTGGTAGAAGAGCAACTCAAGGAAGGTCATATTGTTCCTTCCACTAGCGAGTGGAATACACCAATATTTACAATACCAAAAAAGAGTGGAAAATGGAGACTGCTGCATGATCTGAGGGCAGTCAATGCCGTGATGATGGACATGGGTGCTTTACAACCAGGTCTTCCTTCTCCCACCATGATACCAGAAGATTGGGAAATTTTAGTTATTGATCTAAAGGACTGTTTCTTTACCATTCCTTTGCATAAAGACAATGCAGAGAGATTTGCCTTTTCTGTGCCATCCATCAACAAAGCTGAACCTGCCAAACGATATCACTGGGTCGTTTTGCCCCAGGGTATGCGTAATTTGCCCACAATGTGCCAAATTTATGTAGCTTGGGCCCTAGAATAAGTAAGAAGTTTCCCTACTTGATCATTTATCACTATATGGATGACATCTTGATAGCCGGGGAAAACTTAGCTAATCTCCTGATTTTTACTGAGGTTACGACAACCCTTGAGTCAAAGGGGTTGAAAACCGCTCCAGAAAAAGTGCAGAAACAATCTCCCTGGAAATACCTTGGTTGGATCATCACTGGAAGTCAAATATACCCGCAGAAAGTAGAAATCGCTACAGAGGTCCAAAGGCTGCACGACATATAAAAACTGGTCCACGATATTCAGTGGGTCTGTACAATATGTGGAATTACCAATGACGACTTGAAACCACTTGTACAGCTTTTGGGAACAACTACTCATGTCGCATGGTCGGACACGAAGAAATCAGGAAACTTAAGTCAGGTCAGAGCCAACCAAGGCCGGGCAGAGAGAAGAAGAGCTTAGCCTCTCTTTATTCTTTCATTTATATATCTTTTCATATACAATCATGGATTGGACAATGAGGTTGCCACCTCTCCAATTCCATAGGTTATGAGCACAGTCTATCACCCTTCTCCGCCTTAGGAAAAGGAATGAAAAACAATACCAAAAGTACAAAACAATCCTTGGCCCGTTAGACAAACATGGACTATGTTTACACAAAATCTATGAGAACTTTTGCTACAAAGTATAAACACAGCACACTGCAAAAATCAGGGCGACATACTCAGGCCAGTCATAAGCAAGTACTGGGACCAGAACACTGAGCAGCCCTTGAACGCATCAGCTATAAGATTTTTAATATCCATGCTGATCGGATTAGGCCTGGACTACCTGTGAACTTCATGCTTGCCAATTCAGATTCACCTCGTATGAAGGACCCTCAGGAATATCCTTGTGCTCTCATCATGCAGTGGGAAGAAAAACATCCACAACCACTATGCATCCTCGAGTGGGTCTTTTTAGCCATCAAACCACCTAAAACTGTTTCAACTGGGATGGAATGTTTTGCCCAACTCATCATGAAAGGACAAATGCGTATTACTGAACTTCTAGGTCGAGATCCAGTTACTATATTTCTTCCGATGGTTCATTCTTACCTGGAATATTTTGTTTACGATCATACTTATAATCCAGGGATGGGAGAGTACCTCTAGCCAGAGCAATACTGAGTGGCCTTGGTCCCAAGCTTTTATTCGGTTTACTGGATCCATGGGGAAGTATTCTGATATAAAGGGTTTAAATCTATTAACTGTGGTCATGCACAAAAATCAAGTATATGCAGGGCAAGAATGGGAAAAACAAAAGATGTGGCAACTTCAGGGGACTGTAGGGGAGATAATCAAAATCTGATGCCGAATGATTAATGGGACTACCCATAAAAAAGCAATCCTAATTAGTGTCTTGGCTACTCCTACAGATAAGCATGAGGAGATCTGTAGTCATTCAAGTGAATTAGATTGTTGGTATAGTTTTACATTAGTACAGACCATTGAGGTGGTCTGTCTCTGGGCCTATGATACTAATGGGCTCTCATTCAAATTTTAAATAAATGCCACAGCTTGGCCTGTTACATCCTACGCCAGCACTCAAGCCCAAACCCAAACCACACCACTTAAACTTGAACCCAAAAAGTATGAAATCGACCCATATGTAATAAGGAACACGGGCCATCAACAATTGTTGTTTAACCCAGAATGGTCTCTTAAAAGTGTTGAATTACTCTTGCAAACTAATATCTCTGAAATTCAGCCAGCTTGCTCTCCTCTCCTAAAGACATCCTTTGAGGGCTGGACAACATGGTTACAGAAACAAGCACCCTTCAAGATTAGAATGTGAAGGGATCTGACTGGAATATTAGGAACAGGATTTGGGGTCCTAAATGGGATTGACTCAGAAATGTTAATGAATAAGCTGTCTACTGCAACCAGTGATTTAACAAAGCTAAGGCAGCCCCTACAGTCTTCTCTGTTAGCATTGGGGACTGGCCAGTGGCAAGTCTCAAGAGTATTACCAAAATGGGGAAAAGCTGAAGAGCAAGACCAAAAATTACTAATAGATGCACTTGGTATGGTCCACAACAATGTATCTTTAGCTCTTAGCTGTATACAAGCACAGTTATGGATGCAGTGAGTACCTGCCTTAATTATAGGAGAAGGAAGTGAAGGTGTTTTCCCTATTGAAATTCGAAAGGCTGTTTGGGATAATGCCACTAACCTGGAAAAGAAGCTCCAATCCTGGTGGACCCTAGTAAATTTCATCTATGACCCTATTACTAACATGGCCACAGTCTTTGTGCTTACTATATGCAACACCACAATCTATGTTATCTACCCCATTATTGCACTAGGATTAAATCATGAGGGAACAGTGCTCTATCCCTCTGAACATAGAGTATGGGCCTGGATAGTAGATAAGAAATGGCAAACTGTAAATTTGGAATCTTGTATTATACGAGAACAACAAGGGTTTTTTTGTGGAAGTAATACAATTGATGCCAAGGACATATGTCTTGACGTTGAACAAGGCATTTGTCACTTTGAAGTTCATCCAGACACTAGCCAGAAGACTGTACTTGTATATATTGGCCAAGGTTGCGTGTGCTTAAGAACTGCTTGTGCTTTTGTAAAGGTAGATAATGATAATGTAACCATAGCTGTTAAGAATCATTCTAATTTTTGTATTTGTAACTTTGTTAAGATCACTGGGTGTGACTTTTTGTATTTAGCACCAGTTGTGTCCTACCAGTTGATAAAGTCTAATTACACAATGTATCACAAATTATCACCTACACCTATTGGGATGAACCTTACACTGGTAAGACAATTAGTGAAGCATCAAGACCTGATTGAAATTTTGAAAGAAGTTCAGAGAAATGGAAGGAAAACTCTAATTACCATCCATTATGACATGGAAGAAATAAGCAGTCTTGCAAAGGGTAAGACAAGATGCAAGTCATCACTGGTGGGATACACTCTTTGGATGGTCACTTACTGCAACTGGCATTCTAAATACGTTGTGTCACCCTGTCGGCGAGAGGAGCAAGACGACGATCCAATGTGATTCATAAATCAAGCTCGTTTATTGTCAGACAGTGCACATACTTATACTACCTTACGTGCTCAAAATATTATTCACTTACAGAAGTTTCACACGGGATCTTTCTCTAATCTAATTAAAACACAAACTGGTCTCAGAAGGCAATAACATCAACAGTTTCTTCTGCCAAGCTAATCTCTAGACACCTGCACCTTGTTTACAGCTCTCATGTCTCCCTTTCCACAGTTGTTTTGAGAACAGCCTTGAGCAGAGGCCTAACACTTGTCTATGGAGCCTGGATTGCTCACTTATACCTTATGTCTGTGCAGCCAGAAATGGCCATTTCCCAACATATCCCCCTTCTTTTCTTTGAGCAATCCAGACCATGTTTACATTTTTTCTATTATTTATCAAATACTTAACATTATAAACTTATTGACACTTGAACTTAACAGAAATGAAACTTAACAGCACTTAACCTTAACAGTCCTTAAAACTTACCTATAATCACTTAAACTTAACTTCACTTGAACTTAACACTTATATTTAGCAGAACTTAAATTTAACAGAACCTAACCTTAAGAGAGCTTAACAGAATTTAAAATCAATAAACTTTAACCTAACATCACTTAAATTTAGCAACACTTAAACTTAACTGAACTTATGGCACTTTTACTCTTATGATTGTAATAACTATTAAAACTATCAATCTTATCTTAATAAACTTCATTTATCATCTATTTTAAAACTTATATCAGTCAATCAATTTCTTAAAGGCAATGTTACTCTTATTATCTACTTCAGTCTTTTCCCAGTTAAACTGGGTCTTCTTTGCACATGCCCTCTAGCGACCCATGGCCCTGGTCATGGAGCCATTTTTCAACAATTCCTCCTTGTTCCTCTTTTGTGAGCAAAACATTGTGGGTCACTTTGGTTACTTGTCTCATTAAACAGCTATACACAACTCTAACAATTACTATAAACACAATAACAACAACACACAATCGAAGGCCTTCAAATAACAATGTTTGGATCCAACCTGTGATGCCCAATGAGGACAACCATTTAGCTATTCCTAAGTCATTGCTCACTTACAATTGCTGGGTGAGCTGAGTCAAAGTTTTTAATTGTGCATGTATTGAATTAGAATGATCAGAGAGATTCATGCAACACATTCCCTCAAATTCTTCACACCCATGTCCTTGTGCCAACAACAAAAAGTCTATTGCAGCTCTATTTTGCAACGCGGCGTGTCTCACAGAATCCACATCAAGCAACAAGTCTGAAATTGCTTTAGATGTAGCGTTTGTTTGTTTGGAGAGCCAACAACCTAGTTTGTTCAATTGGGCCAAGGCCCCAGCCGAGGCCACTCCTGGAGCAAGGAAGGAGGCTGCAATAATAGCAGCAGGCGACCAAAACTCGACATTAGATTTACAATCAGAAGCAAAGCCGTGTACAAAGCGTTTCAAACGCCTGAGATGGTGCTGTCGAAGCTTATTAAGAATCATCGAGGTGTTAGGGGTCAGCAATGTCAACCTTCCAAGAGAACAGGGTCCCCCTTTTATTTTGGAGGGGATACCTGGCCAGGCTCGATCTCCACAAATGAAAAACATGCCACTAGGTAATTTCAAGGGTTGATTAGTAGAATGGGAAATGTTGGGAGAGGTATAATTGCACCATACACGAGTGTCTCCATACACTGAAAGGCTAGAGTTCACACGGGCCCAAGCCCCGGGGACCCACACCAAGCCCCAGCCCTGGGCCATGGCGGCTACAGCCGGGGCAGGCCCCCACAACGCCCCCCGCTTCCCGCATTGTCATCCTAAACTGGCGAAAAAGTCCCTTCGCATTTTGGTGAAAGGTACCATGAGCTTCTCCGGCCTTGCTTTCATCTGAGGGGCCTGGATTGCTCACTTAGAGATGGCCATTTCCCAACATATCCCCCTTCTTTTCTTTGAGCAATCCAGGCCTGGTTTACACCTTTTGTTTCTTCTACTGTATTCATCAAATACTTAACTACACATGGCAATAATACACTTATGATTATAATAATTACTAAAACTATCAATTCCATTTTTACAAAGTTCACTAATCAGTCTTTAAAACTTAAGCTTGTTAACCAGGCTCTTAAAGGCGTACTTTAAGTGTACCATTATCTGTATCTTTTTCGTGATTTAACACACATACTTGCAACCTTACAATTCCCCTTTCTGTTTTAATCAGTATGAGTTTGTTTATGGCATTACCAGCCATTTGTCAGAGGTAGCGCAGTAAGAAACACACATAACTAGACATAAGAATACTTCCAACACCTATGTGCTAAACATTCTAAGGTGATCTTGTTAATTAGTCTCAATTGCTTCGTCTCTGAAGGCTGTCAATTAGGTTAATACCTTACTGAAGTCTAGAATACTATGCTAACATCCAGGGTCTGCAACAGCTGCCTTGTTTCAGTGAAGACATGGAAAGCCCTTCCGGATAGGGTCTCCAAGTCCACCCCAAAAAGGATCCAGCTGATATAAATTCAAATTATTAAGTCAAACCCGACTTAAGTACGATTTGGATGCAGAAACACCTGGGTCCATTGGTAGATGTCCAACCAGGGAGAGTCAAGGCTTGGCCAGGGCCAGGGCTCTAACTGGAGGGATTTCCCTAGCACAGATCTTATGAGAAAACTGTTAGAAACAACAACTAAGAAGGTTACTTAAATCTGAGCAAATAATAAAGACAGTTACACAAACATAACACAGGTTGTGCAGACTGTAAAATAACAGACTTTGCCAAACACTTTTGACTAAAAAGACCATGGTACCATGAACATGATAATTAAAAGATTGCATATGCATGAGTTTACGTACGTAATCTTAACAGAACCTAATCCTTGCTATAACACACATGGCTATGCATAGTTGTAGTTAACTCTTATAAAATCTAGTTGTAATACTTAACTGTAACAGAACTTAACAAACCTAATAGCATTTAAACTTTAACAATATATTTATAAGTACTAATACACCAGGGGTGATCGCTTGGGATATGTTTGAAAACAGTGTTGCAAGCTGCAAGCACACAGATCCATCTTTTCTTTGCTCCATCTTCTCCGAGATCACTGTACTTTTAAGTTCAGCTGTAGGTATAAAACTCAAACACTCATTGAAACAAAGTAAAACAGGGAAAACAGTAAGAACAGATTACAATTCCAGTCATTCATTTCTATCTAGCAAGACAATTCCCATCATTAATTAACAAACAATACAAAGGTATACATTTCCTGACAAATTCTGCTACTAAGGCTTACCACTCTAAAACATGCAGGATTTTGCAGAATGAAAAAAATCAAGACAGAAATATTTGAAATCTTATTCTAAAACTATCACTATAAGAAACAAACTGCTCAGTTTTGCTCCAACAAGCAATCTTCTTGTCTTACTTTTACTTTTTTTTTTTTTTTTTTTTGATAAAAGATACACTACTTAACTTTAACTTTCAAGAGTCTTTCAAGGAAAATCTAACTTAAACATTTCTTAATATGTAGTCTACAAGTTTGCACATGTTATTTATTCAAATGTTTCTTCTAGCTTATTAATCAGTTTACATTTCGCCCAAACTTCCTTATTCTGCTCGGCCTCGGCTGCGCTTTGGCACTGGCCTGTTAGGTGTACAATTCTGCTGCGTCCCCTCTGGATCAGTTCTGCCAGGTTTTCAATCCTTTGTTTTTGCTGAATTGTTGCTGTGGGCTGGATGCTTGTAAACAGTCACTCCAGCACTCTCACTCTCTCCGTCCTCCCTTTCTCCCCCTTTTTCTTTTTGCACTAAGTGCAAGTCTTGTAGCAACCTAGATTTCCCAGATTTCTTCTTGTTAACACAATTTCCACCAGTAAAGTCAGCAGCAAGTATACGAGACAATATGAACAGTCTTTGATACTTGCAGAAAAAAAACGACCTATTAAAAGTGCACCCAGGGGTTGACTCAGGAGCACCGGCGGTCGAGGGCGCAGGCGCAGAGAGTGCTGGGCCGGTACTGTTGGAGCACGGCGGGCGGCCGCGCTCTCCTTCCCGTTTTCCGGTGCCAGCAAGCGAGCTGCGCGCGGTCCCTGTGGCTAGGGAAAACTGTTGTTACTTAGTCGATGCTGGGAAAAGAGGTTCCTCGCTGCCCGCCCGGCGCACAGAAAAACCGTGGCTGTTGCCGCGCCGTGTCACCACCGCTGCCGGCTCCACAGCCTCCCACCCCCGGCGCACTGAGATGCCGCCGGAGCCGAGGGCAGGAGCCGAGGGCAGGGACCGCCGGGCAGGAGCCGCCGCTTACTGCAGCGGCCGCGGGGAGAAATCCGAAACCGCTGCGAGGAGAAATCCGAAACTGCTGCGAGGGGGGGGGGGGGGGGCGGGCGGACACCTTTCCCTGGAACTCTGGAAGCAGTGTTCTAGGAGATGCATCTGCAGCTAAAGAAGAAAAAAGGAGAGGTCCTGAAAGTTCTCAACGACTTTGAGGAGCAGTAACTTCCTCGGATTCAGATAGAGATGAATAAACAGAAAAGCGAGAAGGATTCAGTCAGCCATGATGGTCAGGAGCTGGAGGCTCTGTTCTCTGATGTCCAGCCACTGTTCCCAGGCAGCAATTTGCTCCTTCTGGCCATCTCCCCCCAATTCTGGGGGATGTGGCATGGGGGGGGCGCCGTCGGAGGCTCGCGGGTCGAGCTCTCTAACCTTTTAAACATGTAGAAATTTTTCCAGTACATCACTTTCATCACTTTTCTGTCCCTTTTTCCCTGACGGATTGTAGAAGCGAGTCCGATTGCAAAGCTGTTTTCACAGTCTCGGGGGCGGCTGTCCGGTTATCACTGAACATGTCTCACAGCGCCCTTTTTAATTGTCTCTCAGCCGGGTATTTGAAAGGCCACTCTCGCTCTCAGGGTTAATCTACAGTCTCAAGTCCATTTTAGGAGATTCCGCATAACGGAATTATCACAGTTCAATTCTCTCACAGAGAGTATAAGTTAGAAGAGGTCCTGGACTGTCAGCTGTCCTTCATCTATCTCCATCCCTTCCGTCCTCTTCCCCAGACCTGAAGCACCGGGGCTCTCTGCCTAGGCGCGACCCACCCGCCTCTGTGCTAAGGGCCTACGTCTGGCAGGGGCTATCATTTCACCTCTTTTGTCTCCCATGGCGGTGACTATTTCTGCTATAAATGTCTGCATTCCCACCGGCACTCGGCTCATCTTTTCTAACATGACCTGAATGGAGGTGTCTGCGGGCAGCGTCTGCTAATTACAATTTCCTAAAACACACTGGCGTAACAGTGCCCCTTGCATCCACTGCGGCACCCCAGCTGTGATAGCTGCGGATACCCTATCATCCTGCAGGGACTCAAAGAGCACTGGAAACTCCGCTTCTCCTCGGCTTAAAGTTCTAACGTCCTGAGCTAGTTTTTCATCGCCCTCTTCCAAAGCTTTCTGTTCTACCTTCGCCCAGCTAATTCTGCGTCTCCCTTCCCCCGCGCGAAACGGAGCAGCGCCCCCGCCTCCACCTCCACCCAGCGAGGGGGGGGGCGCGAGCGGCGGCTGGCGCGCCGGCGGCTGCTCCTGCCGAGAAGGGACACTGCTTCCTCGCACCGGGCGAGAAGGCATAGAATCGCCCGGGGTGGGGGGCAAAGCCGGCTGATCTTCCTCCTGGGGTTCGGCCGGTGCACAGGGGAGGGGCGGACACCCCTCCTCCGGCTGTGGCGGCGCGGACGCCGCGGCGGCCGCTTGCTCCGTGCGCGCCGCGGCGGCCGCTTGCTCCGCGGAAGGAGCGCCCGCCTCCGGGGCCGCGCCGCGATCGGGCGGCGACCCGTGCACCCCCAGAACCACACACTTCCCTACAGCCGGCAAGCTAGGCGTTTCGTTCCCAATGCCGAGCATTCCCGGGATAGGGTGCTCCCCTCCCGGGGTCCCCCCGCTCCCTTCAGTGACCCCTTCTAACTTTTCCATGGCGACGGCAGCAACTTTTTTCTCAGTCTGGTACCTCTGTAAACAGGTCGTTACCTCCCTCCAGGGCTTCCCAAGTTTCGCGCATGCTTTGTTGCTGTCTAGAATTCCCTCAAACAACTTGATGCCATTTGGTTTCTGCCTTTTTTCTTTTATATGTTCTCTGTACTCTCTGCACATATTTTTGTAGCTCTGTAGCCTACTATATTAATAGCTAGTTTTTCCAGTACCTTTCCATAGCCTTTCCCTAAGCAGAAAGACAAAACAAATTCCAGAGCTCCAAGCCCCAGGGGGGTGCAAGGCCCTGTCCTATCTCGGTTCTTCCTGGGAACCAAGGCCGAGAACAACTCTGAGGTACATTTTCATAAACAAAGTACAGCCAGTGCTGAGAGGGGGGCTCCAGAGAAGGGGCTGGACCTGAGGGGGAATTGAATCACCACTTGTTCTCCTTATTGGTGCTCTTAATCAATTATGCTAATTTCCTAAAAGCTATAAATATGTACTCACCCCTGGAGGGGCTGAGCTTTTATGGACACCTTTCCATAACTGCTCCTGAAGACCTTAAAAATAAAGATCCCCTTTTATATTACCTCCTTGCTAAAATGATCTCGAGTTTCTTTTCCAGGCTGGGGGAAAAGGCAACAAACTGATCCCCATATTTCCACCATTCAGGCAGGTCAAAGATCGTATTAGGGTCCCTGAAGCAACCCTTTTCTACTCCTAACGTAACTAATCCTGTCACCTGCTTTAAGGTGTCTTTGCTAACTCCCCGCTTTTCCAAAAAGCGTGTTAACAAATCTACGGCTACCTGCGAATCCATATCCGTCCAGCTGGTTAACCTCTCCAGGCTGATCGCAGTGGCCTCCGCGTCCCTCCGCGCCGGCCCCTCCGCGTCTTTCCGCGCCGCGTCTATGCGCCGATCGCGATCGCCATGCAGCCTTTCCGAGTATAGCCGTTCTCGGGCGGCGGACCCCTCTCCGAGGTCCAAGCGATCGGATCCCCCCTTCGCCGCGCAAAGGGTATAGATCTTAGCTCCCCGGTCGCTGCTACCGGTGCTTTCCCGATCCCGCCGGTCCGGTCCCGCGTGTCTTCGTCCCGCACGTCGGGGTCACCATTTGTCGGCGAGAGGAGCAAGACGACGATCCAATGTGAATCATAAATCAAGCTCGTTTATTGTCAGACAGTGCACATACTTATACTACCTTACGTGCTCGAAATATTATTCACTTACAGAAGTTTCACACGGGATCTTTCTCTAATCTAATTAAAACACAAACTGGTCTCAGAAGGCAATAACATCAACAGTTTCTTCTGCCAAGCTAATCTCTAGACACCTGCACCTTGTTTACAGCTCTCATGTCTCCCTTTCCCACAGTTGTTTTGAGAACAGCCTTGAGCAGAGGCCTAACACTTGTCTATGGAGCCTGGATTGCTCACTTATACCTTATGTCTGTGCAGCCAGAAATGGCCATTTCCCAACATCACCCCATCATTGTTCTTTTAATATTAGTGCTAGCTTTGTTTTATCCATTGTGCTGCTTGTTTGGAATTGGAGAATGCTGCGACGAATGGCAATTTTGGCTTCTTTGTCAAATGCAAATGGTAAGGCTCTGAGAGACACCTATCATAAGAGTTTACTAGAAGAATCTGTGTATTAGTAAAAGAATTTACTAACTTTATAGAAAAGGGATGACTGATGCAAGGAGGTAGGGGGTTAAGGAATGATTTACTAAGAGCTGCTTGCTAAACAATGTATATTGCTTGCTTAACATTTGTTATGCTTGCCAAAGCAGGATGGGAGGATGCAAGACTATTAATAAAAGGAAGTAACTGTAACTTAGTTCCTGCCCTCTGGACCCCTAACCGGCTGAAATTGGCCTTGGGGCTTGGACTAAGACCAAGGGACCAGAGAGCATGTGCAAGGAGGTGAGGTGAAGAGTTCAGCCCTGAGGAAGAGTCATTTACTTCATCCTGAGACCCCTGCCCATGACCACCAGGAGGCACTGCGCACGAGTGAGCATATGGAAATGACTTTTTGAGCTCATTATAATACGAAGCAGGGATAGGTTATGAATATGTATAGGCATGTTGAGCAACCTGATGAATATGCAACTTGTAACCAGATATATATCAAGCTGAGTACTGCTGATGGCGTGCATGCCTTTGGAGGAGCTATTCCCCATTCACCCGGCACCAAAATCAAACATACTTACTTAACAACTTGTGTGTTGTGGAGTATTTCTGCGTATCAAGGGAGAAATATGGTTAAGGCAAATAGCAGTGGGAGGCTACGTGATAAGGAAAGACTGAGAAGGTCTCTGCCTTATCCTCAAAATCTGCAGTCTAATACAGGGCTGCTGGCGAATCTTTTGTATTCCCGGCTTCCAGGATAGGGAAAGAAGGGAAGTATTGGTCCTACACTCCCACTCCTCCCCTGGAAAATTAGCCAGGGTGGAGTATTTGGGTTTGTGCTCTTGCTATTTAGGACATTTAGGGGAGTTTCTGTCGGAGGCCAGGTGTGACCGACAGCACGGGCTGGGGACCTGTGGGGGAGGTGCGAGACCGAGCTGAGGCTGTGGGACAGCCGGGGGCTCAGTGCCAGGCAGTGCCTGACATCCCCAAACCCCGCGGGCAGGGGCTGCAGTGGGTCCCCAGCCCTATGAGGTTGCAGGACGCCCCAGTTGCCTGCCCATCCCCGTGACGCCGTCGGCTGTGCCCGCCCGCTGAGCTGTGCTGGCACCTGGTGCTTTACAGAGCTTGTGGTGCTGGGAGAGTGTCCCAGGGCCCAGACAGGTGTGCTGGAGGGTGTCTGGACACTGGCTGGATGGGCAGCCGCTTTGAAGGGCAGTGGAAGGTACAGGGACTGGCTTTGGTATACGGTGCATAAGACAATGTGTCACCAAAGCCTGGCCTGATACACAAAGGGATTTTGTTTGGGTCACTGGAGAAACGAGTGATTCTGAGCTGTGGGAGAATGATCACCCACAGGCAGTAGCAGGGCGGACTAGAGGAAGGGCAGAATAAGCCCCTGGATGAACTGGTTAGGAAGCCTATGTAGGAAGGAATGAGGAAAAGGTGAAAGCAAAGGCAAAGGTGATGGCAGTTTTTACAATCCTCAACGGGAAAAAAGTGCAGGGAGCCCCAGGACCAAAGGGAAGGGGACGGACACCAGGAATGAAACATTAGAAATTAACTGTTCAGCGTGTCAGGATCTGCTGTCATACCAGGAGCTCAGCTGAGAAGTGTGTTTCCTGGTAGACACAGGAACTTCTCTGTCTATGCCAAAGGAGAACAATTGTTCAAATGTTCTTTTCATAAATGGGAAAGATAGTGTGTTAATTTGAGTTTTGCTGGCAAATAAAAGTAACACATGGATGCCTGTGAGAGTTTGCTGAATGTGTGAGATGGGTTTGAAAAGCATGAGTTTCTGATTATTCCTAATTGTGGTTGTGGTTTGCAAAGAGGGGACTTGATGGCTGGAGTGGAAATGCGATTTGGTGTTGTGGGGGGTAATGGGGAGGCTAACACTGTTGTGAATGCTGAACTGAACCCAGAGGTATGGGCAGTCCCAGGGGAATATGGAAAACTGTTTATGGAGACTCTCCACATTACTCTGAGGCAACCTGGACAACTGGTGTCTAAAAAGCAATACCCTCTTTCAAAGGAAGGAAGGAAGGAAGGAAGGAAGGAAGGAAGGAAGGAAGGAAGGAAGGGAAGAAGGAAGGAAGGAAGG
>JAVTVJ010000434.1:0-68966 GCA_034509425.1 Eopsaltria australis
GCTCACGTTATTCATCCTTGTACTCCATGTTTCAGTCCATGTTATTTGTGTTTCCAAACTGCAACAACATGGCATTAATCATACCACTAGAAGTATTAACACACACACAAACCTCCTTTAAAGGCTCCAAACAGAAAAGAAAATTACTTCTGGTCTTCAAGTAAAAGACACAAGTGAGCCATAGCCTTTTATGCATGGGGAAGACAGCTTGCGGTTTCTGTAGTCATTCCTGTCCTGTTAGATGCTCTTTGTCTTTTCTTCCTTCCTATTCTATATATTTTTTATACACTTAGCCTAGCTGTTCTTTCAACCAAATGCTACTTTTTAAGGAGACACTTCATGGAGTTTACTGGATTCTACCCAGAACTCCCACTAAATTTTCAGGAGTTAACCCTTGCATCCAGAAATACTTGAGTAGGTCCCGTTATTCCAAAATTCAGTGCCCTACTGAAGTGAACACCTTTCCGTGCATCTTGCCCACGCAGCTCTACCAATTCCGTGCTCTCACTACTGTCGAGGGAAGCAGCTCATCCCTTATTGCTGCTGGATTCGCCCGTGCACTGGCCAGACGCAGACAACAAACCCACCCGCCTCGGCAGACACACGGCACAACACGGTTTTATTGTGTTGAAACCTGGCGTGGGCAGGGTCGAGAAGCAAGGGAAAGGGACCCGAGCACTCCCAGCCCACGGCTGCGGCGTGTGCGGCTGCCGCCTGGAAAGAGAGAAGAGGGGACTGCTCCGTACCTGACCCAGTTGTCGCGGAACTTGCTTTGCTGGGGCTGGTTCAAGTAAATGGTGCGGGCTGGTGCCTCGTCCAGATCCGCCGCGGACGTGGCTCCGGACATCTCATCATCCGCCTTCTTATAGCCCGAGGTGGAACAGACAGGTCCTGCAAGGAGAGCGCGGAAGGGAGGCGGTCAGCGAGGGGCCGCACCCAGCGGAGCGGGGCCGGCAGCTCCCGGGGCCGCGGCCGCTCTCAGCGGGGCCGCGCCGCGGGGAAGGGCCGCGGGTGGGCGGCGGCTGCGAGCGCGCCCTGCCCGGTGTTTACCGCGGCGGCGGCTGTAAATAATGCGTGTCCGGGGAGGGGGCGGCGGGGCGGCCGCAGCCAGCTGGCGGCGGGGACAGCGCGGGGCCCGCGCCCCCCGCCCCGCGGGGATGGGATGGGCCGGGCCCCGCCCAGGAGCACCGCCCCCGCTCCCGCCTGTGCCAGCGCCGTGCCCGCCGGGAGGCCCCCCCGCGCCCCGTATCCCCCGCCTCCCAGCCGCCGAGGCTCCCGTGGGAGGGAGGGAGGCAGGCAGCCAGCATCCCCCGCACCGCCGCGGGGCTCCAGGTCCGCTCGGCTCCGTGGCGCTGCCCGCCCGCGCACAGCGCATCCCGAGCGGCCGAGCCTGAACCCGCGCTCAAGGAGCAGCCCAGCATCCGCGCCAGAGCTCGCCTAGACCCCCATGGCGGGAGCGAGCTGCCTTCCCCCGCCCCAGGCACCGGACGCGGGGGGCTACAGCCGGGCGGGCTGAGGAGGCTATCCCTAAAGCTACAAAAAAGCTGATAAAAAAGACTGCCTCGCTTTACACGTGCAGCTTCAAAGCTTTGGCTTTACACTTCTGCCGCTTAAAGTAATTTTTATTTCCCACTGGTCTGAAGTGAATTGAGTTCTATAAGCATTGTTTACCTTTACATTAAAAGAATGCAAAAACATAAGGGAAAGCAGCTAGCTATTTCCTCAGTCAAGCCTCAAAACATGACCAAAGTTGTGGAGACAGATTTATTGCTTTCCCCTTCCCTCCTGAGCCATGGAGATATTTTAAGTTAGTTGAACTGTAAATGTATTAGATAAGAATTTATCAGTTTATTAAATAAGCTATGGATTTATAAGCTAGCACAGGCAGCTCTAGACAAAAAGTAAGACAACTTGTTTCATGAGAATGTAGTAAAGGTGTTATGCTAGCGTTATTTGAGAACTCCATTCAAAGGTTAACAGAAGCAACAAACTGTCCTGTAAAGCAGTCAAACTACTGTAAAGCCAAGCCTATTCCTGATTTCTGTATGAAGCTAAGATGATACTGCAACAAGCTGATCTGATCAGGCAATGGCTAAACAGGACTCCTGCAACGAATAGGAGAGGCCCCTGAAATTACGTCCTCCTTAACTAAAGTTTGAGGGGAAAATGTCAGTCCTATACAACCTCAGCATATCGAATAACTAAGTACTTGTCCTGATTAACAGAATATAGTTTTAAGCTAACATCCTACTCATCCCCGACTTTCCCAATGCTTGGTTCTGTACTGCCAGAGCGAACAGGCTCGGTATTCTCCAGGCGCCAGCCACTGGAGGGCAACGTTACCCATTGCTCGTACACCACGGTCATGCACACACAACCTTTGTGGGGCCAATAAAGCCGATGTAATTAACAGACTGATGTGCTTTCAACAGCACCGCCTCTTGCCCGAGGCAAGTGTTGCACACGGTGTAGTCATACTTCGGAGACATTAAGATGACTTGCAAGTTCGAGGCTAATTAATTGATTTTCTTCCATTTCAGTTGATACCAATTCAGACAGCAAAAATATGCCGACTCGATCATTTTTACTTTGTGAAAAGAGACAAATTCAGAAAGTGAAATATGAAGACTATATGCTATGCAAGACTATGCCATTATGATACTATATTAAGTTACTCATCCTGAAGAAGCTTGCCATGACACAGAAGACCACTCAGCCTTGCTGAGTGGATATTTTCTCCTTCCGAAAAACAGAACTAAATGCACTACTGGATATTTGTTGTCCTTTCCCATTGATTTCATGTTGTGTAACTGCAAAGGAGATCAAACAACAATACTCTTAAGAGCATTAAGTGCAAGGAAGCAGCTTTCATCAGTTTTCCTAATCAAGTGCCAGAACACAGTGCAATTATTCTAGAACAAACATGCTGTAAAAATTGTAGTTTTTTTCCAGAGACCTTATGTATTTGGGGTTTTTTTCATCACTTTCTCTGATGCTTGAAATCCTCCTGCTGACTAGTTCTCCTCACTGCAAAGTATTATGATGCTGTCCCACAACTTTAAGGATTAACTGAGTCAATACAGCTGATAAAGTTCAGAGGTATTTACATTTAATTAATGTACTATTATTTTGGCTGCTCTCCCCAAGCCAGGTGCCTCAAAAACACTTTGTCTCATTCTTTAGATGCACTGAAATATTCTCAAAGCAGACTGACAAGCGTGTAGAAACAGCTGTAATAAGGTTTTGGGTTTTGAAAGTGGCTCAAGGCAGCTGCTTCAACTCTTAGTGCAATAAGGCTCATTTTGGAAGATAATCCAGTAATCCTGCCCATCAGGAATGCCTTCCACCTCCCTCCCCTGTTATTAGCAGATCACATCCAAAAGCCTGCAGACTGCGGCCTTTACTACTGGCTGTAGATCCTCTCCTTTCCCTACATTTCCAAAGAAGTTAGGAAGCCCTGAGCTTCTGAGGGCCTCCTGGTGGGCAGCAGTCCCAGGGGTTACACCCCCTTCAGAACTATCTCCCTCAAGGGCACCTGACCACATGCAAACTATCACTTCAGACATGTAAAAGTAGCTTCACCTCTGTTTCTTGTTTCAGGAAGGCTGTAGATAAACACAGCAGACTTGACTGCCTCCAACAGTAGTGGAACTTGAAACTGAAGGCTCAGCAGCTCTTATTCACAGTAGTGTTTACTTCCCCTTATCCAGAGGAATTAGACTCATTGACTTCACTTAAGGGCATGCCAGCTTGTCACTCTCTCCCACAAGATTTGCATCTTTCCTGTTATAGACCCTAGGACTTGCAACACAGCTATGCAAATTATTTTGCATCAAACTATTCATACTTCAATTAGTAGTATTAATAACAGACCACTGTATCTCATAGCCTCTTCATTTAGCATGTTTAGCTACATCAGATTTTGAATGTCCTAATCACATTGAACTTACGTCTGCATCATAGAATTGTTTAGGTTGGAAAAGACTTTTAAGATCCTTGAGTCCCACCATGAAGCTGGCACCACCAAGTCTGTCGCTTACCCATGTTCCAAAGCACCACAACTACCTGTTTCTTAAGCATCTTCAAGGATGGTAACTCAACTGCTTAGATCCTTGTGGCATTTAAACATTGTCCAATACACCTTGCTTCAATTCTGAGGCATGAGACACTTTCTGCAGGAGTTTAATACTGTTTCCCACTGTACTTTACAAGTTCAATGAGTCAGACTTGAGTTATAAACTCCCTTATAAAAAGCTCATTCATTTCTTCAGGGCTCTTACTTCACACTATTTAACGAGGTTCCTTCTAAAAAAAGATGGGATTAAAGCTTGACAAAAATAAAGGGATTTTATAGCTTTCTCTCATCATTAAGTGAAACCAGACTTGATGCCCTGACAAATTCACATGGCATTTATTATCACTTGAAAAGCAATGAGTTATGGTTTAATACTCTTAATCGCTGGGCTTGCAAAGATGACATTTTTCCATGTGTATCTGTCTCCTTAATGTCTGCTCAGTAACAGTCATAGCTTCTGTATGATTGAGTAAATAAAGTGTTGTGAATTCTGTAGTGTTTTGAAAGATGAGTCACTTGGGATGCTTGAGAACTGTCAGATGTCACAAGAGAACTCATGCCGAAATTTTATCACTTTTCTCTTAAGTAGATTAGCCAGCTAGTTACTACTTCGAGCTTGGTGATGTGCTTGATTGTTGTAACATTTTTAAGAACAATTAAGCCTCTCACCAAAACATCAGAACCCCAAGCTATGAGGAACAGCTGGTTTGTACAGGAGAAGTTCACCAAAGGCTTTATGTCATTTAGCCATATAAAGCAATGTTAAGAGGGTTTACAGCCAAGAGTTGTAATTCTGATTCTGCACCCTGTTTGCAGGACTAGGATCTAGTACAAGAAAGAGCTAAAATACACTGAAGTAAAGAAGCTGCCCCCATTTGAGTAGAGTTGGACTACAATCTCCAGAGGTTCTCTCACCTCAAGCGCTCTGTGATTCTAAGCTCAGACAGTCACAAGTCAAAGTTTAAGTAGCCATACAAAGTTCCCTCAGCTAAGTAGCAGTTTTGAATTGAGATACATAAAAGACAGCTTTCCTCAGAGTGAAAGAGAGCCTCACCAAAAGCCTCCAAACTTTCTGATTTACAGAAAACATAGAATTTGTGTTATTGGTTAAGTCTCAAAGAAAGAGCTATCAAAGTGAACATCTGAGAAGCTAAGAGCCACACTTAGAGAGGTGGCAGACAAGTCCGGACTTTTCCTTGCACTGAAATGCAGATTTGGCTCTCAACAAGCCACCCGTAACACCCTCACTTTCCTGGGATATCATTTTTTTCACAGGATTACCATCACAAACTGAGTACCAAAGATGACAGCAAATGAGGAGTTCTGCATTTCTGAACTGTCAACAAGTTAATATACGAACAGTGACCCTGAAGCTTTAATAATTGAGCTTGTTTTCCTTGAAATACGTTATTTCTTGCACTGTTTCCCTAGTTGCCTTCACTGTTCAACAGAAATGCAGTTGAGAGTTAATCTAGAAGCACATAAGGTAGGAGTTCAAAGAGGCAGAGCACAGCATGCTGTCAACAGGGGATGCAGGGCATGAACTTCAGCTACCAGGTCCTCCAGAAGACCTTTGTTCCACAGGACTGGGATATCTTGACCATGAATTATAACCAGTTCATGTGAAAAAAATCCCCTGATAAACAGTGTTATGGTTTTAATTTTTAAGAATTTAGGAAATTGCCACAGTGTTCAACAGTATAACATTGTAGGCAAACATTTTGACACACTTAGGTCTGAACAAAGGAAGATCTGAAAGATTTCACAGTGGAGCTTTCATTTTCTATTTCTATTTTCTAACTCTTCTATTATCAGTGCTTCCTTCACTGTAGATATATGTCCTGCAAAGCAAGACGTCTTTAGATCATCTGCATGCAAATACCAGAGTTCATAATAGCAGCAGCCTTGAAGTTAATACACAGTTGTAAAACACCTCTCAGTTCTCTCAAGAGCCATGCAAGAACTGTTCTGCTTTCAATTACTGGAAATTATGTGGGCTCTTTCATTAGCTATAGGAGAAGCAAATATGACACAGTATTCCTGCCCAAATGACATTCACCCTAAATCTTATGAGTAAAGCAAGTTGCATCAAGAAAAGAAGCTATTATTTTCTTTAAAAAGCTGTATTTAGTAGATGGGGTTTTTAGTGTTTTACTGCAAACTGTTTGAGTTCTGCACTTCGAGGATCACTACTAAGAATGCTGTGATGAAATGGGAGCTCAGCAAAGCCAGAAGATAAGCTTGGATACACTGGTCAATCCAATGAGGACCAATCTGCCTGTGGGATGTAGCTACAGAAGAACCGCAGTGTCCTAGTAAATGCAGAGATACTCACAGCATAGGCGGATCCGTGGTTCATAGATGATTGTGTTAACAGACACTCAGCATCAGTAGCTCTCACTTCACTAAACTGCACACATTTATCAAAGACTTCTTGTAGCTTCAGCTGATGCAAAAGAACAGTTGAGGTTAAAGAAACTAGGAGAACCAGAACTCCATTTGCTTGGCCCTGTTAATGGTAAGCCTAAATAGAAATAGTATCTGCCTTGTGAAGTTTAGTCACTTTTCTTGTGTTTATCCCAGATTTAAGCTAAATTTGACAACACTAAAAAAAGGTCTTTCTGAATAATTTTAAATTACTAACTAGAAGGTTCTTAGCTCTAAGAAATGCAAGGCACAAAACACTGCTGCTTTTGAAGAGCAGCCTCCAATTGTAAATGGAATTGCATACCACAGAGACAGCTGGAGCCTGGATTTTTTCGCATATGCCCAAACTAATTTGAATGAAGCAGCTAAATATTGTCACAAACAAACAAAACAGATTCCTAGCAGAACATTAGAGACTTCAGAGAACTAAACAGCAGCAACTAGAACTATACTACCGCTGGAGTTCAGCAGAAACTGCATACAAAGAAGATTCAGATGCACTGACACACAAATCCTGCGTATTTCCAGAGACAGAGAACAGAACTTTTACTGAGGGAAGGGGTAAGAAGCAGGTCCACCCAATAAAATTCACCTACCTCTGTATGAATAACAGACATTATTCAGAGCAAAAAGTCAATTGGCAGAATTGGAGAATTACTCAGGCATGGGAAAGCAAAGGTGCCTAGGGTTACTTACAGTCTAAGTAAAAGTCTCCTTGATGCATTGCAAAAATTCCTTCTAAGAATCCTCATATGCAGCCTTGGTGAGACCACAAGAAGAACAGCACTTGGCCTAAAATAGCTCTTCTCCATCTCCCAAGTAATTTTGTACCTTCTCACTTAATGTCAAAACCAAGCAATTTCTGCTGATAATGCTGAACTAATAACACTGCACATGATCTATTCTTATGCTGCCTCAAGCTTCACAGCCACAACTGTCAGCTAAATTCCAAGGATGAACATGTATCACTAGTAAGTAAAAAAGTTAATTCCTTTCTTCCCCTGCCCCAGCTTCCAGACTAAGTTTACAAAAATATTAGGGGGACTAGTAATTGACATCAGTTAAAACAAGTGGTTTGTTGTTAATTTTAAGTTCCCATATTACATTGGGCAAAAATGTTGTTTCTAGAAGCTTCATTCTTATAATACTCTTTCCTTCTGTTCTCCAAACTCACTTGTGTATTTCTTAGCAGTTTGTCACCATAACTTGGACTTCGAGCAGGGTTTTTTGATATACACATGTGTCTGATTTATAAGAACCAATGACATATTTCATGCCTGAAAAAATAAATTTTGGGCACCATATAAATTAGATCTAATAGCCTGACACAAAGTTGAATACTCAGCTTCAGCAGCTACTGTTCAACACCAGAATTTTAAACAGGCAAGTGCTGCAGTTCCACTAAGCTCAAGGAGCCTCCCAAGCTGTCACTAAAACCCCACAAGTTCAAATCCAAACACTTCCTGTGAAATAGGTTTTTTCAAAGCTGTTCAGACTATTTGCACTTCTCAGACTCAGACTCAGCTCTGAATATTGAGTTCCATATGTTCCAGGTTTCCAACAACTTTGCAAACACTACAGATATGAAGGCATAAAAAAAAAAAAAAAAAAGGTACCAATTTTTTCCAACCAACAGCACATGAAAAAGCCCCCACAAGAAACAGCAGTAAGGCAGCTTTGAAGGAGACAGAGGCATTGGTTCAGTGAGAACTTGATATATCAGGCATGAGTGTTCACTCCTTGGGTTACTTGGTTTTGATACTCTGGGGAACAAGGTTTCTGCTATTGGTAATGCCACATGTCACCACTTCACTGCTCTTTTCACAAATTACTATTATTTTTAATTCCTGGATTAGCATGGCCTACTAACTGTCAGTCAAGTTCAAAATACATGTGCACATATTAGAAAATAATGAACAAGTCTTCAGGATTTGAGACAGTGTGGAGGGCACTAGATTTAGAGCTACACATTTAACACAATTTAAAAGCATTTTGACAGATAAGGCAAGAGTGCAAATGCAGGTTCATTGCAAAAACACGTGAAAACACATTGTGTTAATTCTGTGTGAACTTTCAGCCTCTGAGACAAAAACTTCTAAATTAAGTTTCTTTTGAATTTTCTGCTAAAAAAATCTTTCAATACAAAGGAAAAAACTTAAACCACAAACCCCAGCATTTGACAATGCACAACACTAATTCTACTCCTGTTTTCCAGTCTCATTATTTGCAGTTCCTGGAATGTATCCCATATTTGATTGTTGAAACAGTTTATAGAAAGTGAATATGGGGTGGCAGAAGCTACAACTAAATTGGATTCTTATGTGTCAAACAAGAAAAAGAATTTCTCCAGTGAACAATCCCACTGCTCAAGGAAGATCCTGGAATTCTAGCACTTCTGTCAGATACACCTTGGATAACCATGACTAGTAATCCCATTTGTGGCCCATGTACATAACTATCAAGTACAGGATATCTGTTGTGTGATTAGTGGAATATTTCAAAAACAGACATCAGAAATCTCCTTAGCTCAACTGACAGTCACAGCTAATCCCAAGAAGAAAGCAGCTACAGCCTTCTTGCCTCACACCTTTGAGGCTTGTTTCCCTGTATTAATATTGGTTGAAGCTAAAAATACCTTTGGCACATCGTAATTCTGTTAGCATTCTGACACCCAAGTGCTTTTTTTCTTTCTGTAATGCATCTGTTCTATAACAATTTATTAACAGCTTTAAGCATATCAGCTGCAAGCACAGCTGATCTTGATTTCTAAGAGAACAATTTAAACAAGAAAAATAAATGGGTTTCCATTATATGCTCATGATTTAAAGCTGTTTTCTTCTACTAAAAGCCCAGAGGCCTATAACACTGGCTTCTAGCCAACACTAGATTAGAAAGATTTACTGCACACATAGTGACCTTTTGCTCTAAAGCACTCCCAAAGCTGTTGTTCTTAATTCTGTCCACCCCAGTTCAGTGTAATGCATAACAAAAGCAGCTGCCCATTGTACAGTTACCTAGAGAGAAGCATCTCTTCCAGCGGCGGCACAGAGACATGATGTTCATTCCTTCTTGCACTGGCTGCATGGAGATGAAAACAGCAGTAGTCCTTCAAAGATCTCTACAGCATTAGCAGGTCTCAAAGCTGATTAAAGTGATCCCCATGGTAATCTGTGAAATATATGTTTGCACTTTCAAACTGCTCCACACTGGATTCACAGAAGGCAAGTGTGCACTAGGTGCCTGTGTATGCCCGTGCACAAAGAGACAGCTGTGGCTTTCACTGAAACGTTCTATTACATCTCAAAAAAAAAACAAAAAACAAAAAAAAAAAAAACAACAAACAAAAAAAAAAACCCAACCAAAAGAATATTCAACATCATCCTGCATTTCAGCACTTGAAACAATGTCCTGTCCAGTTCCTGGACTCTGAACCCTCCCCTCCATCTCTAGCAGGTTTCAAAGCACAATTTCTCAAGTGAAATCCTAGCAAAAAGATGTTCGGTTCCTACCAGAGATGCTATCTGTGATGTTACAGGTCATGAGACCCATTCAACTTGGTAGGTATAAAAGGTTATTTTTAACTTACTTTTCTTTGCTTCTGAACAAGGTCAATAACAAAGTATTTTGGCTGTCAAATGAAAAGGTTAAAAATTATTTCAGCTATCACTTCAACCAATAAAAACCCCTCCCCCTTAAGAAAAGAAAGAGTAGTTTTCATTCTCTTTTCATCCATAGTAACTCCATTACTATGTGCCTCTCTTTAGAAGTCATACCTAGTTGTGTTGGATACACCTTGGATAACCATGACTAGCAATCCTATTTGTGGGTCATGTACATAACTATCAAGCACTAAGAACAGCTTTCCAGGGTCCTTCCTCCCTGGTAGTCTGCCTCCCTTCGTCCTACTGCCCCCTCCAAACTACTTGCTTGCTTTCTGGATAGGGAATAGAAAAGAAAACATCAGCAGCTTGTTTAACGCCTCAGAAGACAGCCATAGGAGAAGTAAGGATTTGCCTTTTTGGACTGTATCAGGAGTGACCATCCCAGCAAATACTGGATCTATACAAGATTTCCTTGTGGCCATGAGGCCCACTGGAATGGTACATCTTTTATTTTTATCAAGGGATTACAGTTATGCTAGGACAGCTATGCGCTCTGAGAAAGCCAGCCCACATTAGCAAGGAGAGATGGGAAGAAGCACCACTGGGTGCTAACTGCCAGCAACTCCACCTTGGCCAGTTCAGCCTTTCTGAAGCTACCAGCACACCAATGCTGGTGACACCATCAGCTGTGGGGTTTAGTTCTGTTTGTGCCTGTGCAGAGCCAGGCTCCAGATATGAGAGGTATATCAAGCCCATCTCTTTCCACCAACAGGAAGCTGCATGCATCACCTGACAATTGGCACAACAAAGGCTGGCAAGAGACAATCAAATATTTATGAGCAAGATAATGACAGGAAACCATGGAAGACACAGCTAGCTTACAAGAAAGTGCCCTTCCCTCAGGAGAGGAAGGTAACTCTAAAATTTTAGGTGCTCTTATCCAGCTTTCATTAGGGAAGCATGTTGCATAATGCATGAGGAAAACATCCGAGAACAATGTTTGAGAACATTATCTATTCCCCACACAGATGCATCCATGAGCAGATAATGTTGTATCTGTTTGTCCTCTGCATATAGTTGTCCTTTAATTTCCTTACTAAAAATACAGTAGAAGCTCACCAGCTGAGTAGACTAGCCTAGATGAACAGTTCCCTACTATGGGACATATGAATGACCGATATTGAACACAAACTCATCTCACCTTTTCCAGGCTGGTGAGGTCTGACAGTAGACTGCAGAGGCACCTCCAACACATCTAGAGAAGAGTATAGCAATAGCACCAGAATGACCAGGCCCAAAATCAGCCAGGTAGGGTGTTGACTGCTTCCTGTCCTGGGTTCCCACCCACCCTACAGCCTCATCCCAGCCATCACAACCACACTGAGTCTACCTTATTTCAAAGTTTGCTAGATCTCTTTACATCCTTCACTGGCTTGTGCAGATCCCTCTGTGCTTCTCTCAGAGCAAGCAGAACATATATAAGCCATATACAGGATACTGAAGAACTATTAGGATTCATTTTAAGCCATACTGTTGGCATATTTACCATCAAGTATGCTGCCTTGCATCAGTACTGCTTTTTATTATTGGAAATCCCTTCCATGCATAATGCTGAGTATCACTGACTCAGTGCTGGCAGCTCCAGGCATTGACAAAAATGAGTCAGACATCAAAACATTACAAAAGCTTTTTTTTAGACATCATAATGTTCTGAGTCTTGGGGTTTGAGGCTTGGTTTTGTTCCTCCAAAAAACAAATATTTCCTCATCCCTGACCCTTTAGAGTAAAGGCATCACATGTTTAGGACTGCCTGCAATTACAGCTTGATTGTTCTGCAATGCAGGCTCCTCTCCCCACACACTGCTTGAAAGTGAGACAGAAGCTTGATATAAGGCTGATCAGAAGTACCATGAAAGCTGGAAGTATTTGTATTTTGCTTTAATGCTGAAGACGAAGTTCATCTCTGATGTAATAGATGCTTTTGCATAAAGTTTTAGGAAAACTTTTCAAATACAGGTCATTTTGGGTCCAACATTCATTCTAGTAAAATAGACTTGAATATAAATTTCTCTTTTGTGTACACGTCCCTAACAGGTTTTTGCTTGTTTAGTATACCTAGTGTGCAAATGAAAGGACTAGAAGGACTTAATTAGAAATAGAAGCTTACAAACAGAATAGAAAGATGGATAATTCCTTAACTCATTCCTTTCCCAGGGAAACTGTTCACACTTGAGCAAACTTATTAACAGCCACAGAGAATGACTAAATATCTGATCAGTTTATTATATATACACTTGTATCTACTCCTAAAGTCATCTTGTGACTGTCATCATCTTGTTTATGCTGACAATCAGAACTACATGCTAGGGGATAAGCCAGGAATGCCCAGCTAAAATGATTCACTAAGGAAGTACCAGCAAACAGCAAATATCTTAGATAGTTACCAACATAAGCACATGAATAGGAAATCTCTTACCACCTAATTCACAAGCATTCACACAGTCTCAGCACATCCATCCCCCACCACAGGTTTCCTTTTTTGCACCCAAGGCACTAGGCACAGCTGGCTGAGGTAAGACAGCTGTGCAGCACAGGTGAACTTCTTCATGCAACAGGGACTGGGCTCTTCAGACTTGTTTTCAGCATTCCCACCTCCAAGATCAGTGCATCACAGATGGGTACCAAGACGTACCATTCATAGCACTGAGCTGTTTTCATCCCACAGATACCATTAAGCACTTTATTACTGAATGAGCCTTCAGATTTCACCAAGAGCACTTAATCAATTCCTGAACATTTTGGGTTCCCAGAAACCTAGCCTCAAAAATTTATGCAAGTTTTAATCCTTTCCTGACCTTTGTACCTCACAAATCTAACCATGTCCTTTAGTAATCAGTCCACACCATTGTGGAATCCACTGATTTTTAAAAATCCCTTTCACCATTAGATTACAGACCAGAACAAATTTTTGAAGGGTCATCCTTAATCAGGCAGAACACAAGCTTCCTTCCCATTCTCCCTCTCCCACATTTTCCTCATGAAGGTAACCTACACCCCTCAAAGAGCCTGCATCAGCTCCTTTTTGGCCCACAGCTGCTGGAGCAGGCATCACTGCCCCCAAGATACTGCTGCCACTATTTCTGCATTCAGACTTCAACTCACCCAGCTGTGCTGGCAGCTGACTGCTATCTACTGTATTTCAAAACATGAAACACAGTAGACATTGCTGCCATCCTCTGATGTCACTGCAGTTACCCTACATTTCAAATGTAACCTCACAGAAGACCACAGAACTGGAAATGACCAATGATCAAATTTTTCAGTTGTAGTAAACAACGATTTTCAAAGCTTTGAAGCTGTTATTGTAAAATAATTTGAAACCAAATACAGAATTTTTATCAGTCTTCCATAAATTCTGGATTTTCAAATTTAATCTACTTTGCTTCTAAAGTTCCAAGTCTCTAAAGGAAAAAAAAAATTGTTAAAGAAATGCAAAGCAAAATTGCAGTCCAACTGCAAATATATAAATAGCCAGAGTTCACACTGGCTTTGTAGGTTTTGGTTTGGTTTTTTTTGGGGGGAGGGGGGTGGTTTGCTGTGCTTTGTTTTGGTTTTTTTTTTTAAAACAAACTTGAAAGCAATTTTTTTCTTACTTGCTCAATTCAAGTTTCACATGAAGGGTACTACAAGACTAGTGTCCCTCTGTGCCCAAACACATTTCCAAGGGCATCACAGGTTAGGAAGATACCTAAACATGCTGGCTCAGCAGTGAAACAGGGGCCTGATTTACTACTACTGCTGGTCACAACACTTATGAGCAAAACTGAGGCTGTTTGTCAGAGAGTCCTGTATAGGAGCTCATCTAGGCAATACCGCAGCCTAGCAGTTAGTCCTAGCCCTTCCCCAGTATACACACTGCTCAGGAATGAAGAGGATAAATGATTTTGAGCGGTTTGCTGTGGAAGTTCTTCAATTTAAAGATGAAGTTTAGGTCTTAATCTCTCAAGTTCTGACAGGTCGCTACATATCTAGCAAGAGCACAGATCAGAGCTGAACTGAATTGTTCAAGTTAATTTTATGCAAGCCTCTTTCAGAGCATATTGTCCAATCACCAAAAATTCCCTTTAGCAGTCAACTTTCATTATAATACAGTTTTGCTACAATTAAGTTGAAGTTTCTTTCTTAGCATGTAATCAAGCTAGCAAAGTTCAGGACTAGAAGCTGAGCATATCCTAGAGATGATGGCTGAAGACAGATATGAAGACACAGGCTGAACATCAAGATGTCAACTTCTTTTAAGAAGTTTCCTACTCCATCTTTATGGTTTGAGCATTATCGGTGAAATGCAAATACTTCTGGAGGTCAGAAACATATTTTGATGAAGATCAACATCACATTAACTGCTCGGAGTCCTAGCAAAAGGAGCTTTTCCTTCTGCGGGGAATAAGACATCTGTGCCCCTCAAAGAAGACTACTCTGTAGAGAAGTTTAAACTGCTTAACACTCTCAGAGTTCAGACTTCAAGCATCTCCCCAGCCTCATCTACCCTCAAAGACATGATCTCTATATGCTGAGTTCCTGTAGCACCTTCATTCCACACAAAGACTACTGGAGTGTGTATCTAGCACTGGAAGCCAGCAAAGTGCCCACAGCAGAGCTCAAAATGCTGCAAGTTGTTAAAAAACAAGTTTCACCCAATTAATAACTTAGAATAAAGCAAATATCTCTTCATTCTCTGTAGTTCAGTGTAGAAAGAGAGTCAATATATTGGCCAGGTTCCTGGCAAGCCAATGAGAGGGACTACAAGCAAGAAACCAAATACCACAGCTGGCTTAAGTGCATTTGTTCCTACTCTGATGGCTTCATCAGTACTGGCCACAAACCACACTAATTAGCAATTACTCAAGTCTTGTAGCAGCTAATGATTTCTCAAGTCTGAATGTACTTCTCTGCAGTTATATTTAGACATAAATTGTATTTGTTATGTAACCATTTGGATTCTTAGCATCTTGGAAATACGACATTTTGTTTAAACATTACATTAGAAAGCCCACGTTTGAATAATTTCAAAATAGCTTTGGTATAACCAAAATTCATGGGATTTTTGTTGGGATGAACTGACAAGTTTTCCATTCATTCCACCTCACCATCTCACTCACTATTAGCTTAACTTCTACTGCATTCCAAAAGGGTAAAATCTTTAGCATGCTGACTCAAAATAGATCAGATTGGTAGGGGTAGCATCTAATTACAAGATTTAATCCATTCTGCCTGAGGCTGCTGGTTAGAGAAGAGAGTGGCTAAAACATTGGGGAAAACAGCTCTTTTAGCATCAGTTTGTCAGTGCATTCAAATGATTTAACACAATGATACTGTTGTATCAAACCCCACTAGTTTAAGCTCAGTTTTTCCAGTCAGGAAACCAACTTTCCAAGTGCAGGTAATAAGCAGGGTAGTAACTGCTACTGGCACTTACATTTGAGAGTATTTTCCAGCCAGAAGTTCAAGTATAACCAATTTACGTTCCATTGTTCATAGCTGTATGTTGGTCAAGTTCAGAAACCTGCTTTTCACCCACTCCAGGATTTATCCCTTCAAGATTTTTATAAAGTACCTGTTCAAAAGAGTCCTGAAGTAACACTTGCACTGAGCACCAGTTTTATGCTTTCATATGGCAAACATTGACAGATGTGCATAGAACTGCCTACAGGGTCAGGAAGACCATTCTTCTAACAGGCATTTGTTAATAATGAAAGAGTGGCTGTAGGTTCTCTTTTAAACATAATTCCCTAGCTCGTACAATCGAAGATTCATGTTCCCTATCATAAACTGGGAAGGGAATTAATTCTCAGAGCAGCTCAGATCTAGGGAGACCTCAAATAACTTAATATTGGAGAATGTAACCTCAAATAATTTAGTAAGATAATTTTAAGTTTTAAAGTTATTTTTACAAGATCATCTCCAAGTTGCTGATTGGATGCTTTAAATCTGGAAATAGTAAGCACTTGTATGCAAATGCATGGAGTACAAACAAGAAAAATCAATTTCCAGTCTCTTACTCTATTATGCTATAATGTTGTTTGAGTAAGATTAAGGTCTCTTAATCCTTATGAGATTAGCGATGAGACAGCCAATTAATGTTTATGGAATTTTAACAGAGAAAAGTATAATAATTTTGACTTAATGATGGTGCACCAAAGCCCATACTGCCATAAGATCTACAGAGGACTCAGCTTTTCACACATTATTCTGTTCATTTTAATATATATTAAAATCAGTAAATGTGAGATTCATCACAATCCAGTAACCTGCTACAGGAGGCTTTACTACATTTCCCTTCTCTGAAAAAAATTACATAAAATGCTTCTTTTTCACAAGGAGAAGGGAAGAAAGGAAATTCCAGTTGTCTTTTCCAGAGCAAAACGGGAGCCTGAAAAAATAGCCAGGTTTTTTTGCAAGGCATCCTTTGACTAACACTGAAGGTACCAGGTCCCATCTGCCACCAGTCTCTGTCTCAGATCCTACAGCAGCCAGTAAGTTTCAGACTTAAAGAAAAAAATAACGTATCGCAGCTTGGAGAAGTTCTCAACTTTGTACAACTTAGTTCTCCAAATTGTTGACATTTCTCATCAGAAATCCAGCAAGATACTAAAATATTAATTCATTTCAAGAATTTTACTTCAAGCCTCAACTTCAAGGCTCATAGCAAAGAAGTACACCAAGTCCCACAACAGAAAGAGTATGGTGGCCTGAAGCCCCCACAACTTGCTGAAAGAAAAGCACCTCGCTGAAGTATGATTTCTCTCTATTATTCACAGATAAATACAAGTGCACCACAAAATAAGCACACTCTGAAGGTAAGAATGATGTACACCTACCACCAACTGAGCTGCTTGCCTACCACTCACTACACAAGTATACTTCCTTGGAGGCTTCTTATGGTTCAACTCTAAACATTGTCCCATCTATACATACTCAAGTGCAGCTATTAACGTTTAAAAAATGCATTTTTTAAGATACCTGGCATACAAAGGAAGAGAGAACACGCATTCCACAAGGCTACCTTTCTTTCTAGGTTATCTTAGTACTACCGACAGCAAGTGCATTTGATGTGTACAAAGTGCTTTTTGTTTCCAGAAACAATTACTCATCAAGCAATCACAGTCAAAATTAAAGCACAAACCATCAATTTTATCTTCACAGAAAATACAAAGGAAGATAACAACCACTCATATTCATATTCTAGTGGCTAGAAAAACTCAGAGGCAAACATTAATAGGTATCACAGGATGAGTCTCTGATCTCAAAGTACTCCAGAGAGATCTTCCAGTACTGAAATGCAGGAGATGCCAGATCACCTCTATTCCCACTGTAAACACACCCACACCTACAATGCTGCCAGCACAGGGTATGACAAAGCATAGAGCCAATTGCACCTCAAAAGCCACTTCTGTACTTGGACTGCCAGACCACCCCTGCCATGGATAGTAGGAATGCAGCACTGCCAGCTGAAGTCATATGTGACTTCCATGAAGACATTCAGTACTGACAGAAGATCATTCTTCAAATGCTGATGTACAAACATTTCTGGGAGGAATGAAAAAAAGCTTGCACCAGGAGCCAATTAGGTCATAAATTTCACTAGCAAGACAACCAGCTTCTCAGTCACCTTCATCCCTGCTGGATCACCTCTTCAGTTAATATGGAAACCAATGCATAGAAACCTAGCCTTTCAATAAATAGGAACAATGCCTATTATACATCTGTTATCTAGAGATAATACTGAATAGTGAACTATTTTCAATTTTGTGAACTAACACCCTGCCACCTAGCTTGTGCTCTGCTAACTTGGGCCACCATATCAAACTAAAGCAGAATGCCTGTTAATAGATAGTCCATGCAATCCAGTTATCAATGTTTTTGTGTCACTGTTATCAATGCAGTTGCTTCCACATTAAGTAGACTTTCTACTTGAGAAAGCCAAAATATTGATGTTGATAAAGATGAAGTACTTGCAAAAAGTGTAATACTATCAATAAAGAGAGCAGGTTTTATTTTTCATCCTTTTACTCTCAATAGCCTCTCAAGTCAACACTAACAAAAGCCAAATATTCACTATGTGAAGATAACTCTAGTTTGCTCTGAGTAGCCTGAAGCCACTACAGCTTCTTGCATTTATTTGCACTTACATTAAACCAGCATTAAAAATGCTATAGAGATAATTTAGCTATTTTTTCTTTCTAGAGGCAAGAATGCTTAACAGCTGTAATGGGAAAAATAAAAACATTTAACAATATCTCCTTGGAGTGATAAGATGAAGTGAAGAAATGCATTCTTCATACCCTGGGGCAGTAGCACTTGACCTATTCCTGAGACTGCTGCCTTCTAAAAGGCCAGGACAGAACTCATTTGCTAGCTGAAACTCGGTACAAGAATGCCTTTTAAAACTAAAGGCCACACATGCACTAATTCAAAAGCAAACTGCATCACTTATCAATTCTTGCCTAGCAAAGCCCTACAGCCTAAATTCTGGTGTCTGGCAAAAGCCTAACTGAGCAGTTAAAGGTTTAGACATAACACACTGTCCTGGGTTAGTACGGAGGGGTCAAAATCGAGGAAGTGACCCATGCTGCAGGAAGTGATATAACTTCCTTCCTGAGAGAGAGAGAGCCAATAACCAGGTAGATTTAAGGATTGATGTGTAGGTAAACCAATTAAAAAGTTGATCTGCCTTTGAGGAAAAACCATATATAAGCAAAGACCCTCGGAGCCTCTTCCTCTTCTTGGCCTGCTGCTGTGTAGAGAGGAGCATCTCCTGCTTCGCTTCCAGGTAAGGCCCCGTCCTGTCCATCTGTTCCCCCGCTCCTTCCAAAGGAGGGAGTGGGGGTAAGGGAGGTTTAGAGCGGCCATGCCACTGCAGCTGGGCATGGGGGAGGAACCAGCTGGAATGTTCAGCAGATCCAGCTCAGCCAGTGTGTCAGCTACACGAGACAGGGCCAGGCCCCTGCTCCGGGCCAGGCAAGGACCGGGCCAGACTCCATGCAGCTCGGGCCAGGCCCTGCCCTGTCACCCCGGGCCCAGATGGCCCCAGCAGGCTGAGCCAGCTCCGCAGAGCCAGGCACAGAGACTCTGAGAGCTTCTGGCATCCAGCTCGGACCTGTTCAAACAGCCCGGCAGGGAGCACGGGATCGTCACACTGCCAGAGAGAGAGAGAGATTGACTCTATCTATGCCTGGACTAAACTTACAGACACCCATCCTTCCTTGCACAGAGAGAGGAACGAGCGAGGACATCTACCTAAATGCAACATAGAGACTTTACAGTCAGTGAGGAAAGCTGAACCGATGCCTAGAGGGAGGAGTAAGAGAAGTGCTTTGAGAGTGAAGCTGAAAATTCTTTTGGAGAACCAAGGTTAGGGACTGAGCTAATAAATTCCCTGTAATATATGAAGAAATAGTCCAAAGTGGGGATGTGAGGTTCTAATTGCAGCCAATGAACTGAAATACCTGGGTAAAGACAAGCAGGTGTTGAAATAAGTACAGCCTGATGAGAAACTTGGACCAAGAGAGAGGAGAGGCTGTGACCCAGAGCCCTGGTCCCGGGGGGAATGCTAGAGAACCTGAGTTGCTCAGCACAGAAGAAGGGATTTTCTTTGTTGCTGCAATTAAACTGTGCATCCTTAAAAAGGTACCCCATGGACTGTTCATGACCCACCACAGTGGCTGTGGGAAGGCTACTGGTGTGGGAGGGATCCACCACAAGCCAATCTTTCTTCTGGGCAGTGGCTGATGATGAGGCTGAAGGCCCATAAAAAACTGTATTTTTCTTACAGAAAATTCATGGTATAAACAAAAGAGACTTCTCTCCCTAAATGAACTGAAACAAGAGCTATTTCTGAGATGGGAAACTGACTGGAGGTCGAAGGGTTGTCTTTTGTATGTTGTCAGAGAGAAAGAAATGAAGAGGTGGGGGAAGGAGGGGTGGTCTGAGGAGTTTGTTCTGGTTTTTTGGTTTTTTGGGGGTTTTTTCCCTCTTTAGTATATTAATAAACTTTATAAAGAAAGTTTGAGCCTACTTTGCCTACTCCTAATCCTCATCTCACAGCAAACATCAGGTAAATTTTGGTAAGTGTGCTGGCATTTGGCCAGAACCTCGAATAGGCGAACTGGAACCATTACACACTCTATAGTTACAAGCACAGAGACCAAGCACAGCTTTTCTGCTACAGGTTCTCAAGACAGGTTAAATGCAGCCCTGAGACTCCTCTCATAAAGATGTTCTAATGATTACTGGATCCATAGGAACTCCCTTATGAGCAATCCTCATTACATATCAAAACCCTCTGTTAAAAAAAAAAAAAAAAACAACCAAAAACAAAAGAAAAACCAACAACAAAAATCCACATCAGGTAAGCAGGCTATAAAGGTAGAGATGGCTCTGTTCCGGCTAGTGCAGATAAGCAGTCTGAGGAAGTCTTGGGGAAAGCTGGCTTCAGCTACCACAGTGAGGTCGAGAACAGCTCTAACAAAATCCAGATTTGCATCAGATGAAAATCCTGTACTGTACATCTTCTGTCATCATTCAACTTCAGTTTACCCACCTAGACTGGCCAGAAACCTGTAAGCCCTATGAATTATTTACACAGCAGCCCTGCTCTAAACACACAGGGCATTAGCAGGTACCCTCAGAACTTCAGTGTTGTCCAAGAGGCAGTAGGGGAGGAAGAGGAAAAGCAGCATGCAAAATGCACTACTAGCAATACTAATAGCACAGTATTCACTGCTCAGACTTGGTTAATGAACTAGGCTGCAGATAATTAATTGAATTTGTCAGAGGCAGCTTAGACCAGCCATTTGCTTGCTAGGCAGCACCTCCCAACAGCTATGAGATGTATGGACAGAGTTGCTCCTACACTTAATGGAGTAAGGTGAGGGGGTCTTGTAGCTAAAAGCAACAAGCACAATTGCTAGAGCTGCTAAACTTCCTTCAGCCAACAGCAATCAGATTACAAAGACAATCCCACTGGTTTATTAAAATGTAAGAGCACTGGGAAAACAATTTATTCAGGAAGTCAGGTTTGTTCTCATGTCTGCGCACACGTGTGCAGCTATTGTGGAAGAGCTCAGAAAGAAAACACACATTAGAAAAGCCTTGTTTCTTCAAATCATCTTCTGTTACGCAGATGCAAGGATGAATATTTTTCCTTGATCAGACATGGCTTGATAACAGTACTGGGGCAAATTTTAACACTTAGGAATAAAACACAGCAGACTGCAGCTCTACTGCCAACCCAACCAATGCTGGCCCTTCTACAGTTTGTGACAGATCCCACTGCAAAAGCCCAACAAATTCAACACCATGTCTTCATCTCATCAATGCCAAATTCTTTCACTGAGAAGGGCTGAGCCAGCAGCAAGCCAGCCATGTCTCACTGAACACCATTTCCTCACCAGTGCTGCTGACAGCTTAGACATCCTGACTGCTGACCTGAGGTATAGCATTGTGAGAAAATGGCCCTGCAAAGTGGAGCCAGCTTTCAAACAGTGGGGCTCCCTCAGCACCCTTGAGGGCAACTCCCAACTCACCCTTAATAAACCCCCCGAAAGTCTCATCTTCTAAATCCAAATTTGTCCAAAACAGCAACATAACACCCACAAACCCAGAAGTCCATACTCTAGAGGATGTTAGCAGAACACCAGTTTTCAGGAAGACATTTAAATACATGACCATGTGGGTACACCCTGAGCACACCTATATGCCATGCAAGACAGCTGAAACTGCCTTTACAAGGAGACATTTGATTACAAAGCAGGGAACCAGGGTTTAAACAAACTCTCTTAAACCTCAGGGTCTCAAGCCCGTATATCCCTTTCTTTTACATGGAAGGAACAAAGACTGATCCAGAAGCAATTTTGATCATCAAGGACTGACTGATGGAGACAGGCACAAAGTTCACTCCCAGCATTTCTTCCAACCAGTTGTCTCTGCTCTATAGCAACGTCACACATTGTGCAGAAGACAACAGGGAAAGATCACTTGGAGGAGGAAGTGACTAGGCTACTGCAGAAGCAAGGCCCAATTTTATCTTATCCTGACTCCGTTAGATGAAGGTCCTGCTATCCAGCACAGGCATACACATCCAAGCACTCATGTTAGATACTCAGATATGCCTTTGAATTGGCATGAAGCAGATCCCATCTGCATTGCTAAGGGCTTGCACAAGCCACCAAAATGAGCCCACCTAAGAGAGTACCCCAGAATTATACTAAAAGTTCTAAGGACTGAGAGTTAAACTAATAGCAGCACACTATTAATCAACTACATCCTTACTACTCTGCTATTTTTGCCATTCTCCAATTGTGTTTAACAGAACAAAGTAGATAAGAAAAAGATAATGGGGGTAAATGAAATTACAGTCCATTCTTGTCACTGAGGTGACTTTTTTTTAAATAAAAATAATATCAATTTGTTGATGAAGTACTTAGAAAATATGACTGCAAGGTACCATTACAGAACCTACCATGTACCAAGCCATGCAGGCTCACATGGGTTATGTGGCTTACTGTATTCATTAAAGGTTCACTACAACTGTTAGTGGGACTGTTAATGAAAGCATTCAAGAGAGGAAATCAGCAACCAATTCATTCTCTCTAATTGCAAAATACTTTCAGATGTCTCATACAGCATCCTAATGCCTTGCAGAAAACAGCATGTAACGGCACAGTGTAGTAACTAATAAAATTAGTCTATTGTGTGCTTATTTATCTTTTAGTAATTCGTCTAATTTAATATCTACTAGCTACATTGAAGTCTGACATAATGCAGGAACAAAATTAATACTGTCTTGTTAATCAGAAAGAAAATTTTAGCCCTCCTCCTTCAGAACAAGGACTGTTCAGCAATCCCACATGATGAAGGGAACACTTCATAACCATGTAGAAGCCTGCACTGAATCCCAGAATAATGAGCATAACCCACACAGACTCGTCACGGTGCTTCCATGAGAGAAACAAGAAATGCCATCCTCAGTGCAGAGCGGACATCATGGATTGATTGTTACCAGCAGAAAGTCAATATAAACCTCAGGGTAACTATTTTCAGCCTCTCAGAATAACAAATACATGGCAGAGGGACTCTGCTGTCCTGCATCACCATCACAGCACAGGGCATACAGAGAGGTAGTCCATTCCTCAGATTAATTTTCTGGCTCTAACAGACATTTTCTTCCATTTAAGGCACTTTCAAACACGAGTAAACATGCTGGTGTGAGAATTAGCAGCCCTCCCCACCACCTGGCAGCTTCCAGAGGACTTGGAATACCAGACTGAAACTACCACCTGTCCAAGAGAGGAGTTGCAGCAACGGGGTGGAAGGATGGGTATCTACATTTCAAGTTTCTTATATTTGGACCTAGAAGGCTAGTTACTGTACTGCCAGCCTTCAGCACCAGATGAAGAATCTAGCACAGAACCTCTCATATTGATTACAACTGATCTGTATCACCAAGGACTATCAAAGCCAGAACACAGCTAATTATGTTTATGACAGCTTAACAAAGACATATCTGCACTAAGCTCAGAACAGACTTGTCCTACATGGAGATTTTCATTAAGTTCACAAGTTTATTTTCAGTGTAATGGATGTATAAACAGACCTACAAAACAGAAAATTCAACAGCAGTTCTATGTTTAACCAAGGACAAGAAAAAAAGCTGCCATCACACGCCTCTGCCTGTCCCTGTCAAGAAGGGAGCACTATTGACAGATAAGAGAGGCGTACAGGTTTGCAGTATCAGCCAGTCTTATCTGTGCTCTGCAGCCTTAAGATTCGGAGAGTGGAAGGGAGCAGGGATTGAACTGCTCTGCCCCAGCTGGGAACGGGATGGGAGCGAGATCTGTAATAGGTGCACCCCGGCCGGGTTGTAAAGCCACGGAGCCACCGGCGCAGCATCCCACTGGCTCTCAGAGCCCTTAAATATGTGAGGAATGCTCCTCGCACCGCCCCTCGCCCCCGCACGCCGGCCCAGCTGCGCGGCAAAACACGCCGGGGCCGCGGCCGGACGCGAGAGGACCCCTCTGCCCCGGGGGGTCCCCCTGGCCCCGGGGGTCTGCCCGGCCCACAGAACCCCGGAGCGGGGTGCGAAGGGAGAAGGATGTGGAGCATCCCGGGGTTTTGGGGGGAGCAGTGGGGACCCTGTGAGACCCCCAGGACAGGGGGGACAGGATGGAGGTGCAACCGCCCCTCTCGCGTCCCCCGGCACCGGCGCAGCCCCTCTCCCGGTGCCCCTCGCCGGCGGCGGGACAGGGGGAGCCGCCAGCCTGTAAACGCCGGGGCGAGGAATATTTGCTTTCCCAGAGCACCTTCGGAGCGGCGCAGCAGGCACAAAGCAGGAATTCAAGGCTCGGAGGCCAGGCTGGGAGCCAGGCCAGATCACGGCCCCTGTGCAGCCAGTGGGGAAACTGAGGCACGGGGGGACACAGCCTGTCAGCACCACGGGGCACCCCCTAAGAGCCAGCCCCGCGCTCAGACATCGGTCACTGGCATCCCCCCGCCTCCTGCTTCCTGGCTGGAGCATCCTTATCCCAGCTGGTGTTTTTGGGAGTCCCAGGGCTATGCCAGCACCCGGCACTGGGCATCCAGCAACTGGGGAAGGCAGAGAAGCTCAAGCACATCCGAGGTGGAGGGATGATCCCAATCCCGAATTCCCTTCGGTGCAAGTCACAGCCTCTCTCCGCCAACGCTTCCCCGGGCACCCGCAGCCAAATTCCCTCCCCAGCCCTGGGCATCGGCATTCAGGCTCCAACCCTTCGCCTGCTCCAGGCGATGAAAGAAGCACCGCGGAGCCTCAAATAAACATCCCGGGAGGCGAGCAAATTCCAGGGGCAGGAAACGTCCGTCCGGGGGCAGGTTGGGAGTGGGAGGGATGGTTGGATCACGCCGGGGGAGCGCTTTCCTTCTGCTCCTCTTCCGTGACAGCAAACGGACGGAAAAGCCTCCTCCAGGGCTCGGAGTGGCGGATGCCAAACCCGAGGCACGCCGGAGCCCCGGGGTGGAAGGAGCCGTGTGCAGGCAGCGAGGGCTCCCCGCATCCCCTCTCCAAGGCCAGGTCACCGAGGAAAACACATCCCGGGCCAACAGCAGCAGTCCCTGTGAAAGGGAGAGCTGCTGGAAAGGAAAATATTTGGGAATGGCACTGCCAAGGGGATGTCGGGGGGGGTTGTTGGAGCTTTGGAGAGAAGCCTGGTGGCAGCGGGGACAAGGAGCAGAGATGGGGATGTGCCCTGACACCCAGCTGGGCACACGTGGGGCATCCCGGGCTCTCCTGTCGCTGTCTGCGGCTCTGCCAGGAGGAGGGACCCGGCTCCCAAGGGCTCCCGGACCTCTGGGCATCCTCCCCAGGGCTCTGGCTGCAAACGTCCCCCGTGTTGTGCTTCAGCTTCTCGGTCCTGTCCCCTCCCCAGCACACTCTAACCCCTTCCCAAGGCTGCTCCCGGCTCCCCGATAAACCCTCCTGCGGCTCGGGATCTCCCCACGCGCGTGAAGCGGGGTTTGCCACGCAAACTTTGCCGGCAGTGACCTCTCCCAACCCTTGGCCAGGTGCTCAGCGGCACCTCCGCTTCCCACGGCTCGGCGGGATGCGGTGGGAAGCTGTTTTCCCTCCAGAGACCTCCAAGAATCCTCAGCAAAGCCACAGGCGACCAGGAGGACACGTTGTTGTCCGGAAAACACCCTTCCCGGGAAAAAAAATGTGGGGAAACCCCACGGCGAGCCATCCTCCCCTCCTCTCTCCGCATCCCCTCCCGGCTGCTTTGTTCTCCCCGGGTCTCCCCGGGGCCGTCCCGTCCCTCCCGGCCATGTGTTTCCCAGCCCCGGCTCGGCGGCGGATAAAGCCTCAGGAAGCGCCGTCTCCCCCCTGGGCAGGACCCGGCGGCGTGAATCAGCAGCCGAGGCGTTTCCCAGGAGCCAGGGGAGGGAGGGCAGCGAGGAGCGGAGCCCCCCGGCCTCGCCGTGGCACCCCGGGCCCCCGCCGGAGGATGCCGCCGCGCCGAACGGGTGATTACACAAAGATAAAGCAGATCCCGGGATCGGCCTGAGATTTCCAAGGTTTGCCGAGCCCTGAACCGCAGGCCTCCCGCCGGCCCCGGCTCCGCGGGTGGATTTTTTGCCCTGCATGAATAAGTGACATATAACGGCTGGAAAATATTTTTGGGCAGCTTGACAAGTGTGACTGCAACCAGTAGCCCGGGCTGGCGACGCCTGGAAAGTGTAATCTAGGTGAAATCCCGGCGGCTGGAGAACTCCAGGCACGGCTGGGAAGCTCCTAGACCCGGGAAAGGGGGCTCAGACCCCCCACCCCGTCCGTGTGTCCCTGGCAGGTTCTGCCATGCAGGTGATGCTGAGCCCCCCCTTGGGAATTTGGGAGAGAAGATGCCCTCAAATACCTGATTTGGGGGGCTGCGTGAGCCCCCAAGGGCTCTGCACCCCCATGTCCCTCTCCCCAGGGAGCAGGGTGATGGAATGCCAGAGAGGAGGGGGTTCAGCCCCCCACTTTAGCCAAGCACCCCAAAATGTGGGTGTGGGGCTGACCCAGGGTACAAGGTGGGCTCGATTCGCCCATCCCGGGGGGTGCTGGGGGTACCCAAGGGGTCCCGGCTCCCATCACCAAACTGCCCAGCAACCCCCCGGCTCCCCTGGGATGAGCCAGAGCGAACCCTGGAGCCGCTGTCCCAGCACAGCTGGGGGTGCTGGGAGCGATTCCAGCCGCCTTTCCCAACCGGAGATCCGACCCGGATCTGACCCGGCGGCTGCTCCCGGGCACCGAGACCTGGCTGTGCTGACCGGGTGAAGGGAAACCGGGGCCGCGGCCGATTCCTTCCTCCCTGGCTACCCGGGGGCTGGTCCGAGGGCTGGATCTCCCGTTTTGGCATCCTTGGAAGCGACACGGCGGCACGGGAGGCTCTTCCCCTTCCGCTGGCACCGCTGCAGACGGGGTGGCATCACCGGGGTGGCCGGCGAGCCGCGGGCAGCCGGTGGCCTCAGGATACCTCTGGCATGAGGAACACCAATCCCACTCCCGGTGCTTTCCTTCCCCGGAGCCGCGGCCGTGGCAAAACCTCGGCTCTTGGCTGTTTCTGGCACTGCTTGGAGCTCGGGGGGGTGGATCTCAGCACCCCAAAACTGAATCAAACCCCCCATGGGATGCCAAGGGGGGTCGGGGACTGCCATGGGGGATGCCAGGGGGTTCCAGCTCCCCAAAAAACTGGATTTCATCATCCCGGTCCTGTGGAGCCAAACGAGGGTGAATCCCCGGCTCGAGCGATGCGTGGCAGGGCCTGATCCCCCCCCACCCCCCGGCTCCCGGGGAAGAGCTCCCGTAATTAAATTAATCCCATCAGGATCGCATAAAAGCAGGACGGGAATGGGAAAGGGGGGACGGGAATGGGAACGGGAAGGGGGGAACAGCCGGCCCCGGGAGGTGACGGGGGGATCTTGGGGTGCACGGGAGAGGGGCGAGGAGGGGACAGCGGCAAAGCCAGCGCTCAGTAATCCCGGGTGAAGCCTCGCCTGTGCCGCTCAGCTGGAGGAAGCGGGAGCGGAGGGAAGGCTCCAGCCGGCTCTGCCCGGACGGTTTTGCAAGCCTTGCTGTTTCAGCCCGGGAGGGCAGGAAGGGAAGGATTTTTGGCCAGAAAAAGCCCTCGTGTAGACAGAGTTATATCAACAGCCGCCTTGCAGCGCAGACAATGCCAGTACAGAGAAACGTGATCCCCCGCCAGACCCCGGCCCTCGCGCCGGGCTCAGCCCTGCACGGCCCTCCCGTGCCTCAGTTTCCCCCTCCCCAAATCCTTCCATCCGCTTTAGCTCGCACTGGGAGAGAGGGATTTGCCCCCCGCAGCGCCCAGTTTGTTCCCAGGCCTTCCAAAACCTGGGGAGCAGCTCCGAACCCCCTGGTCCTGCACAGAGGAACCCCAGCCCGCGGTAGCACCACCCGGGCTGAGCCTGACCCGGGTGTCCCGTGGGGACTGGCTGGGGACAACGGAGAAACGCGGGCTGGGGGAGACGGAGAAAGCCAAGGGGTGCAGAGTGCGGGTTCAGGGATGGGGGGTGGGATGGGGGTGCGGGATGGGTCTGGCTCTGTGGTGGGATGGGATGCAGGAGGGGGTGGATTTGGGGGGGCTGGGGGCTCCCCGCCGCCTTTGACAGCTGCCGGTGCAGCCCAGAGCGGGGAGAGAAAACGGGGCGCCGGGCCAGCCCCCCCTGCTCCTCACCCTAAGTACAACCAGATGCATCCCGGAGCGGGACCGGCCGCTGCTCCTCCCGTCCCCCCAGCCCGGGCTGCCGGGGCTCCCCGTCCCCGGGGCGGCGGAGCCAAGTTCGGCCGTGCGGAGCCCCGGAGTGTGTGCGGGGCACACTCACACTCACTCGCACTCACCCACGCTCGCTCCCGCACTCGCGGTCCCGCGGCCCCCCCGCGCTCCCCTTTGTCCGCCCGCCCGCCCCCCGCCGCGCATCCCCCCGCTCCTACCGGCTTTGCAGGGGTCCTTGTAGTCCAGGGGCTCCTCGTCCTCCTCCTCTTCCTCCAGCACGTAGGAATAGTCCGGGAAGCGCAGGGCCCGGGCCAGGAGCAGGCAGAGGAGCAGCCCGCAGCTCCGCAGCCCGGCCATGGCTCCGGCCGGGGTTTTTTTTTCCTCTCTTCCCTCTTTCCTTCCCTTCTTCGCTCTCTTTTTTTTTTTTTTTTTTCCCTCGCTCTCTCTCTCCCTCTTAGGGAAATGAGATCTGGCGGGGGCGGGTTCTTGGCCCGCGGGCTCGGCCCCTGCAGCCCCGGGCGCAGGGCTGGGGCGGGGCCAGCGCCAGCGGGGGCAGCGTGAGGACGGGCTGCATTTGGGGACCCGGCCCGCAGCCCCCGCTCCTGCCCCTCCGCAGCCCCGGGCCCCGCTCCTGCACCCCGGGCCGAGGCTATCCCGTCCCGTCCTGCACCCCTCGAGGTCCCGTTTCCTGTCCCCGGGTACCGATCCTGCTCTCCGGTACCGTCCCGTATCCTCCAGGTACCGTTCTCTCTCCCGGTACCGGTCCTGCGCTCTCTCCGGTACCATCCGTATCTCCAGTACCGATCCTGCTCTACTCCGGGTACCGGTCCTGCTCTCTCGGTACCGTCCCATATCCCCCGTACCAGACCTGTGGATCCCCGGTCCATCCCATCGATCCCCGGTACCAGTGCCTGGTCTCCTCCGGTCCTAATCCGGGTCTCCCCGATCCTGTTCCGTTTACCCCGGTCCCGGTCCGGGTGTCCCTCCCCCGATCCTGTTCCGTTTACCCCGGTCCCGGTCCGGGTCTCCCTCCCCCGATCCTGTTCCGTTTACCCCGGTCCCGGTCCGGGTGTCCCTCCCCCGATCCTGTTCCGTTTACCCCGGTCCCGGTCCGGGTCTCCCTCCCCCGATCCTGTTCCGTTTACCCCGGTCCCGGTCCGGGTGTCCCTCCCCCGATCCTGTTCCATTTTCCCCGGTCCCGGTCCGGGTGTCGCTCCCCCGATCCTGCTCCGTTTTCCCCGGTCCCGTTCCGGGTCTCCCTCCCCCGGTCCTGTTCCGTTTTCCCCGGTCCCAATCCCGCCCCTCCACCCCCCAGAACGGATCCCTCACCCCCCCACTCCCACACCACGTCCCCCGATATTGCTCCTGCCCCACTCGGGTCCTGTCCGGTATTCCCGGTCCAATCCTCCTTCCCCTCCCCGCTCCCATCCGGTGTCCCTCAGTCCCATCCGTGCCACCCTCGGTCCCCTCTCGTATTCCCCGGTACCGACCCAGGTTCCCCCGCACGCTCTGGCTCAATCCTGGCCCCCCGATATTCCCAGGACACAAAATTCCTCCTCCCCCAGCACCGATCCGTCCCCTTCGGTGCCATCCTGCGACCCCCAGCACCAATCCCGCACCCCCACATTGCCCAGCCCCACATCCCATGTCCTGGTCTGGGATCCCACATTCCCACCCCAAATCCCGGCTCCTGCATCCCCCACGTTCTCCAGATTTGCTCCCCGTATCTCCCGGTCCTGGACCCCCAGTTCTGCATTCCTGGTTCTTTACCCCTTATCCTGCACCCCACATCCTGGCCAGTACCCCAAGGACTGGATGAGCACCCCAGGAATGGTGGGCAAGGATCCCAGGAGCTGAATGAGCACCCCAGGAGCAGGATGAGTGACCCAAAAGCGGGACAAGCACCCCAGGAAGGGTGGACCATCACCCCAAAAGTGGGATGACCACCTCTGAGAGGGTGAGTGAGCACCCCAGGAGCAGGATGAGCACCCCAAAAGCGGGACAAGCACCCCAGGAAGGGTGGACGATCACCCCAAAAGTGGGATGACTCCCTCAGAGAGGGTGGGTGAGCACCCTGAAAGCTGTGTGAGCACCCCAAAAGCTGGGCAAACACCCCAGAAAGGGTGATCAAGCACCCCAAAATTGGGATGACCACCTCGACGAGGGTGGGCAAGTACCCTAGAGGGGGTGTGTGAGCACCATGGGATCTGGGTGAGTAGCCCAGGACCCGGGCCAGCCCCCCAGGGAGGGTGGGTGAGCCCCCCAGGGCGATCTGAGGGTGTCCCTCAGTCACCACCCTGTCCCCTCGCCGTGTCCCTGCCTGGGACATTCCATGCTGGGAATGCTGCAGCAGGAATGGGGCCTGAGGGGGGTCCCCCCAAGGCCTGGCTCATCCCGTGCTGCTCCTGCTGCTCCTCCAAACCCATCCCTGTCCTCTCACAGCACTCCCAGAACTCCCATTAACTTCATTTTGGAAGATTTTAAGTGTTCCCTGAGTCCGATGACCTCCACAGGAACACGCTGCGTGACACTGGCACCCAGGCTCTGCTCCCTCCCCTGCCCACCAAGTCCCCAAATCCTCTCTTCCCTCGCTTTTAGGGACTCCCCCGGGCATCCAAGGCCTGGCTCATTCCCACCAGGAATGACGGGAATCTCCTTCACCCCTTATCTCTGCCGTTGTTCTCCTCCCCCGTCAGGATCATCCCAGGATGTTTTCCTCGTTCTGCCTTATTGCAAAACCCACATCCAGCAAAACTCTCCTCTTGAAGCAGATAAATAAACCCTGGAAAACCGGGCTGGCTCCGTGTCCCCACTCTGCTCCCGGCCCACACGTCACGCAGCGCATCCCAGGGATGGGAATTCGGGGAGCAACGGCTGGATTCGACTCCAATCCCGAGCCGGTCTCCCAAGAAAACAAACAATCCAGGATCTGGAATACTTTTTGTTTTCAGCCCGCGCTCGGGCTGGGGAGGATGTTTGCGGGCCGAGTCCCTGGGTGATGTAAATCCATGATGTCAGGATGCAGCCGTTGGTTTCCACCCTGAGATTGCCCCTTTCTCACGGAGCGCTCCGGGGAGCCCAGGCTCTCCAAGGAGCCTTTTCCCAGCCCGCCTTTCCCACGCCGGCCCCGGCTCCTGGGACCTGGATCCCTGGATGTCACTGGCCACCAGCATTCCAGCCTGGAGCCGCACCTGGAGCAGGAGCTGAGCATCCCGCCCGGCCTGAGCACCAGGATGGGAATGTCCTCGTCCCAGGAGCCACGGGTGGATGTCACCTGGCACGGGCACACGGATTCCAGCGCTCCTACCTCAGCCTGCCCGCCCTGCAGGGCTTCCTTGGCATCCTGGAGCGGCAGGTGGGCGATGCCAAGGCCTGGCACCGGCACAGCCACGAGGGTGGGGGACACCCGGAGCTGCCAGGAGCGTTCCTCGGCTCTCTGTGGCTTCCGTCCCCAAAACCTCCACAGCAAAAAGCAGCCCGGGGTACTCCCAGGACCTTTTCCCTCCGTGGAACCAGGACCAGTGACCCCCTCGGAGACCCCTGTGCAGTGAGTGACCGACACTGGATTGTCCCCTGTGTCCCCTGTGACACAACCCAGCGGGCTGGAAGGTGTCACCTCCCCTTCTCGGGGATGGGATCCCCCTCTCCCAGCACCTCCTGGGGGGGTTTTACTCCGATTTCCCCTGCCAGGACCCCCGAGGTCCCCACTGTGCCACGAACCTCCGGAAATCGGGATACTGGGATTATTGCACAAGGACCTGGGGGTCCTGCCAACTTCCTGACTCCTCCTTCAGCCACTCCGGCCTTGGGGGGGACGCTGAGGGGGTTTGGGGGTCAGGGAGGGTTTGGGAGTGGACACCCCGGAGCCGCAGGAGGCCCTGGATGGATGCCCCATATCCCGGCCAGCTGCAGCTGCGCTTTCCCGGCAGGAGGAGCTTCCCTGTGCCGGGAGTGGGAATGGGGGCTGGATCTGGGTTTAGGGGGCTGGTGATCCCCACTTTGGGGCCGGCACGAGGCAGCTGTGGGGCTGGTGGGGGGGATTGGATGGGCTGCTCCCTGTTCCTCCTCTCAACCCCAAGCCAATGTCCTGGTCCTAATAACTCCTGGTCCTAATAAAACCAGAATCCCATCCTAATAAAGCCTGATCCTTAATAAAACCTGTATCCTGGTCCTAGTAACTCGTGATCCTAATAGTACCAACATCTCAGTCCTAATAATGTCTGATCCCAATAACACCAGTATCCCAGTCCTAACAGCTTCTGATCCTAATAACACCATCCTGATCCTAACGAAGTCTGATCCTAATAAAACCTGTATCCTGGTCCTAATAACTCCTGATCCTAATAGTACCAGCATCTCAGTCCTAATAACACCTGATCCCAGTAACACCTGACCCCAAAAACATCAGTATCCTAGTCCTAACAACTTCTGATCCTAATAACACCATCCTGATCCTCATAATTCCTGATCCTAATAGTACCAGCATTCTGGTCCTAATAATAACACCTGAGCTTAATAATGCCTGATCTCAATACTGACACCCTCATCCTAAAAATCCTAATAATTCCCAATTCTTATAATGCCTGATCCTGATAACTCCTGATCCCAAAGCACCAGCATCCCCGTCCTAAATCATGCCAGCGCTAATGATCCCTGTCCTCGGGCAGCGTCTGGTGGCCGCAGCTGCTTTCGGCACAGGCTGGCTCCAGGAATAGCTCCCAGACCTGATTCCTGCCCTTCTCCTTTATTCCGGCCTGGCAGAGGACATTCCCATTTTCCAGGCCAGCCCGGCCCTGGCTGCAGGACGGGGCAGCTCAGGTCAGGCAGCCCCGCTCGGTGGGGGCCCTCCCGTGAGCCCCCAGGCTGTGGCCGCGACAGAAATTCCCCCAAAATTCAAGCTCGGAGCCCCTCAGGACATTTCTAAGGCAAGGGGGGGGAAGGCGGGAGCTGGCGGGAGCCGGGAGCGAAGAACTGGAACGGAGAATTGTGTTTTCCTTTAAATGTCATGTTTTTTTAAGCTCATTTTTGCACTTGAGTTTGGCGAAGCTGAGAAGCCTTAAGTGACAAACCAGCTGTCCCCCGGCGCAGCGCAGCCACCCCCGCCCCGCCTCCGCCCCCGGCCCCGCTCCTGCGGCCCCCCCGAGCCCCTCCAGCTCCCATCCCTGACCCCTCCTCACCCCCCGCCCCCCAAAATTGGGGTGGGCGGCGCGGGGGCGGCCGCGGAGGAGTCGGCGATCCTCCCAGCGGGGTTGTGTCTGTCGGGGGTGCTGCGAGGCAAAGCTGGCACTGTGAGGGTGCTGCCGGGTGGGTGCGTGGGGGTCCCCCAGCCCCACGGGGGTCCCCCAGCCCCACGGGGGTCCCGCAGCCCCCCCTGCCCACCCCGCGGACTCACCCCGCGGGGTTAAGCCCAGTAGACAGGGAGGAGGCTGCAGAGGATGCTCGCCGTGGTGCCCAGCAGGGAGAGGTCAGCCAGGGGCATGGAGATCCTGTCCTCAGCCTGGACAGAGGGGACAAGGGACATTCTTCATCATCATCATCATCTTCATCACTCCTCATCGAGGGGCTGCACAAGGCACCGAGCCCCTCACTCACCCTGCCCCAGCCAGGTCCTCACCTGCCGGCGCCGGAAGGTCTCGACCACGGTGTCCAGCCCCGGGATGTTGTCCTTGTCCACGCGGGTCACGAAGCAGACGCGGTGCAGCCGGGGTCTGTAGCTCACCAGCAGCTGTGGGAAGCCAGACCGGGGTCAGCTCCATCCCACCGCCCCCTCCCCGCGTCCCCCAGAGCCCCCCACTCACATTTTTATAATCGTAGATGACCGTGGCGGCGTTCCCGTCCCCTCTGTCCAGGTAGAAAGCGGCCGCGTCCTCCTCCCAGGCGTGTCCAGCCCACAAACCGCTCCGCAGGACCTGCAGGGGGGCGAGGGGGGATCTCAGGGGGCAGCAGCCCCTCCCCGTGGGCATCGGGGGGTTCCCCACTGATGTCACCGGGAGGGGGTCCCCACTGATGTCACCGGGAGGGGGTCCCCACTGATGTCACCGGGAGGGGATCCCCACTGATGTCACCGGGAGGGGATCCCCACTGATGTCACCGGGAGGGGGTCCCCACTCACGGTGTCGGCGTGGCGCTGGTCAACGCTCAGCCACATCAGCAGCGCGCCGGCGATGATGGCCACCAGCAGGACCACCACGACCACCAAGATGAGCAAGCCACGGAGGTGGCAGCAGCTCAGGAGCTTGCGGGGCAGGTAGCAGAGCAGCCGAGGGAGGAAGCACAGGGACTTAGTGAGGCAGCCGGAGCAGCTGGCACAGCCGGGACACCCGGGACACTTGGGGCACTTGGGGCACCTGCAGCACTTGGGCAGGCAGCAGCATTTGGCGCAGCACAAGCTGCATCTGGTGCAGCATTTGGCGCAGCACACGCTGCATCTGGTGCAGCACTTGGCGCAGCACGAGGCGCAGGGCAAGCAGCAGCCTGGGCAGCAGCAGCCGTTCCCTGAGTCCTGGAAAGCGTGGGGACATGGGGTCAGCAGGGTGGGCATGGGACAGGGGGATGCAGGGGGATCTCATCCCACTGCCCCCCAGCATCCCGCTACCCCTGGGCACTGGGAATGCAGCATCCCACGGTCCAAATGCCCATGCTGGGCACTGGTGCCTTGCTGGGATAAACTGGGCAAAGCCCCGTGCCCAGCTGGCTGCAGGGACACCCCAGTGTGGCAGTGCCACCCTGCAGGGACTCACCTCCTCTTCAAGCACCACCTGCTTCATGCTGCTCTCCATGGCTGCCGCCTCCTCCTCCTCCTCCTTCCATTCCCAGCCCAGCCTGGCTGCAAAGACTGGGAATTTTATATTGGGACACTGGGGTGGGGACCCTGTGAAGGGTTTGGTGGCCCCAGGGCGCAGTCGGGCCCTGGCATGTGACGCACTCCACTCGTGTTTGCTGACCGCCCACTCCCTGCTGGATCCCCCTGGGAACCTGCAGCTCGAGAGGCTGCGAGGCCACTGGGTCAAGGACCCTTGTCCCCAGGCACGGGGACTTCTCTGCTGCCCAGGAGCGAGGTGGCAGGGCCAAAGCAAACCCTCCAGGGTGGAGCATCCGGCCGTGGTGAGACCTGGCTCGCGTCCCTTCGCCAGCTCGGACACCTGCAGCTGCTTGATGTGGCAAGGAACAAACAGGACATTAAAAATTTCCTGTAATCCACAGGGATGGGGTGGGAGCGGGGCCACCAGGGTGTGGGGAAGTGTCCCTGATCCTCATTCTTGGTCTTGAGGACACTCAGACACCACTGCCCGTGGCTTTTGGGGCTGGGTGTGGATTTTTTTGGGGTGAGGGCGTCCCAGCTCTGACATGTCCCCCTCAGGTGACAGGGGGACACTGCTGGGCCTTGGTCTTGCCCATCCACGAGCCCCTCCTGCAGCTGGGCTTAGGCTGGGACCCCTCCAGCCACTCCTAAGACCCCCAAACCTCAGCCAGGGATGGGGGGGTGAACGCTGCCTCCTTTCCCGGGATGTCAAGGGCCACGAGAGCCCCTTGAGTGGCTCCTGGTTGTTTGTTCTCAGCCACCGTGGGAGCCCTTATCGCCTCTCCTGGCCCTGGGCACCCTCTTGACCCAGCTCCTTATCACAGTCAGGGTGTTTTGGGAACCAGAGCTGCTGGCACTGAGTCAGCACACGGGAACTCGCAGTGTCCCTCCTGTTCCCAGCAAAGTGTCACCCCCCCTCCCGGAGCTGTGACCTCCCCTCCCTGCCCGTGGCAGTGGTTTTGGGGACAACGCTGACTTTGCAGCTCTGGAAAGGTCAAATCAACCTCTTGGGGTCTCTTTTTCCCCCTCCCAGCCCTGCTGCACCTTCATTTTTCAGTGCAGCCCTCGGAAGTGGCCCCAAAGGTGGCTCCCAGCTGATGAGGGGCAAGAGGGGCTGGAATGGGTGGGAAAAGGGAGAGGATGAGGATGGGAGGGAGCTGGAGCAAGTGGGTGGTGGTGTCTGTGGATAACCCAGGGCTCGGTTCCCATGGGGGACGTGGCACAGCCCCTCTGTCCCCACCTGCACCCGAAGGGGACAGGGTTGGGAGCGTTTCCCGAAGGTCTGGAAGTGCAGAGGTTGCTCCTTCCACCTCAGCCTCCATCCGTGCAACTGGGAGGGCAGAGGTGGGGACACTGGGGGGACACAGATGGGGACACTGTGGGGACACAGGTGGAGACACTGGGACGGCACAGGTGAGGACACTGGGGGGACACAGATCGGGACACTGGGAGGGCACAGGTGAGGACACTGAGGGGACACAGGTGGGGACACTGAGGGGACACAGGTGAGGACACTGGGGGGCCACAGATGGGGACACCAGGAACATCGTGTGCAATTGTGCTGCTGCCCCCGTGTTCAAAACCTCCCGAGCTCCTCCCACCCCAACCTGAGGGATTCCCCTCCCCACCCTGCACCCCACAAGGAGACACCCCTGGGACACCGTGTCCCTGTCCCCAGCACCCCAGGAAGGACAAGAGCACCACTTGGACGTGGGGGCACAGCCTTTACTTTGCAGACAGAAGCAAATCCCAAAGCAAATCCCACTTTTTGCAGTGGGAAAGCCGCGGTGCCAAGCGACAGTGGATGGAGCACCCCCGTGGCGGGGTGGCTGTCCCCGGGATGGGGACAAGAGGACATTCCCGGGTATCCCGCCTGGAAGGCGACATGGGGGACAGGGACATCGCCATCGTGCTGTGCCACCCCGCTGGGAGCTGCTCCTACGCCCAGAACACGGGCACGGTGCTGCAGAGGATGTTGATGGTGGTGCCCAGGACGGAGCGATCAGCCAGGGCCACGGCCTTGTCCCCAACGTCCTCATCCTGCAGGACACAGAACGGAGCAGGGGCTGCCACCCTCGGCAGCCACAGTGTCCCCTCCAGAGGCGACAAACCCCCAGCCCCACATTTCCCGGGGTGCTGTGCTGAGCCCAGCGGGGTGGTCACCACTCACCTGCCGCCGCTGGAAGGTCTCGGTGACAGCGTCCAGCCCCGGGAAGTTGTCCTTGTCCACGCGGGTGATGTAGCAGGCGCGGTGCCGCCACGACCTGTAGGCGACCAGCAGCTGTGGGCAGACAGAGCCAGCTCAGCTCAGCTCAGCCCCGTGGTGTCCCCGTCGCGCCCGCGCCCAGGTCCCCTCGCACCTTGCTGTAGTCGTACACCACCGTGGCCGAGGCGTTGAGCCCGTCCCGCACCACGAACGTCCCGGTCCTTTCCTTCTTGCTCATGGCGAGCTGCTGCGGGGTGCCCTCGCCATCCAGCCCCTGGATGGTCATCCGCAACACCTGCCAGGGGCAGAGGGCTCAGGGAGCTCTGCGGGGGCTGAACCCCGTCCCTACAAAGCTCCGGTGCCATCCCGACCCCCCTCCCGGAGCCGGTGGCACCGCGGTGCCTCCCTGTCCTCACCGTCTCGGCGTGGGACTCGCTGAGGTGCAGCCCCAGCAGGAGGAAGGTGACGTTGACCACCACGAGGGCCACCACCACCAGCACCGCCATCAGCAGGAGGCTCTTGAGCTCGTGGGGGATGCAGGGCAGGCGCGGGGACTCCGTGTACCTCTGTTGGGGACACAGGGGAGCTGCCAGGGCCGGGGGTGGCAGCGGGGGCTCAGCCCCAGGCCCAGGGTGGGCGGTGGGTGCTCCTTACCGGAGGTGCCTCCTCCATCAGCGCCTCTTTGGAGCTGTCGTCCATGTCGCCGTGTGCTCCTGTCCCTTTGCCAGCCCGAGCCCGGGGGGATTTATAGGATCCCGGCTGGCTGGGGAAGGCTGGGGCCACTCCAGCTGCCAGAGTGCCACTTGTGCTGTTTGCTGAGCCCGGAGAAGAACCAGGGAGGGGACACGAATCCTCCAAGGGCAGCGGTGGGGGTGCCAAGGCAAACAGAGGGCAGCGCCCGCCCTCCACGCCCAGCCCTGTGGCAGAAAGGGCCGCAGCACCCCCAGCACGTCCCCGGGGGGGGGCTGCACCCCTGGTTCTGCACGGGCAGCTGTGTGACCCCCCCGGGGCGGGGAAGGAGCTGGCTGGACTCATTGTTCCCGCGGGCTCCGTGCCAGGGACGGCGCAGATGGACGCCTGGCATGGGAGCGATGGGTGCCTGGGACGGACGGGGGCCGGGGGTGGCGTGGATGGGTGCCCAGCGCGCCGCGGCCACGGCGGGCAGGGAGCTGGCGCGGCCATCGCTGCGCTGCCGAGGTGGGGGAGCCTCTGCGGGGGAGTCACCCGTGTCCTGTCCCCCATCCCTGAGAGCCCCAAAAGCACCCGGTGGCCGCCAGCCCGGCGTGGAACGCCGAGTTTGGTCGCTGCCGGGGACACGCGCGCACGGACACGCGTGCACGGGGATGCTGGCGCTGTCACTCAGCCGCATCCCTCCCTCCCTCCCTCCTTCCCTCCCTCCCTCCCGCAGCAGCGGGCATGGTGTGCTGCAGAGCCGCGGGTCAGGCGCCCGCAGCCTCCGCCGCTTCTCCTCCGCACTGAGATCTCCGAGGAAATTTTAAAAAAAGAGAGGAAAAAAAGCTTTTCCACGGCTCCCGGGCACGGCGGCGTTGGGAGCAGCTCAGGGATCACACCGGGGTAAGGCCAGGGCGTGATGGAGCTGCGGCGCGGCAGGAGGATGCTGAGGGACCGGCTCCCCGCTCGCCTCCTCCTCCTCCTCCTCCTCGCCGTGGCCTGGCTCTGGCTGCCGGCGGAGGGGCGGCGGCCCCCCCGGCCTCCCCCGTGCCCCCCGAGCTGCTCCTGCACCCGGGACACGGCTTTTTGCGTGGACTCCAAGGCTGTGCCCAAGAACCTGCCCCCCGAGGTCATCTCGCTGTGAGTACCTTGGGTGGGGACAGGGTTGGGGACAGCGTCACACGCCAGGAGTGCAGCGCTGGCAGGGGGTGCTGGCTGTCCTGGAGGGGCAGGGACAGCCCCTCGGTGCTGCTTCGGGGGACAAACGCGTGGCAGGGTGGGGTGCGGGCGGTGTGGGGGGCTCTGCGGGAAGGAGGAGGCTGGGGACAGCCCGGGACCTGTCCCCGTGTCCTGCGGTGCTGGCACACGCAGCCATCCATCAGTGCCAGGCAGAGCAGGGCTGCAGCCTGTCCCCGCCGCGACCTTGGGGACCAGAGCCCCGAGGGGACGCAGCTGTGACCTTGGGGACCGTAACCCCAAGGGGACACGGCTGGGGAGGGGGGGGGTCCTGATGGAGGGTCCCTGGGGACACGGCGGTTCCCCGGAGGCTGGCACGCGGAGTGTGGCAGATGTGTGTGTTTACACGCGTGTGAGTGTGCTTACACACCCATTTGTGTGTCACACCCGTGTGCGTGTGCTTACACACCTGTCCGTATGTGTCACACCTGTGTGCGTGTGCTTACACACCTGTCCGTATGTGTCACACCTGTGTGTGTGTGCTTACACACCTGTCCGTATGTGTCACACCCGTGTGCGTGTGCTTACACACCTGTCTGTATGTGTCACACCTGTGTGCGTGTGCTTACACACCCATCCATGTGTGTGTCACATCTGTGTGCATGTCACACCTGTGTGCATGTATTTACACACCCGTGTGTGTCACACCTGTGTATGTCACAGCTGTGTGCGTGTGTTTACACACCCATCCGTGTGTGTCACACCGTGTGTCACACCTGTGTGTGTGTGCTTACACACCCGCCCATGTGTGTTACACCCATCTGTGTGTGTTTGCACAGCCGTCCGTGTGTGTCACACCTGTGTGCATGTGCTTACACACCCGTCCGTGTGTTACGCACATCTGTGCGTGTTTACACACCCGTCCGTGTGTGTTTGCACGCCTGTCCGTGTGTGTTTACACACGTGAGTGTGCACATGGCCCCGGGCCAGGCGCTGCCGCAGGGCGTGGGCAGCCTGGGGTGGGTGCCAGCCCCCTGCACCTCGTCCCCTCCCTGTCCCCCCGCAGGGCAGGGTGGCTGTGAGGGTCCCTCTGCCACATCGCAGGAGCCCGCAGGGGCCGCGCGGGCAGGCAGCAGGTGACAGGTGACACGGGGCTGGTGCTGGGGGGACACAGCGGTGGCAGTGCCATCCCCTGGTGTGACGCTCCGTCTCTCCCGCAGGACGATGGTGAACGCGGCCTTCACGGAGATCCGGGAGGCGGCTTTCGCCCACATCCCCTCGCTGCAGTTCCTGTGGGTGTCCCGTGTCCCCCGGTGCTCCCCTCGGTGCCATCCCTGCCCCACCCCGGCGCTGACGCCTCCCCCCTCTCTCTCCGCAGCCTCCTCAACTCCAACAAGTTCACGCTGATCGGGGACAACGCCTTCGCCGGGCTGTCGCACCTGCAGTACCTGTGTGTGACATGGGGACACGGGCACAGGGAGGGCACAGGGAGGGCGGGGGCATCCTCGGGATGGCGCCGTCACTCTCCGCTCCCGTTCCAGGTTCATCGAGAACAACGACATCCAGGCGCTTTCGAAGGGCACCTTCCGCGGGCTCAAGTCCCTGACACACCTGTGAGCACCTGGGGGACACGGTGGGGGTGGCACGGTCCCCCCATCGCTGTCAGGGATGTGTCACCTCCACCACCCTTCTTGTCACCCAGGTCCTTGGCCAATAACAACCTGCAGACGCTGCCACGGGACCTCTTCAAGCCGCTGGACATCCTGAGTGACCTGTGAGGCTGCCACAGCACCGGGGACTCCTGGGGACACCGGGCTGGGGACAGGGTGACATCCCGGGGGCTGGGGCTTGGGCAGGGTGCTGTGTGCTGGGGGTGACTCGGTGCCATCCCTGGCAGGGACGCCCAGGACATTGAGCTGGGGACAGGGTGACATCCTGGTGGGTGCTGGGGGCGACTCCGTGCCATCCCTGGCAGGGACTCTAGGACACTGATTTGGGGACAGGGTGACATCATGGTGGGTGCTGGGGGTGACTCGGTGCCATCCCTGGCAGGGACGCCCAGGACATTGAGCTGGGGACAGGGCGACATCATGGTGGGTGCTGGGGGTGACTCGGTGCCATCCCTGGCAGGGACCCCCAGGGACACCAGACTGGGGAGAGGGTGACTTCCTGGTGGGTACTGGGGATGACTTGGTGTCACCCCTGGCAGGGACTCTAGGACACTGAGTCGGGGACAGGGTGACATGCTGGTGGGTGCTGGGGGTGACTCGGTGCCATCCCTGGCAGGGACCTGCGTGGCAACACGCTGGCCTGTGACTGCAAGATCAAGTGGCTGGTGGAGTGGCTGGAGAGCACCAACACCACGGTCCCCGCCGTCTTCTGCAGCAGCCCCGGGCAGTTCGAGGGACAGCGGATCCGGGACCTGGCGCTCAGTGACTTCCAGTGCATCACCACGGGTAAAGGACCACCGTCACCTGTCACCTGTCACCTGTCACCTCACTCCTGGGTGTCCAGACCCTCACCGCCACCTCTCCCCGCTGCAGATTTCGTGATGCACCAGGTCCTGCCCTTCCAGGCGGTGTCGGCCGAGCCCTTCACCTACGCCAGCGACCTGTACGTGGCCCTGGCACAGCCGAGCGCCAGCAGCTGCTCCATCCTCAAGTGGGACTACGTGGAGCGCAAACTCCGCGACTTCGACCGCATCCCCGGTGAGGAATCGGGCTTGGGGTCCTGTCCTGGGCTGGGACCCCGTTTGGGGTGACGTGGGACGGGCACAGCCCCGGCGTGACGTGGTTTCGCTGCCAGCTCACTCGGCGGTGCACTGCAAGCCCATCGTGGCGCAGGACCAGCTCTACGTGGTGGTGGCGCAGCTCTTCGGCGGCTCCTACATCTACCGCTGGGACACGGCCGTGGACAAGTTCATCAAGATCCAGGACATCGACAGCCAGAAGATCCGCAAGCCCAACGACATCGAGGCCTTCCAGATCGAGGGCGACTGGTACTTCGTCATCGCCGACAGCTCCAAGGCGGGCTCCACCAGCCTCTACCGCCTCAACCAGAACGGCTTCTACTCCCACCAGGCCCTCCACGCCTGGCACCGCGACACCGACGTGGAGTACGTGGAGAACGACGGCAAACCCCGGCTGATCATCTCCAGCAGCTCCCAGGCGCCCGTCATCTACCAGTGGAGCCGGGCGCAGAAGCAGTTCGTGCCGCAGGGCGAGGTGGGCGAGATGCTGGATGTGCAGATGGTCAAGCACTTCAGGGCCAAGCGGGACCAGTTCCTGTGCCTGAGCCGCTACATCGGCGACTCCAAGGTGGTGCGCTGGGAAGGGCAGCGCTTCGTGGAGGTGCAGACGCTGCCGTCGCGCGGCTCCATGGTGATGCAGCCCTTCGCCGTGGGGCAGCGGCAGTACCTGGCGCTGGGCAGCGACTTCTCCTTCACCCACGTCTACCTGTGGGAAGAGGAGAAGCAGAAGTTCGCCAAGTTCCAGGAGCTGTCGGTGCAGGCGCCGCGCGCCTTCCGGGCCGTGCCGGCGGCCGACGTGCAGCTGCTGCTGGCGCCCAGCTTCAAGGCCAACACGCTGGTGTACCGGCACGTGGTGGTGGACCTGAGCCTGTAGCCGCGGAGAGCCACCGGACACGCATGCGACCACCACCCCCTGCCCCCTCTGGGCACCCCCTGCCCCGGCCCTCCACCTTCACCCGGCCCCACGGTGCCTCAGTTTCCCCACGGTGCTCCCGGTTTCACCCCGTGGGATGCAGGGAGGGAGGGTGGGACACCCCGGGCACTGCAGAGCTGCAGCCTTGGGGGGGTGGTGAGGGTGGGGGGGTTTTTGTCGGCTCGGGGCCATGGGCTGGGATCTGGTGGCAGGAAGGGAGGGGACAGCGGGCAGGGATGAGGCAGGAAGGGTGAGGGGTTCTCAGGATGCTGAGGGACTTCCAGGATGCTCCAAGGTGGGTGGGGTGGGGCGCCCTGAGGAGGATGGAATATTCCAAGGTGGATGAGGATGGGATGTTCCAAGGTGGACGAGGATGGGATGCTGAGGGTGATGATGGGATGCCCAAGGTGGATGAGGATGGGATGCTGAGGGTGATGATGGGATGCTCTGAGGTGGATGAGTATGGGATGCTGAGGGTGATGATGGAATGCCCAAGGTGGATGAGGATGGGATGCTGAGGGTGATGATGGGATGCCCAAGGTGGATGAGGATGGGATGCTGAGGGTGATGATGGGATGCCCAAGGTGGATGAGGATGGGATGCTGAGGGTGATGATGGGATGCCCAAGGTGGATGAGGATGGGATGCTGAGGATGATGATGGGATGCTCTGAGGTGGATGAGGATGGGATGCTGAGGATGATGATGGGATGCTCCAAGGTGGATGAGGATGGGATGCTGAGGGCGATGATGGGATGCTCCGAGGTGGATGAGGATGGGATGCTGAGGGTGATGATGGGATGCTCCGAGGTGGATGAGGATGGGATGCTGAGGGAGATGATGGGATGCTCCGAGGCGGATGAGGATGGGATGCTGAGGGTGATGATGGGATGCTCTGAGGCCATCACGATGCTCCAGGGTGCAAATGTGATGCCCTGAGGACAGTGGGGTGCTCCAGGATGCTCCGAGGTGGATGGCATGGCCAAAGTGGATGGGGTGGGGTGCCCTGAGGAGGATGGGATGCTCCGAGGCGGATACGGATGGGATACTGAGGACGATGATGGATGCCCCAAACACCACGGGATGCTCCAGGATGCTCCGAGGCGGACACAAATGCAATGCCCCGAGCAGGATGGGATGCTCCAGGATGCTCCGAGGAGGACGCAGACTGAGCAGTGGAACTCCCGGGGTCCGAGGCAGCAGCTCCTGCCCCTCTCCGTGCATGCCCAGCAGCTCCCCGTGCCCATGGCCCCCCTGCCGGGCAGCACCCAGCGTGCCCGCGGGGTGTCCGTGCCCACCGAACCCCCCAATAAACACACTGTGACCCCCAGCCCTGTCCGTGTGTCCTTCCAGCTCCATCCCAGCAGCGCCGGCGAGCGGGAATTCCTCATTTTAGGGCGCTCCAGGCCCCGCACGTGGCGTTTTTTCCAGCAGAAACCTTGGCCCACGGTGCGGGTGGGAAGCAGGAGGAGTTTCCCCAGGCAGGGGAGTCCCCGCTGGACTGGTTTTCCAGGGGAGCCTTTCCCTGGCTCCCAGGCGGATGAATAAATATTCATGTGAAAAACCACCAATTAAGCGCACAAATGGAGATCCTCTCGCAGGTAACACCCCCGGGGCACGGGATGGGTTTGGGGAGCGGGATTTCACCTGCGCGGCTGCTCCCAGGAAATCGCCACGTGGCTCTGCCTCAGTTTCCCTGGCAGGGAAAAGCAGATTTGAAAGCACAGGGAGCACTGCAGGAGGGTTCTGGCACTTCCACAGGGATGGGGAATTCGGGAAACCCTGGATCAGTCCTGGAGCTGCAGTGCCAAGGGGGAGATGGCCCAGACTGGCGATTCCAGCAGGTTTTGTTTTCTCAGGAGCGTCTCTCAGGTCTCCACATCGTCCACCAGAGCACCAAAAAAACATCACGTCCCCTCCAGACCCCAAAATAATTCTTCAGCATCAATCAAAGTGGGTTTCCCCTCCCTTCCCTACCAATTTATTGCTTTAAAAATTGCACGTTTTAATATATAAAAGTATCTATATTGGGGAATTAATTTATATGGATTAGGGAATATTTAACGCATGTTCTATATTAATATAGCGTGTATTAATATAGTAATATTTAATATATTAGGAGAACTTTAAACACGAAGTTTTTAGGCTTGTTTAGTATATTCTATATTGATATTTAACATATTTTAGGGAATTTATAAAACGTTTTTATTTTATAAAACTGTGAGTCACCTCCCCCGTGGGGGTCATGTCGCCCTTTTAAGGGCATTGCCCTTTTAAGAGGCTCCGTTGCCCTTTTAAGGGCATTGCCCTTTTAAGAGGCCGCCTTGCCCCTTTAAGCGCGTTGCCCTTTTAAGAGCGGCCCTGTGGGGCCCGGGCCGCGCCTGCGCGGCTCCGCTGCTGCAACTTTCAACTTTTCGGATTCGCTGCTTCGGGGTTCGGGGGGGATTTTGGGGGGATTCGAGGGGATTTGGGGGCTCCAGGGGGGGCGCAGCACCGACCCTCCCGCCCGGCACTGCCCGGGCCTTCAGCCCCCGGCCGCACCATGGTGTCCTGGATCCTCTGCCGGGTGATTGAGTGAGTGGGGTCCGCCCGGTGGGACGGGGGAGGGGCTGCAGGGCGGGGGTGCCCCCGGGGGGGGGGGGGTCAGGAATATTCCCGATCCCCTGTTCCCCCTTTGGGTATTCCATTAATGGGGTCCCCGTGCTGCTCGGAGAGGCCCCGGGCGGTGTTTGGGGTCTCTGGGATGGGGGTACCCCCAAAACACGGCACCCCCAAAATGGCTCCCTGAGGGGCCCACCTGGGCCCACCTGGGCCGGCCTGGGGAGGGTGGGCACGGCCTGGGGTCCCCCTGCAGCACCTGTGGGTGGGGGTCCCCCTGTATCGCTTGGGTGGGGTCTGTGCTCCATCCGAGGGGGTCCCTGCATCACCCATGGGTGGGTGTCCCGTGTATTGCCCTGGAGGGGTCCCTGCATCACCCATGGGTGGGATCCCCCTGCATTACGCGTGGGTGGGATCCCTTTTATCACCTTGGAGGGGTCCCTGCCCCATCCCAGGGGGACCCTGCATCACCCTTGGGTGGGGGTCTCCCTGCATCACGCGTGGGTGGGGGTCCCGTGTATTGCCCTGGAGAGGTCCCTGCATCACCCATGGGTGGGGGTCCCTTGTATTGCCCTGGAGGGGGTCCCCCTGCATCACCCTTGGGTGGGGGTCCCCCTGCATCACGCGTGGGTGGGGGTCCCGTGTATTGCCCTGGAGGGGGTCCCCCTGTATCACCCTTGGGTGGGGTCCCCCTGCATCTCCCGTGGGTGGGGGTCCCTTATATTGTCTTGGAAGGGTCCCCGCCCCATCCGAGGGGGTCCCCCTGCATCACCCTTGGGTGGGGTCCCCCTGCATCACCCGTGGGTGGGGGTCCCCTGTATAGCCCTGGAGGGGTCCCTGCCCCATCTGAGGGGGTCCCCGCATCACCCATGGGTGGGATCCCCCTGCATCTCCCGTGCATGGGGGTCCATTGTATTGCCTTGGAGGGGTCTCTGCATCATCCGAGGGGGTCCCTGCCCCATCACAGGGGGTCCCTGCATCTCCCGTGGGTGGGGGTCCCGTGTATTGCCCTGGAGGGGTCCCTGCCCCATCCGAGGGGGTCCCTGCCCCATCACAGGGTGTCCCTGCATCTCCCGTGGGTGGGGGTCCCGTGTATTGCCCTGGAGGGGTCCCTGCTCCATCCCAGGGGGTCCCTGCATCACCCGTGGGTGGGGGTCCATTGCATTGCCCTGGAGGGGTCCCCGCCCCATCCGAGGGGGTCCCCCCACCGTTCGAGGGGTCCCTGCTCAGGGGGTCCCCACATCTCCTGGGGGGGATCCCTGCTCGGAGCGCCTCACCGGGACACCCGCTGGCTGTTCGGGGGTGGTGGCACCTCACCCAGTGCCTGGGGACGGAGCTTGGCAGCGACACCGCGGCGACGGAACCCGCGGGGACCCAGCCCGCGCCCCGCCGCCTCCCCCTGCCCCTACCCGACAGGTCGGGCCGGTCCCGCGGCCGCGGCAGCGACACCGCGCTCATGGCTGAGTGTCCCCGCCGGCTCCCGGAGCCTTTTCCCGGCCTCTCCGGGCTCGGGGTGCTGCTGGAGCGGGTCAAGGCCCGGCTCCGGCGCTGGGGCCGGCAGCTGCGCTGGTCGCTGCTGCTGCTGCTCTACGCGGGGTGGCCGCGCTGCCTCACGCCCGCTCTGCCCTACAGGCTGCTCTTCGGGATGCTCTACCCGGCATACGCGTCCTACAAGGCTGTGAAGACGAAAAACATCCGGGAATACGTGAGTCGAGTGCTCGGGGAGTCCTTTCCGGGGCTCTGGTCCCCCCTCTTTTCCCAGGGCTCCAGTCCCTGCCCCTTTCCCAGTCTCTAGTCCCTCTTTCTGGGGTTCAGCCACCCCTTTTCCCAAGCTCCAGTTCCCCCCTTTTCCCAAACTCCAGTCCTTCATTTTCCTGGTCTCCAGTCCCTCTTTCTGGGGTTCAGCCACATTTTCCCAAGCTCCAGTTTCCCCCCCTTTTCCCAAGCTCCAGTCCCCTCCTTTCCAAGGCTCCAGTCCCCCTTTCTGGGGTTCAGCCACCTTTTCCAAGGCTCCAGTTCCCCCCCTTTTCCCGGGCACCAGTTTCCCCCCCTTTTCCCAAGCTCCAGTTTCCCCCCCTTTTCCCAAGTTCCAGTTTCCCCCCCTTTTCCCAAGTTCCAGTTTCCCCCCCTTTTCCCAAGTTCCAGTGCCCTTTCTGAGGCTCCAGTTCCCCTTTCTGGGGTCCAGCCCCCCTTTTCCCAGGCTCCAGTCCCCCCACTTTTCCCAAGCTCCAGTTCCCCCCTTTTCCTGGTCTCCAGTCCCCCTTTCTGGGGTTCAACCACCCCTTCCTCAGCAGTGTCCCCCTTCCCAGGCTCCAGTCCCCCTTTCTGGGGTCCAGCCCCCCTTTTTCCAGGCTCCAGCCCCCCCCTGACAGCCCCCCCTGTCTCCCCCAGGTCCGGTGGATGATGTACTGGATCGTCTTCGCTCTCTTCATGGCCACAGAGACCTTCACCGACCTCCTCATCTCCTGGTGAGGAGCTCTGGGGGTCCCCAGGAGCCCCCCCAGAGCTGATGTTTGGGGGGACCAGGAGCTTTTGGACCCCCCCCTTCCCATCTCGTGCCCCTCTCCCCCAGGTTCCCCTTTTACTACGAGGTGAAGATGGCCTTTGTCATCTGGCTGCTGTCCCCGTACACGCGCGGGGCCAGCCTGCTCTACCGCCGCTTCGTGCACCCCACGCTGGCCCGCAAGGAGAAGGTACCAAATTCCCGGGATTTCGGGGTTTTCCCAGCCTGGCCTGGGGTTCGACCCCCCTGAGTTGGGGTGGTGATGGCCCGGGGAGGTGGCAGTGCCTTGGGAGGTGACACAGTGCCCTGGGAAGTGGCACAGTGCCCTAAGAGGTGACAATGCTCAGGAACATGGTGATGCATTGGGGGGTTACAGTGCCCTGGGACATGACAATGTCCTGGGAGGTGACAGTTCCCTAGGAGGTGACAATGCTCAGGGACATGGTGATGCCCTGGGAGGTGACAATGCTCAGGGACATTTCAATACCCCAGGACATGCTGATGCCCAGGGATGTTGTGATGTCCCTGGAGGTGACAATGCTCAGGGACGTGGCAATGCCCTGGTAGGTGGCAGTTCCCCGGGGGATGGCATCACCCTGAGAGGTGACAATGTCCCAGGACATGATGATACCATGGGATGTTGTGATGTCCCTGGAGGTGACAATGCCCAGGGACATGGTGACATGGTGATGCACTGGAGGGTGACAGTTCCCTGGGAGATGACAGTGCCCAGGGACGTGGTGATGCCCTGGGAGGTGACAATACTCAGGGACATTTCAATACCCCAGGACGTGATGATGCCCAGGGATGTTGTGATGTCCCTGGAGGTGACAATGCCCAGGGACATGGTAATGCACTGGGGGGTGACAGTGCTCAGGGACATGGTGGTGCACTGGAGGGTGACAGTTCCCTGGGAGGTGACAATGCCCAGGGACATGGTGATGCCCTAGAAGGTGGCATTCACTGGGAGATGGCAATGCCCTGGAAGGTGACAATGGTCAGGAACATGGCGATGCCCTGGGAGGTGACTGTTCCCTAGGAGGTGACAATGCCCAACGACATGGCATTGCCCTGGAGGGTAACAGTTCCCTGGGATGTGACAATGCCCAGGGACATGACATTGCCCTGGGAGGTGACAATGCCCCAGGAAATGATGATACCATGGGATGTTGTGATGTCCCTGGAGGTGACAATGCCCAGACTCGGCGACATGGTGATGCTCTAGGAGGTGACAGTTCCCAGGGAGGTGACAATGCTCAGGGACATGGTGATGCCCTGGGAGGTGACAATGCTCAGGGACATGGTGATGCCCTGGGAGGTGACAATGCTCAGGGACATTTCAATGCCCCAGGACACGAGGATGCCCAGGGATGTTGTGACAATGCCTGAAGGTGACAATGCCTGGGGCCATGGTGATACCTCAGGCCATGGTGATTCCCTGGGAGGTGATGACATCCCAGGACATGGCCATGCCCCGGGAGGTGACAATGCCGCAGGCCATCCCTTCTCAGGCCATCCCACGACCCCTCTTGTCTCTCAGGACATCGACGCGTTCCTGGTCCGGGCCCGGGAGCGCGGCTACGAGACCGCGCTGCGCTTCGGCAAGAGGGGCCTCAACCTGGCGGCCACCGCCGCGGTCCAGGCGGCCACCAAGGTACCCGGGGAGGAATTCCCACCCCAGGAGAGGGCGGTGACCCCTGGATTGGGGTTTTCCTGCTCATCCTGTCCCCTCTGTGTCCCCCAACGCAGAGCCAGGGCGCGCTGGCCGGGCGGCTCCGCAGCTTCAGCATGCAGGACCTGCGCTCGCTGCCCGAGCAGGACCCCGTGCACTTCCAGGACCCCGTGCACTTCCAGGACCCGCTGTACCTGGAGGAGCAGGGGAGCCTCCAGCAGCCCCTGGGTGAGGATTTGGGGGTGTCACGCTGAGGGGGGCTCCAGCAGAGCCCACGGTGGCCGTGCTGGGAGCTGGCGTGTCTCCCTCGTCCCCAGCTTGCGGCGCCGGCCGCCGCTACGAGAGCGACACGGACGATGAGGAGCTGTGGTCGGACTCGCCGCTGTCCCCACCGAGGTCCCCACGCCGGGATCCCAAACCCCTGTCCCGCAGCCAGAGCCTGCGATCCCTGAGGAAGAACCCGGCCAAAGAGGTGCCGTGGGAGGGGACACACGGTGTGGGTGTGGGGCTGTGTGACGGGGTCCTGACCCGTCCCTGTCCCTTTGGGTCCTGACCCGTCCCCGTCCCTTTGGGTCCTGACCCGTCCCCGTCCCTTTGGGTCCTGACCCGTCCCTGTCCCTTTGGGTCCTGACCTGTCCCTGTCCCTTTCCCTGCCCAGGGCTCTTCCCGGCTCCTGCGCAGCCGGATCAGGAGGAAAGCAGCTCTTTCAGAGCAGGAGAACTGAAAATCCTGGGAGAACTTTGCCAGGAGGCTGGAGAGGAATTTGCTGCTGCGGCGTCAGGAGGGAGCAGTGGCTCCTGCATCCCTGGGGTGGCTCCTGCATCCCCGGGGATCCTCACACTGTAAATCCCTTCTGTGACCTCTGAGGTGCCTCGAGGAGGGGGGAGCTGCTCATCCCCCCCCTCCAGACCCCCCAGCTCGGCGCTGGCGCCTCTCCTGTGGGGTCTGGCCCCTCCTTTTCCCCCATCCCATGAACACTACACGCAGCTCCCCTCTCCTGGTGCCTTATTCCCGACATTCCCGTTCCCCTGGGAGCCAGGGGTGGATGTGCCTTGTCCCTCTGAAGCCAAAGCCGTGGCCCCTGGCTGGGGGGGGTCCCCCCAAACACAGACTGACACCCCCGTACTTGAACCCGGAGCGCCGGGCACTGCACGGCTTTTAACATTCCCCTCTCCCAAAAAGAGGGTTTTGTACATGGAAAAATAAACGTTGTTGCGGACTTTGGGAAGCAGGAGTTGTCCCAGGTGCTGTCCCCTTCCACAGGGAGCTTCCTGAGGTTGTTTTTTCTCCTTGGAGGAAGCTCTGGAATCCATCTGAGATTCATCCAGGGCCTCTCCCCGAGGTTTTTTCACCCATTTCCAGGATCCCAGGTAGCAGCCCCAGACTCCTCCAGGAAAGCTTCCTGAGATCTTTTCCACTGGAGGAAGCTGTACCCTCAGGGATCCATCCCAGACTCCCTCCAGGCATCTCCCAGAGGTTTTCCCCCTGTATTTCAGGTTCCAGAATTCCAGATACCATCCCCAGACTCCTCCAGGGAGCCTTCCCTGACGCTTTCTCTTTCGGAGGAAACTCCATCTTTGGGAATCCACCCCGCGCTCCTCCCGGGCATCTCCCAGGGTCTTTTCCCCCCTATTTTGTGACCCTGAGCTCTCAGGTGACATTCCCAAACTTCCCGGGGAGCCGGGATCCCTGCAGTAGCCGCGTCCCCCACGGCGTGGCAGCAGCAGCCGCGGCCCCGCCGGGACACCCGGGACGCAGCCGGACATCCCCGATGGCCCCGTGTCCCTGCCCCATCCCACCGGCGATCCCGATCCTTCCCGGGGGGCTCATCCCCCACCTGGGCGGGCGGCACGGGGGTGGCACAAGGTGACTCTGTCGCCTCCCCTGCCCCCGGGCGCCCGCCTGTCCCGCGGTGCCCCTGTCCCCTGGCATCAATCCCCTCGCTCCCAATCCTCCGTGCCCTCGCCCCTGGGGCCAGCTGTATTTTTAGCCCTTGGCTGCCGCCCGATTTCGGGGGTCTTCCCAGGGCAGCGAGAGCGGCCGGGCCCTGCCCAGGCCGGGCTGCGCGGGGCGTCCCGGGGCAGGCAGGGGTGTTGGAGCAGATTAGGTGGAGGTGGCTGGATTAGCCCCGTAAAACTGCCCGGGAGACGATTACTTAAAGCAGGAGAAGGAAGGCTGGGTGGGGACAGCGAGGGCCAGGGGGCTGCCTGTAATCCCCTAAAGCCGCTTAGGGAGCGCGGTTCCTCCAAGGATACGGCCCAGCGAGGCTGCCGGGGCGACCTGGGGGTCAAAAAAGGGGGGGGTCCTCCCACCTTGGGGGACCCCCAGGTGTGCTAAGAGAGGGGGAAAGCAGCGTTGGAGCCTCAGCGTTTCACCCCCAGGTTGGGGGTGGGGTCAGGGATTCGCAGCTTGGGGAAACTGAGGCACGGCACCAGCACCTTGCAAGGGGGGAAAGTGGGGTGCTGGGAAGAGGGGAAAAGTGGGGTGCTGGGAAGGGAGCGGGAGTTTTAGTGCCCTGTTTTGGTAAATCCCTGTGTCCCCGCAGGGGGCTGAAACCCAAGGAGGGCACGGCAGGCAGGCGGGGTGGCACAGCCCGTCCCCCGGGGGCCGAGGCAGCTCCGGCGGTGCCAGCGCTGATCCCAGCTGTGTCAGCGCACGGGCCAGTGCCAGGCTGCATCAGCAAAGCCCTAATCCCCCCCGGCTCGCCTGGCACCGCCCCAGCACAGCAGTTTAAGCGCCTGACCTGAGCTCGCCCGCTGCCATCGTCCCCTCCGGGCTGGGGGTGCCAGGCTGAGCCCCGGCTGGCACCGCTGTGGGGACCCTCGTGTCCCACCCCGGGCAGGGTTTGGGGCTGCTGGAAGGGGGGAAAGTGGGGCTGGGGGTTGTAGGAGGTGAAATAATTCGGGAGGGGGGGGGGGCTCAGGGGTTGGGTCCTCAGTGGGTTCGGGAAGGGGATTGTCCCCCTCTGCTCTGCTCAGGTGAGACCCCACCTGCATCTCAGGGGTCCCCAGGATCAGAAGGAGCTGCTGGAGCCAGTCCCGAGGAGGCCACGGAGCTGCTCCGAGGGCTGGAGTCCCTCTGGAGCCAGGCTGGGAGAGCTGGGGGTGCTCACCTGGAGAGGGGAAAGCCTTGGGGAGACCTCAGAGCCCCTTCCAGGGCCTAAAGGGGCTCCAGGAGAGCTGCAGAGGGATTTTGGCCGAGGGCCCGGAGTGCCAGGACGCGGGGAATGGCTCCCTGCCTGCATCCCTGGGAGCTGGCAGGGGCCCGGGTGACGCAGAGCTGCTCCCTGTCCTAGCTGACAGCGACACGGCCGATGCTGCGGTGCCAACCCCGGGCCGTGGTGGCACTGCCCGTCCCCTCTCCCGGCGCCCGGGGGTGCCATGGCCGGGCACTGCGGGGGTGTCACCAGTGGTGTCACCTACCCCTGTCTCTCCCCGGGCAGTGCAGGGTCAGGGAAATTGGGGTTCATTAATCCTGAACGGGATTTACCTTCCCAGGGAGCTGCTGAGTGCTTGGGGTGCCACCCCCAGAGCCCCCCTGCACCCCCCCAGCATCCTCCTCACCCCCCCCGTGCTGCTGGGAGCAGACTGAGTCCCCCCAAACCCACCCTGGTGACACCGAGTGACATCCACGCTCCTGCAACCCCCACCCCCCCCCCCCCTTCTTCCCTGCCCCACTTCCAGCTCGTTTCACCCCACTGCACCACCCCGGCCTTTGCGGTGGGATGCTCTTCCCACCCTTGGGCTGCCTTTATCCCCCTCGAACCGGCTCTTTGGGGGTCTCAGGGTGGGGTGTGACCCCCCGGACCCCCACGGGGCTCCCCCCACGGCTGTCCCCCGCCGGTGGCCGCCGCCTGAGTCAGCTGTTCCGGGCGGGAGCCATGTGAGGCCGCGCACACATGGCTCCCCGCGCGGCACCGCGCTGTATTTTTAGCAGACGGTATCAAAAGCATAATTATGTCTGTTGTTTAAACGCAGCCTCTTTTCTGGCAGCCCCGGGAGCTCTCAGCTGCCTCCCGCCGCAGAGGGCAGGGAGGGCGGCGTGAGGAGCCGCGGGCGGGGGGCTCGGGCGGGCGGGGGATGAGACGCCCCCTTCCCTCCTCAGCGCTGCAGGTAAGACCTCCCCTCCTCGATCTAGGGGGGGGGCTCCTGCTGCGCCCCCACAGCGTGTCCTCAAGCCCCCAGGCTGCCGGTGAGCCGCTGGTGAGGATGAGGAGGAGGATGGCGAGGAAGAGGACGGCGGGTGGGAAGCGCGGCGGTGGCGGGAGGGGTCGGGAAAAGGGCGTGCGAGGTGACGGGAGTGTGGGAGGACACAGCTGAAGGAGCGCTGCTGCATCCCCCCCTCCTCCCCGCAGCCGCCTGTCCCCCCGGGGACCCGTCTGTCCCCAGCCAGCCCGCGCTGGCACCGAGGAAGGCTCCGGCTCCGTGTCCCCGCCGTGACACCGCGGGCTGAGGATTTTGGGCACCGCAATCCCCAGGCTCGTGGGGAGCTGGGCACCACCTTCAGGGAGTGCTGGGGACCCCGCTCTGGGGAGCGCGCGGAGTCTCCGGCCACCGGGGGAAACTGAGGCAGAAAATCTCCGGCCACCGGGGGAAACTGAGGCAGAAAATCTGCGGCCACCGGGGGAAACTGAGGCACAGCATCTCCGGTCATCGGGGGAAACTGAGGCACAGCATCTCCGGTCATCGGGGGAAACTGAGGTAGAAAATCTGCGGCCACCGGGGGAAACTGAGGCAGAAAATCTGCGGCCACCGGGGAAACTGAGGCAGAAAATCTGCGGCCACCGGGGGAAACTGAGGCAGAAAATCTGCGGCCATCGGGGGAAACTGAGGCAGAAAATCTCCGGCCATCGGGGGAAACTGAGGCACAGCACCTCCGGCCATCGGGGGAAACTGAGGCACAGCACCTCCGGTCACCAAGGGAAACTGAGGCAGAACATTTCCAGCCACCAGGGGAAACTGAGGCACAGCATCCCCTGGCGCCAAGGGAAACTGAGGCAGCAGGCAGGCGCTGCCCATCGCTCCCGTCCCGTGTCCCCGCACCAGGATCGGTGTCACCGCATCACCTGCCCCGTGTCACCATGGCTCCCCGGCGGCGGGGCACCCCGGGAGCGCGGCGGGGACACCGCAGGGGCCCGGGCTGAGGACAGGAGCCCCCGGCTGCTGCCAGGTGGGTGCTGCCAGGAGCGCGGGCAGCTGCCAGCCCTGCCTGTGCCGCACGCAGGTGGCAGCGGGCTGCCCGTGTCCCTGGCTGCCGTCCTAAGCCCTTGGCCCCGGGGTGAGCTTTTAATTACATCAAGGTATTTGAAGCTGGTTCCTGGCGCTGGGTAAACAGGAGTCCCGGGCACGTGGAGGGGGGCCGGGGGGTGGCACAGGACGGGCACCGTGCCCCCGCAGCGGGGCTTGCCGGGACGGCTCGTCCTCCCCTGGGGCGGGAAGGAGGGATGCGGGGACGGCAGCATCCGGCAGCAACCATCACCTCCGGGTCCTCCGGCATCCCCCCGCCGCGCGCGGGGCATGGGGGGCACCGGCCGAGGTGGGTTGGCTGCGACATCCCGCGGTCCCCTCTGACGGGGGCGAGCCGCTCCGTCTCCTCTCTCCGTCTCCTCGCTCCGTCCATCCCAATCTGGACCCGGGGAAGGGGCGAGCTGGGCCGGGCAGGGCGCGCTGGGGGTGCCGGGGAAGGGGCAGCCCCAGCCCGGGGGGGAGCGGCTCGTCGGTCCCCGGCAGCGAAGCGAGCGGGATTAGCGATGCTTACTCACCTCCCTGGGGAAAAGCGGGAGATTAGGGTCGGGAGAAGTGTCCGACCCTGCGGCAGCGGGGCCGGTGAGGCTGTCCGGGACTCGCACCGGCACCGGCGAGGTTGCCCAGGCCCCGCCGTACCGGCAGCCAGGGCTGGAGGGGAGCGCAGGCTGCCAGAGCAGTTGGGCTGTGGCCCTAATTCCCAGAAAGCTGCTCGTGTGGGAGTGAGTGTCCTCCCGTGCCCTCCGCTCCGCCGCAGCCTCCAGACTCCTGAAGGTTTGACGTGGGTTTTTTTTTTTCTTTTTTTCTTTTCCTTTTTCCTTTTTTACTTTTTTTTTTATTTAAGCGCCGGGTGCAGATTAACAAAAGCTCTCGCGGCCATCGCGCCCGGTGCTGGGCACGGGGGGGGGGATCGAGGCTGCTTCCTCTGCCTGCGCCCTCCGCTTCCTCACCTGCGCCGCGGTGGAGGCAGGTAGGTGCGTGCCGGGCTCCGAGCCGGGGTGGGAGGAGGAGGAGGAGGAAGAAGAGGAAGGGCTGGGGTTCTGTGCGTGCACAGTGGACTGAGCTGGGATCCATTTTGCATGAGGAAAAAGCTGGATTTTGGGTTCTTGCCCAGGCAGAGGCGGCTCGTGGGTCTGGGGATGCAGAGCCCGCTCCTGGCGGGGCTGGAGGTGCCCCGGTCCGGGCAGGTGCTGTGGGCATCGGGACAGGGCTGGCAGGATCCTGGGCGGCTGGGACACCAGCAGAGGGTCCCTTGGGGTACCGGGATCCCCTTCCCCAGAGCTGGATCATCCCGGGAATCCCCTGTCCCCCACGTGTCCCCCACGATCCCAGGGGACACCGTGGGGACAGTGTCCCTCCGCCCCACGTCCTCACAGCGTCCCCCCCGTGCTCTGGCGTGGAGCGGGGCAGGGATGCCAAGGGTTCTAATTCGGGTGTTTCCAGCCTCCCGCGGCGGCGTTCTGGCCAGCCCTTTGCTCCTGAGTGTTGCCGTGCCTCTGATTTGGGGGAAAAACCAGGGATTTCGGAGCTCTGTGCCAAGCCACCAAGGCAGAACCCCCCCGGGGGTTATCTCCCGGCTGGCAGAGCTCAAGCCCAGCCTGGAACGCCCCGGATCACCCTGGGGACCCTCTGTGGGTCGTGCTGGGACAGGCAGGGAGTGGAGGGACCCCGGCCAGGCGCGGATCCTGCTCCTGGGCTGGGTGGGGGCTGTGGCTGAGCCCCAACAGAGCGTCCCACAGCGTGGCTACCCCGCGGGGGCTGCACTGGCCCTGGGCAGGCTCCACCAGGGCCTCAGGCTCGCTGGCGCGCCGAGGGCAGCGTGGCGTGGGGAGGGGACAGTGCCCAGGGATGCTGCCCCAGTGCATGGTGGGAAATTCCCCGTTGTCCCTCCATCATCCCCCTGCTCCGTGCTCCTTGCCCCAGCAATGGCTGCCGCGGACCCTCCGTGGGGCTTTCAAGGTGGCGCGTCCATCCCTGTCCCCACCTGTCCCCTCCCTCGCGACATCCCCGACACCCCCGCGCACCCCCAGCCCCACCCGGCCACGCCGGGACGCTTCCCTGGGGTCCCTCCCGGCTGCCAGCGCCGTCCCAGCCCTTCCGGATCCATCATTGCTGAGAACGAAGGGAGGGAGCGGGAAGAGTTCGTCTTTCAGCACCTTCTCATCGCAGGCAGGCGCGGGCTCTCCCTCGCCCCGAGCCCTGTCTGGGTCCCCTCCCTGTTCCCTGGCACCCACTGGGTGCAGCGAGCATCCCAACCCTCCCCTCCTGGGCACCACGGGCGGGTCCCGCTGTGGCTTGACCCACGCTGGCGGTGGGATGGCACCACCCGGCACGGCCGAGTGACCCCGGTGGCGCGCGGTGCCCCGAGCCGTGCCCAGCAAGGGTTAAGCCCGGCTCGGGGCTCCCAGCGGGACCAGACCGCAAGGAAGCTGCTGAGCTGGAGGCAGCCCGTGGTCGGCTGTTCGTGGCGCTGCAGGGCTCCCGCGGGGCCTGGCCTGCCCTCACCCCTTCCCCCGTGCCCCCCAGCCCGCCGCCCCCCGCTGCCGAGCCGTGCCGAGCCGTGCCGGGGCAGCCGTGCCGAGGGATGCGGTTTATGTAAGGCGGGCGCGTCCCGGGGACACACGCAGGTTACATAAACCCGCACGGCGCTGCTGGCACCGGCAGCACCTCCCGGGGAGCCCAGCCATGGGGTGCCCACCTGGGAGACCCCCCTGGGGCTGCTGCTCCCTCCCCAGGGTTTGTCCGCAGGAGCGGGCGGTGGGGGCTGGTGGGTTTGGGGTCGGGGTGTCCTCGTGCTGAGGGTGCTGGGGTTTGGGGACAGTGTGGGGGGAGCACCCACAAGGTCCCAGCTTTTGCCTGGGGGACTGCAGGGCACGGCTGGGATCCGTGTGACCCTGGTGGGCACAGCTGGGATGGGATCTGTGTGATCCCGATGGGCACAGCTGGGATGGGATCTGTGTGACCCTGGTGGGCAGAGCTGGGATGGGATGGGATCTGTGTGACCCTGGTGGGCACAGCTGGGATGGGATCTGTGTGATCCTGGTGGGCACAGCTGGGATGGGATCTGTGTGACCCTGGTGGGCACAGCTGGGATGGGATCTGTGTGATCCTGGTGGGCACAGCTGGGAACTGGGATCCTGCAGGGCACGGCTGGCATGGGTGTGATCCTGGTGGGCACGGCTGGGATGGGATCTGTGTGACCCTGGTGGGCACAGCTGGGATGGGATCTGTGTGATCCTGGTGGGCACGGCTGGGATCTGTGTGATCCTGGTGGGTACAGCTGGGATCCGTGTGATCCTGGTGGGTACAGCTGGGATCCGTGTGATCCTGGTGGGCACCGTTGGCACGGGTGTGATCCTGGTGGGCTGCAGGGCAGGGAAGGGTGGCCCAGGCACTCCCTCCTCATCCCCGGTCAGGGTGGCACCAGCAGGGTGCTGTCACGCTGTCACAGCATCCCCGTGCTCCACAAGTCCCCTGGGCACCCCTTGGAGCGCATCCCGCTCCTCCCACCCGGCCAGCCCGGGGTCTGCGGGGAGGTAGAGGAGCTCTGCTCCATCCCAGGCAGCTGGAGGAGGGATGGAAGCGGCTCTGGACCATGGCTTGAGGCCAGATCCGTAAATTTGGGCTAAGTTTGGGTTCCTGGGGGCTGACATCTCATGGGATGTCCCCACCAGCTCCCCAGCACCAGGACAGGGACTTCTGGCCCATCCCGGTGTTTCTCCCATTCCAGTTTCGCCCGGAGCGGGCGGCTGGAGCCTTTCATTGGTGACGGGGCGGCATTGGCGAACAAAGGGCGCTTTCTTCACCCGCACGGGGCAGAGCACACCTGCCCGCCTTGGCACCGCCGCCGGTGCCCCCGGGGCTGGGCGGCACCGCCGGCACCGCGCCGATTCCCGGTTCCCGGGCGTCAGCAGCCCCAGCATCCCCTCCCGCCCGCCCAGTCGCTGCCGGAGCCGGCGGAGGCTGCACGCTCGTGGCGAGCAGAGCCACTGCCACCTCCTTGTCCAGCGTCCCAGGATGCTCAAGGCTGCCTAGAGCCGGGGGAACGTCCCGCTCGTGCTGCCGCTGCTCCCTGGGTGCCCCTGCCCCCGAATCCCGCCGGGACCCCCAGCTCGTAGGACGATAGGCAGGAGGAGCACGGAGCCTCCCAAGCCAATGGATCAAAAACTGCAGCTCCAGCACGCGGAGAAGAACATCCCCAGGGCCGCCCGGGCGGCTTTCTGCCTCCTCCAGATCCCGGAGCCGGACCCCTTCAGCCTGTGGGTTTAGGTGCTCCCGCTTCGCCTCTCCGGGACCCGGTGTCACCGGCGGAGACCCTCGCTCGTCCTCGGCTCTAGGGTCCCTGATGGACCCTCCAGGTAGCTGTGGGGCAGTGGGGATGCTCGCCGAGCAGCGGGACCGGCGTCGTGTGCTCCGGATGGGATGGAGGACAGGGGACAATGACACCCTGGGGGGACCGCGGGGATGGCAGGTGGTGGGGCAGCTTCGGGGCACTGCTGAGCTGTGCTGGGAGAACTTCTTGAAATGGGGCTGGATGGGAGAGCCTGCGCCTTGGAGGGATGGGGGTGGGTGTCCCCAGGGTGTCCCTGTGCCCCGGGGTGCCTCCCGAGCAGCGTGGGAATGGGGACTTTGCCCTCCCTGGGAAGAGGATGTGACGGGAACAGGCGGCTCTAGGGACACACGCTCCTGTCCCCACCCTGCTCCTGTCCCCATCCCGGCCCTCGGGGCGGCCCTGTCCCACCCCGCAGCAGGGCCGGCAGCTGGGTGACCTCGTGTCTGTCCCCTCGGCTGCTCGGGCTGGGGGACACGGGCGAAGGGATGCGACCGCCGGCGCTGCCACGTCTGGCTCCGCACCTCGCGTCTGCGTGTGGCCCGGGTCCCGGAGGAGCCTTAATCCTGCAAATCCCCCCAGGCATTTCTCCCAGGAGGGGCCCCTGGGAGCGGGGAGCTCCCCCCTCGCTGGAAGCCCTCCTGGGAAGCTCAGCCCAGCCCTGGCCGGAGGCAAATACCTGCGCGGGGCACGGCCTCCCCACGCTGGGTGCCAGCGGCCGGGCGCGGGGCCAGCCTGGGTGCGGAGGGACTGGTGGGCGCGAGGTGCGTCCCGGCCGCCAGCCCCGCCGGGATGGGCGCAGGAGGGACGGGACGGGACGGGGACACACGCCGCAGACACGTGCCCGCCCGGATCGTGCATCCCGACGGATGCCGCGGGGCACGCGAGCCGGGCATCCCCTCGCCATGCCGGGGAGCCTCCCACCGAACACGGGAGGATGGAGCTGGGGGGTTGAAGGCAGCCCCCCAACAACACCCCCGAGCAGTCCCGTGCCTCAGTTTCCCCGCAGCGCCACCCGGGCAGGGGTCGGTGCGGTTCCCCGCTGATGTCGCTCTCCCCGCCCGCAGGATCCGGCCTGCCCGGGACGGCGCTGAGCACCACATGAGTGTCGGAGCAGCATGGCCAGCGACGCGAGGATGGGGGAGACCCCGCCGCGGTGGAGAAGAGCCCCGGAGGCAGCGCAGGACTCCCGGGGGATGGAGAGCAGCGGGATGGTTTTATCCCGAAGCGCCGCTGCCGAGCTGGGACTCCCGGGCTACTCGGAGCCCGGCAAGCTGAGCTACGGCATGGAGAAAGGATGTCCCTGGAGGGGCTCCGAGGGATGTTTGGGACCCGTCCGGGAGCTCGCCGGTGGCCGCCTGGGCTGCCCGTACCCAGCGGCCCCGCCGTGCCTGCGGGACGCCCTGTGCCGCCCCAAGGACGGGGCCGAGCTCCCCCCGCTGCTGCCGCCCCGGAACGGGCAGCCCAAGGCGGGCTGGGGGGAGCCGTGCAAGGAGCGCCCGGGGCCGCGCTGGGCGGAGGCCGTGCTGGCCCCGCTGGCCCTGTACAGCCACGCGTACCACCGCTACCCCCTGCCCGTGCCCGGGCTGGACGCGCCGCGCCCCGGCACCGCCGGCAAGCCCCGCACCGCGCCGGGGGACGCGGCCGGAGACCCCCCGGCTTTCCGCCACTGCCCCTTCCTCGTGGAGGCCAAGCACAGCCCCTTCCTCCTGTCCTCGCTGCTGCCCTCGGGACCCCCGGCTGAGCCCCCGTTCGGCGGCGCGGGCACGGAGGGAGCGGGCGCGATGGGTGACGGGCGGTTCGCCGGCGTGGACTGGCGTTTGGGCTCCTACGCGCCCACCTGGGGGCAGCCCCTCTATCTGGGGGTCCCACCGAGGTGCAAGGCGGCTCTGACCCCCTTCGACGACTGCTCCAGCTCAGGGAACAAGGTAGGACACCTGGGAGAGGCTCCGGAGCGGCGATGCTCGGGGGTCCCCGGCGCTCCCCGGAGGTGACAGCGGCTCCAGCCTCACCTGAACCCGGCTGGGAGCGGCGCGTTGCGAAAGGCGATGCTGGCACCGCTCCCAGGGCAGGGCCGGGCAGCACCCCCGAGGGGGCACAGCCCTCTGCTCGCCCCGCAGCTCGGCGGGGGGGTCCCAGCCCCTCGAGCGCGGGGACAACGCGCCGCCGGGGCGATGCTGCGCTCCGCGGTGTCCCTGCGGGTGATGCCACCACCCCCGGGGCTGAGTCACGGCGGCGGAGCCGCGGCACGGGGGCGGCGGGAGGCAGCGCTGCCAGCCCTGGGCGCGCCCGTCGCACCCCGTGCCGCTGCGGCTCCCCATTCCTTTCCCACGCTGGCAGCGGGGGACACGGGCACCCCAGAACCCGGCACCGGGAGGCACCGGGCGGCTGCCCAGCCTGGCAGCGGGGGTGGGGAAATTGAGGCAGGGCAGCGGGATGCTCCCCACCACCCCCTCGCAGGGTTGCGGGTGACAGGAGCGGGACAGGGACCCACACGTGGGGTGACACCAGCCCCTCTGCTCCCTTCCAGGAGTTTTACGCGAAGAAAGAAGCCGGGTTCCATCCCTCGGCCAAGAACCACGCGGCGTCGCAGCTGCTGGGCAAGAGCCAGGCAGGGCACGACAGAGACGGGGAGGGGGAGCCGGCGGTGCCGGAGCTGCCGGGAGCCCCGTGGAGGGATGGCCGGGCGGGGGGCAGCTCGGCGGTGCCCGCTCCCCATCCCCGCACGCCTCCCTCCAGCGCCAGCCACCCCCTCTTCCTGCTGCAGCCCGGCTCGGGGGGCTGCGGGGGTCCCTGGGTGGGCTCACGGCCCCACGGCGCCGATTTTTCCATGGACACGGGGCCGGGCCGGCCCTCGGAGCCCAAAGATGAGCGCCTGGGCTACCAAAGCGCCCAGCCCGGCTCGCCCGCGGGATGCGGGGAGCCCGATCGCTCGCCTCTGCTCTCGGACGGGCACTACCCAGCGGCTCTCGCCAAGCCGGAGCCCCCCCCGGCGTGTCTGTGCCCCACGCCGGGCTGCGATGGGTGCCCGGGGCTGGGCTGCGGGGTGCCCAACCCCTTCGAGCCCACCCTGGGCACGCCCGGGGGGCGTTTTCCGTGCCCCCCCAGCAACCACACCAAGCTGAAGAAGACGTGGCTGACGCGGCACTCGGAGCAGTCGCTGCCCCGCTCCAAAGCGGCCCGGCGGGATGGGGGTCCCGAGCCCCCCGGGGAGGGCAAGCGCTCGGCCAAACGCCCCCACGGCACCGCCGAGGGACCCCGCGCTGCCGCCGAGGGCGCCGGGGCGGCCAAGAGGGGCACCAAGGCCGCCGTGTGCCCGGGTGATGGCACGGAGAGCGCGGGGGACGCCGAGGAGAGGAGGATGGAGCTGGGAGACGGAGGTGAGGATACACAGGATGCGCAGCGGGGCCGGGGACAGGGCGGGGGCAGCACCCAGTCCCAAGGGAACTTCGCATCCCGGTTCCCGGCGCCCACAGCACGAGCTGGGAACACGTGTGGGCTGCGGAACCTGCTGTGCTGGGGTTTTTCCCGGCGTGACTGGGTCTGGCAGAGATTCCCGGGGTGGGCACGGATCGAAATGTCCCTTTGGGGCGGCGTGGCACCCTCGGGTGGGATTGCCGGGGGTTGGCAGTGGTGTCGCTGGGTCAGTGACTCCTCGGGGAGGTGTTGGCACCCCAGCCCTGACCTCCGCGGAGCTCCAGCCCTACTTTCCAGCCCTACTTTCTGGCCCAGTTTCCAGCCCCCGCCGCAGCGTGCCAGTCATAGGATCCCAGAATCCCGGAATGGTTTGGGTTGGAGGCACCTTAAAGCCCATCCTGTCCCACCCCTGGGGACGCCTTCCACTACCCCAGGCAGCCCCGTCCAGCCGGGCCTTGGACACTTCCCGTCCCTCCCAGCTGGTGCGGATGGGGCTCCACGGTGTCCCCAAGCACTGCCCGTGTCCCCAGAGCCGCGGAGCCGTGCGGGGGAGCCGTGGTGCCTGCAGAGCCTGCCCTGCACGGCGCTGCCCCCGAGCATCCCCCGCTGCTGTGCCTGCGCCCCCCGCGCCGGGGGGGACCCCGAGGGCGAGGAGGATGAGGAGGAGCCCCCCGAGAGCACCTGCAGGCTGATGCACTTCCGCAGGTGAGCCCGGGGCTCCTGGGGTCCCGGCAGGACGTGCCAGGGGGCAGTGGAGCATTCCCTCCTTTGCAATGTCTCTTTTTGTCACCCCACTTTGGAATGTCCCCTCCTATCACCTACTTCCTTCCTGTCGCCCCACTCCTGAGTATCTCCTCTTGGGGACATCCCCTCCCCTCACCCCTCTTAGGGATATCCCTTCCTGTCACCCCTCTTGGGGACACCCCCTCCCTTCACCCCTCTTAGGGATATCCCTTCCTGTCACCCCTCTTGGGGACACCCCCTCCCTTCACCCCTCTTTGGGACATCCCTTCCTGTCACCCCTCTTGGGGACATCCCCTCCCTACCCCTCTTTGGGACATCCCTTCCTGTCACCCCTGTTGGGGACATCCCCTCTCTGTCACCCCACTTTTCACCATCCTTTCCTTGTCCTGCCGCTTTCCAGCACCCTCTCGCACCACCCCAATTTTTCGCCTCTTGTCTCATCCCCCTGTTTTTCGCACCCTCCCGTCCCCCCAGCTCTGAGCACCCTCCTGTCCCCTCTCGCCTCAGGTTCGCCCTGGGGGACAGCGGGGAGCTCAGCGTCGATGGCCTCTCCACGCTGGGGGAGCCCGAGGAGGAGCTGCTGGAAGCTGCCGGCCCCGATCTGGGGGGCAGGAATGTGGGGAGCAGGAATGTGGGGAGCAGGAATGTGGGGAGCAGCCTCTGCCTGGCCAAGTACCTGCTGGGGGTCCTGGGGGACCCTTTTTGCCACGCCGTCCGCAGGGACAGGGACACGTGGCCGGGAGCCCCCGGCGGGCCCGAGGGTAAGCAGGGACCAAGGTGGGGGTGACACTGGGGACACCGGGGACACGGGGAGGCTGAGGCTGTGTTTCCTACAGGGGTGACGGGCTGGAGGCGGGGGGAAGGAGCCCCCCAGCTCTGTGACGCCTGCCAGCGTGGCTTCTTCAACTCCCACTGGAGCTGCGCCAGATGTGGCTTCCAGCTGTGCCCCGACTGCCACCGCAGCAGGCGGGAGGACAGTGGCCCTGGTACGGGGACGGGGAGGGGTGGAAAGGGGGTGTCAGCCCTTGGGGGGCTCAGTGGGGACAAACGCAGCCTCTCTCTGACACAGAGGGTCCGGCGCAGCCGCCTGAGTGCAGCCCCGGGCGGGACCACCACGTGTCATCCCTGGTCCCCACGCAGTTCGTCCCCAGCTGTGGTGAGTGTGTCCCCCAGCCCCAGAACCCCGCTTTGCGCACTGCTCGGGGGTTGACAGCCCTGTCCCCATCCGTCCCCAGTCCTGACCCGGCTCTGGAAGCTCCTGCACGAGGTCAGGGTCAAGTTTGGCATCGAGTCCCACTGTCCCTGCGGGGAGGGGACAGCGGAGCAGAGCCTGGCGGAGTCCCCGGGCAGGCAGGTACGGGGGAGCTGTGGATGGAGGGGAAAAGCGGGGTGCGGGTGCACCCCAAGCCCTGCACCGGGCGGGTCTGGGGGGTGCGATGTGGCTCCCACCTGGATCCCCACCCTCTCCGGGGTGTTTCAGGAGCCGCCGGGCGCCGCGGTGCCCACCCTGCCACCCCGCAGCCACGGCGCGGCCGACCCCGCCCGGCCCATCAAGGAAGGTAGGGCCGGCTGCGACCCCCCCGCCCCGGGGGGGTCAGGGATGCTGCACCCCGTCCCCTTTCGGGGTGCTGGCTGAGGGGTGACGCGCTGGGGACGGCGTGGGCAGCCCTGACCGTGTTCTCCCCCGAGCAGAGAGCCCCGAGCGGGGGCCGCCGTCCCCGGGGCAGCCCCCGGCGCGGGGGGGGACCGTGCAGACCACGACCCTCTGCGACCTCCTGGCCTCCACCGCCGTGAAGCTGTGCCTGGGGCAGGACGGGGTGCGCATGGCCTTCGCCCCGGTGGCACCGGCCCTGCCCAGCGTGAGTCCCGCGGCCACCGGGCCACCCTGTCCCCTGCGGCCACCGGGCCACCCTGTCCCCTGCGGCCACCGGGCCACCCCGCCCCCTGCTGCCCACGCCGCTTTGGTGGCGCCGGGGGAGGGGTCAGTGTGGGCTGAGGGGCTCCCCAATTGTGCCCCCCACCCCAGGATAATCGCCTGACCAGCATCCTGGACAGCATCATCGCCCGCGTGGTGGAGAGGAAGATCCAGGAGAGGCAGGCGGGGGGCGAGCTGAGCCCCCCCAGCCCTCCGGAGCCCCCCGCGTCCCACTGCGTCCTGGCCCCCAGCGGGCTGCTCTGGCTGCACGACCCCGGCCACGCCAGCAACTACAAACTGTTCCAGGAGCACTGGAGGCAGGGCCAGGTGAGCCCCCATCCCCAGGTGACACCGGGGAGCCCCCCAGCTCCCCCGGCCCTGCTGAGCCGCGGCTGCCCCGGCAGCCTGTGCTGGTTTCAGGGCTGCGGAAGAGGCTGGAGGGGCGGCTGTGGGCGCCCGAGTCCTTCCAGCCCTCAGGGGAGGAGGAGGAGGAGGTGGAGGCGGTGAACCTGCGGGCAGCGGGGAGCCGGGTCCGCATGAGCAGCCGGCAGTTTTGGGATGGCTTTGCCGCCAGCACAGGTGAGGGCACGAGGAGCCTGTGGGGTCTCCGGTGTGGTTTTGGGGTGAGGTGTGAGGGGAGTTAGGCTGTGCACCCCTGATGTGACCCGGGCTCCCTCCCGCAGCATCCCCGGAGCACGAACAGAGCGGCGGGGACCCGCTGAAGCTGGAGCGTGGCTTTGGGGACACGGAGCTGAGCCGGTAGGTGACAGCACAGGGTGGCATCACCCCGATGTCCCCTCCCCACGCCAGCCGGGTGTCAGCAGCAGGGCCGGGCCAGCGAGGCTCAGTGGGGTTGGGGGAATTCCTGAGTGTCACCACCCTCCCCTGTGCCACAGGGCCACCAACCTGCGGGCCAGCCTGCCCCTGCCCGAGTACTGCGGGGCCAGCGGCCGCCTCAACCTGGCCACCTACCTGCGGGGCCAGCGGGGCCGGCGCTGGCTGCGCCCAAGAGTCTGCGTGGCCTACGGTGAGTGAGGTACTCGGGCTTCGGGGGGCATCCAGGCTTCGGGGGTCACCCGGGCTCTGGGGGGCACCCGGGCTCCGGGGGGCATCTGGGCTTCGGGGGGTATCCAGGCTTTGGGGGGTATCCGGGCTTTGGGGGTCACCCCGGCTTCGGGGAACACCCGGGCTTTGGGGGACACCGGGCTTCGTGGGGCATCCGAGCTTTGGGGGAACACCGGGCTTTGGGGGAACACCCCGGCTTCGGGGGGCACCCGGCGCTCACCCCCCGCCCCAATCCCGCTTCCAGGTGTGCGCCCGCAGGAGCGGAACTTTGGGACCAAAAACCTGACGGTGGAAGCGGCCGACTCCATCACGGTCCTGGCGCACGCGGCGCCGGCCCCGCGGGGTACGGGGGCAGAGTGGGGGTCCCCCCTGCCCGATCCCGCACCCAGACCCGCCCTGACCCCTCTGTGCCCGCAGAGCTGCTGCTGCCCGGGGACACGGAGGAGCTGGACGCGCCGCTGCGGGAGCGGCTCGGGGAGGGCGGCGGGCCCGGCGCTCTGTGGCACATCTTCCGTGCCGAGGACGCCGCGCGGATCCGGGATTTCCTGCGCAAGGTGGGTGCCGTCACCCCCGGCCCCGCTGCATCCCCCGGCTCCGCTCACCCCCGGCACCCCGCAGGCATCCGAGGAGCCGGGGCAGGACGGGGAAATCGCGGCCGAGCCCCCCGGGCGCTACCTGGACCCCGCGCTGCGGCGGCGGCTGCGGGACGAGTGCGGGGTGAGCGGCTGGAGCCTCCTGCAGCTGCCGGGGGACGCCGTGCTGGTCCCCGCCGGGGCTCCCCACCAGGTAGGCGGCCCCGAACCCCGCCCCGAGGGGCTGCGCCGACCCCCCTGGGGAAACTGAGGCACGGCCAAGCCTGATGCCACCGTGGGCGGGCAGGTGCGGAGCCTCACGGGCACCATCAGCGTGGAGCAGCAATTCCTGTCCCCGGAGAGCGCCGTGCGCCTCCGGGACCTCGGCAGCGACCCCGGCGGGACCCCGCGCCAGCTCCGCGCCCAGGTGGGTGTTTGGGGGAAGTTTGGGGGGAATTTGGGGGGAATTTGGGGGTGCCGGGGTGGGGTGAGCGGTGCTGAGCTCCCTCTTTGCGCCCTGCAGCTGGACGGGATGATCTTCGCCGCCGTGCGGGAGGCGCTGGGCGTCCTGCGGGGCTGCAAGTGAGGCCCCGGTGCGACGGGAGGACCCGGGAGCCTCGGGCACGGCCACGGCCACGGCCGGGACACCGCGGGGAGCCGGCACCGGGCGCCTCTTGCTCGGTGCTTTGCTCCAAGAGCTCCCGGGGGTGCTCGGGGCAGGAGGAATAAAGTGGCCAGAGCGTGTTGGGGCTGCTGGCACCACCAGCACCCATCTCGGTGTGTCCCTTCATCCTCCTCCATCCCATCAGGGTCAGGGGTGTTCCAGTGGCACCACCACCACCCATCTCGGTGTGTCCCTTCATCCCCCCCTTCATCCCATTGGGATCAGGGATGCTCTCCCTCAATCCCTCCTTCATCCCAGTGAGGTCCAGGGTGGTCTCCCTCCATTCCCCTCCATCCCATTGGGATCAGGGGTATTCCAGTGGCACCACCAGCACACACTTCCGTGTCTCCCTTTATGCCCCCTCCATCCCATTGGGGTCAGGGATGTTCCAGTGGCACCAGCAGCGCCCACCTCGGTGTCTCTCTTCATCCCAGCGAGGTCCGGGGTGGTCTCCCTTCATTCCCCTTCATCCCATCGGGACTGAGGATGCTCCAGCATCACCACCATCATCCCCTCTCCATCCCATCGGGGTCAGGGATGGTCTCCCTTCATCCCTCCTTCATCCTCTCATGGTGCTCTCCCTTCATCCCCTCCATCCCCTCGCGATCAGGGCTGGTCTCCCTCCATCCCCTCCATCCCCTCGGGATCAGGGATGTTCTCCCTCCATTCCCTCGGGATCAGGGCTGTTCTCCCTCCATCCCCTCCATCCCCTCGGGATCAGGGATGTTCTCCCTCCATCCCCTCGGGGTCAGGGACGCTCCGCTATCCCGGGACGGGCGGAGGTGGCACAGCCGGGGCTGGCAGCGTGGCACGGTCCCCTCCAGCCCCCGGTGCGATGAGTTTCACCCGGGCTCAGCCCCGGCAGCCTCACACACAGCTGGGAACAGCTGGGAACAGCTGGGAACATCTGGATGGCGCTGCCCAGAGGTTGGGGTAGGGGCAGGGTGGTGCTCCCTGCAAATCCCCCTAGCAATTAGCACGGGGCAATTAATTAACACCGGGCAACGAGCACAGGGCAAAGGGCTCTGTGCAATGGGCACCACGCCGTGAACAAGAGGCGATGGGCACCATGCGATGACCCCCGTGGAATCCGCACTGCCTAATTAGCCCCGCGTAATTAACTGCGCCACGCACTGCGTGAGCACGCGGCTCCTTTAAAGCCAAGTCCCGCCCAATGTGAGTGACAGCAGAATTAGCCAATGAACAGCGTTCTGTCCCGGAGGCATGACCAATAGGCGGCGAGCAGGGGGCGGGGCCGGCGCGGCGAGGCCCCGGCGCGGTGAGTGCGCGGCGCATGCGCGGGGCGGGGAGGGGGGGT